>OY728133.1:623322704-623922704 GCA_963277665.1 Viscum album
CACCACAGAGTACAAGCGGAAGTAAAACACTAAGTACAAAGAGAAGTGCTGAAAGGTAAATGGGTCAGAATACAAACCCAAATGAAAGTACAACTACAACTGAACAAAGTACAACAGAAAAAGACAACAACTGAAAGAACGGAAGCGGCTCCTGGGTCGTCCTCCTCGGATCCTACCTGAAGGGTAGGTACAGATGGCGCAGCTCCTGGGTCGTCCACCACGGATTCTACCTGAAGGGTAGGTACAGATAGCCTCCACAATGCTCTCGCCCGCCAACCTCCTCCGAGTGTCGTCTCGCCGTGAAGTCCACCTCCGGATACTGACTCTTCGTGTAGTCCACCTCCGGGTACCGTCCAGTCCTCAAACACTCGGCCTCCGTCAGCACTGCCCGCCGTCTGCAACCAACACAATGAGGTGTGGGCATAGCCCGTGCAGGGGTGAGTATAACGATACTCAGTAGAGACCCCGAGACCCTCAAGGTCTCACTAAAACCAACAAGGATAACCACAAAGAAGATCTCAATAGATAACCTCTACTTAGGTATATGCTCATACATATACCAAAGTTATCAAGTAACTCATCTCAATCATGAGGAAACACAAGGATCATAGACTCAGCTCAAACCAGTATTTTCATTATTGAAACCGTAACTGCTGAAGAGCCTCGTATCTGGAGTGTACAGTGGTCATGTCACGACTCCGAGGTACTGCTCACTAATCCAAGTCTCTGAGGTACTCCTCCTGTCGAGTACCGCGGGTCTGCTGCCAAATACTGGGCACTCCGTCCGCTGTGGGTCTGCCGCCAAATACCGGGCGCTCCCCCTAATAGCCTACAGAGGTACTCCTCTGGTCGAGTACCGCGGGTCTGATGCCAACTACCAGGTGCTCCGTCCGCCGTGGGTCTGCCTCCAAATACCGGACGCTCCGTCCACAGGGCTAGTCGACTCACTCCAAGTCGAGTCGTTCAAGCAGTCGTCAGGTCTCAGTCGTCTACACGGTCTCCGTACTCCGTATGCTCGTCTCCGGGAGGGACCGCTCCACGAGCTACTGGTCAATACTCCAAGTATCACAAAGTCTCACGAAGATGTATCTCAAAGGACCGTCTCGTCATAAGGGTCTCAACACAACAGACGGCGCATCAATCGGACGCCCGGTCTGTGAGTTATTAGTCTTTTCGTCCCAGGGGCCCGGTTGGTTTCATGTGCGAACCAACTCGGCCATATCTCAACTGTACCCCAAACTCCCATAGGGTATACTCATAGGGACCGTTTCACAACATGATCACCAACGCCGCTGACGGTTCGTCAAACGGACGTCCAGTCTGAAAGATATCAGCTTTTCTGTTCGAGGGGCCCGGTTGGATTTCGGGTACAATCCAACCCGGTCATACTTCGACAGTGTCCAATCCTCGGGCAAAGAATGCCAAAAGTTCCGTCTCATCAAGAGGAATTCAACAAAGTCAACGGCACGTCAATCGGACGTCCGGAGCTCAAGATATAAGCGTTTCCGCTCCAAGGGCCCGGTTGGTTTCGTGTCCGAACCAACCCGGCCGAACCCAAAGTTCTCCAAAACCTTGAGTATAATATACCTAAATGATCGTCTCGATCCAAGGGTTGCATCGCCGCTGACGGTGCGTCGATCGGAGGTCTACAGCTCAAGATATGAGCGAAAAACCGTGTGGGGTCTGAAAACGGGGGGTCTGGGCCCGGACCGACCCGGCCCAATCCCCCTGGGTCGGCCCGAACCGGGTCCGGGTCCGACCCGGCTGGGCGCGACCCGGCCCGGCCGGCGCGGTCCGGCCCGGTCTGGGCGCGACCCGGCCTGGCGGTGCAGCCGGGTGGCTCGGCGCTGGCCGAGCGGCCGCGCCAAAGGAGCTACGGCCCCCCGCGCGGGGGTCGCTCCGTGTCATCAGACGCGGCGCAAGGCCGCGTACCTCGTTCCCCGGTTCCGCGTGGCCGCGGAACCCTGCTCAACTAGGTAATAAGTTGATCCGTGTTCTTTGTTTTCTTTAGGAAGAAAGAAATCAAGGGAATAAAATCATTCTTAAAACATAATTCTCTACCTCAAGCGTTGTCGTCGAACGCGAGTTCGTCGCAGAAGAAGCGTTGTTGACGTCGCGGTATACGGTGTCGCGTCATCGAACTCCGAGGGTTTGGCGTTCTTCGTCGGAGGTCAGAGAGTTCTTCGCGTTTTTCGCGTTCTTCGCGTTTTTCGCGTTCTTCGTCGAAAAAGAACGCTTTCCTCCAAATCCTCTCCACGCCACAAGTTCCAACAGAAATAAAATAAGAGTTATCTTATTTTATTAACGCACATGACACGTTTGAATTTCAAAGAAAATAAACGAACAATTAATTCAATGAATTAATTGTAACGATTTAACTGCCCAATTAATGAGGCGTTTCTTATCCAGAAAAACGCACGGTTGACTTTCATTAAAGAGGGGTTTTCGCGGGTGCGTTACTTAGAGGAAAAGAAACGGTGGGGCTCGTGCGGGCCCCACCTCACAAATATCCTACCAAGAGGGTAGGATATTTTGGATTACACTCTATCCGCTTCAACTCAGCTTAAGTAGCTTTAAGTGACTTTAAGTGAAATAAAATAAAGTTGTCGTACCACTTTATTTTATTTTCTTCACTTAACCCTCAAAAATTAAAAACCACATCCGAGCAAACGCAACTCTGGAAAAGGCGTTTCTAAGCAAATATCGGCGCTGCGATTCCATCGGTGCCCTCGGAATTCGATTCCGAGCACCGGTTCAGAAGTTAGAAAGACCCGCTCGTTCGTTCACTGAACGTACCCGAGCTAAATTTCGAAAAATGATTCCGGGCACACCGGGCCTCGGAATCAGGCGCCGTCAGAAACTACGTTCTTGTAAAATCCCAAAGAAAATTTAGAAAAAAATTCTCTTGAAATTTACGGGTCTTTACATTGATCCTAGAATAATCATTGATCATGGTAAAAATCAAAATTGGGTGTCGTCCCAACCACGTTTCCGCTGCGCCTAGAACCTTCAAAACAAGCCATGCAGAAACTCTGGAAATTCAAATGAAGGATAAATTAAAAGACAAAACTGAAAAAAAAAAATGAGTGATATTTTTTACAGATATGAGAGGTAATACTACGACAGTGAATTCTTTCCATTGTTTTCTTATATGTTATCATATTAGAAAATAACTTCAATTATAGTATTTCTTTTTAGAGTTTACATTTTCATAAATTTAAATCAATTTTGTGCCACATTGATCGTGAACTCATATGGGTCCACTCCTTTATCTTTGGAAACTATTTTCAGGTTCCTCTAATATTTCATGTTTCTCCTTCATTACTGGGAAAATCAGTATATACACGAACATAACCATATGTTGTAATAGTTGTGTTTGGATAAATTTGTTTATCTTTGTTGTTGTTACTCCGTTGTCTTTGTTGTTGTTTTATAAGCTACACTGTACAGAATCTCTTTGTTTGCATATTTGGAGTACACTTTTAGATGTTATTCTCTTTACTAGTATTTTACGTTTTCATTATATTCAATGTAATAAATATTAATTTAGGGTTTCATTCATGTGTTTAATGTGACAGGGTTTACTATAACTTCATTTTGGAGATAACATCTTCTTGGGACAGACAAGCTGTGAGAGAATGCATGAGTTGTGGAACATTTTCTATTGTCTTGGTCATTACTTTCTTCTACCTGTACTACATCTCAAACGTCCTTCATGTATTTCGAAACTGGACCATGTACTTTTACAAAACTTATCAACGCACTCAACTAAGGGCTTTATATTTCCTCTTTTTGTTACTGTAGTAGTGTGGATGAAACTCTATTAGAATGACGTCATTGTAGTTTGTGGACCATATGAGCTGTAGTTGAATAATTTTTCTGAGTAATGACACCATCAGTTATGTGTGCCCTATTCCAATACAATATTGTCTTCCTGCCTCTTTTAATGCAGGGTTCCGAAGGTTGAGAAGCATATTCTGGTTTCACTCGCTACAACTGCCTCTAAAATTGATCAACTGAATGAATGTCTTGCTGCCTCTTTTCATATAGGTATAGCTGGCATATTCTCAAACCATGGTGCCATCTTCTATGAGCATACAATGATGTATACCATTAAATGAAATAATTAGGTAATGGTGCAGAAAATTTGACGTATGGTATGTGTAGTCTTTATATTATCAACTATACAAGTGAAAATAGTTGTGATCCATCCTTTTCTTATTGTATCAATCATTTGAGAGTTAGAGGAAGCATTATATCCCCTTAGTTGTCTCCGTCTATTAAAGATTCATATTTGGGATGATCAGCTTCTCAACTGCATTTTCTTGATTATTGAGTTTACTGTAGGGTAATATTGCTTCTATATGTGATCAACAAGCATCACTTTCATCCTTCCTCTTTTCATGCATGTAGCTTCAGGTTTTGAGGCATATTTCACTGGCACCCTATCTTACTCTCTCTAAATTAATTCAACTTCAATGCTATCTTCCGACCTCTTAATGTGTTCAACATCATTATCTTGGTTTTTGATGATTTTGTACACATGCATTGTCTTACAATGAATCATACATCTGCAACAAACTTGTTCTATGATTTCAAATTTGATTAATTTATAACTAACACTGCATACTAACTATGACTGTCCATTCTTACTGCAAGAGTATGACAAAATCAAATTTGTTTTGACAAACATACCTTACGACAACACCCAAGATCGGGTAAAAAAACATACCTTAAGGGCACAAAACTGGTATGTTTTGTGTTATAATCTGTTTTGTATTACAGTGGGTTGTAGTACCTTACAAAAAAACATGCCTTAAGGGCACTTATTTGGTTAGAGACCCGAATTCAAATTTGTTTTCTTTTATAATCTGTCATAATTTGTTTCTGTATTACAGTGAGTTGTAGTACCTTATCAAATCTATTAGGATGTTTTCTAACAGTTTGCAGTACCTTACCCGGATGGGTCTGCAACCAAATAAAACATGTCATGCAGCTATGGTTTTCATGCAGGGAGCTTCAGGTTTTGAAGCAGATTTCAGTGGCACACTCTCTTACTGCCTCTAAATTTGTTCAACTGCAATACTCTCTTCCGGCCTCTAAATGTGTTCAACAACATTATCTTGGTTTTTGATGATTTTGTACACATGCACCGTCTTAAACTGAATCTTACATCTGCAACAAACTTTTTCTTTGATTTCAAATTTATTTAGTTTATAACTAAATACTTCATACTAAATGAATGTCCATTCTTATTGCAAGAGTATGACAAAATCAAATATGTTTTGAGAAACATATCTTCTGACAGCACCCATGATCGGGTCAACAAACATACCTTAAGGGCACGAATTTGGTATGTTTTTTGTTCTATTCTGTTTTGTATTACAGGGAGTTGTAGTACCTTACAAAAAACATACCTTAAGGGCACTTATTCGGTTGCAGAGCCGAATTCAAATTTGTTTTCTGTTATAATCTGTTATAATTTGTTTTATATTACAGTGGGTTGTAGTGCCTTATCAAATCTGTTAGAATGTTTTCTAACAGGTTGCAATGCGTTACCAGGATCGGGTCTGCAACCAAGAGCTTGGAATTGGAGGAAGGTCAGGTATGTACAGACAATTATCATGTATTGTCAATTTTAATAAAAGGAGAATGTTCTTGTGTTCAAGTGTCGCCTATACATTTTTTCCTTTCATTAATAAGAGTTTCATATGAAATTGTGTTTTTTTATATGAGACTGTTTTTTCAGCCGCTTCATATCCATCGCCACCAATCATAACGACCAATGGATTGATTCATTTAGAATGACGAAGAAATCTATCAAACTCATCCTAATAATTCTTGCACCACCTTTGCAGGACTCCATGTCGTCTACTGCCTAACTACGTCCTCGCACTGACCATTTTCAGATTCGCCCATGTTGAATTGTATAATGCAATGGGTAAGCAGTTCAGTCTGTATTGCTCTAGTGCTTTCCTAACTTTTTTTTTTGTTTTTGAGGTGGCGGATGATATATTTTGAAGCATTTCAGATTTTAGGCTTGATACACAAACTGTGGTAATGGGTTTTGGGATCATGTCACTCCAGAACTACTGTGAGAGATCCTGTGACGAGAGAATTTTCTTTCATCCTACACAAACATTCTATCCTGTACATATTCTTGGAATGAGGTTGGTTGATGCACCATTCGGGTGACTTGTGTTCTTCGGTAGCTTAATTTTTAGCTTTTGTTTATCACATGTGGTATGTTACATTAAGATCTCTATCTCAAAAAATGACTTCCTACTCCTCCAAATTTTGTACCTTATTTTCTATTATATGTACCACTCATTTTTTGTTTTAAACATTACCAATATTAATATGAATTATTATGTTTCAAAAGGCATTCTATTATTGATAATATGAATTTCTTTATAGTGTTGTTCCAATGCACCGCCAGAGTACTAGTTATTCAAAAATTTCAGCAAAACAACACCGAACGGTAAACAGGTTGGACGGTGCATTCAGAATTTAATTCGGAGACAATAAAAATTATCCATTGCCCTTGATTTTTTAAATGACCAAAATACCCACGACAAAATTCACGAACTCCAAGATACCAACTTCGAGATCTACATTTTCTCTCACACTTTCACATGTGAAATAATATATTTTTATACATTTCAGGTGGTCTTTTTCTAAGAAAAATATCAATTATCATTTTAATATTCAATTATAGTTGACAAAAATATAATAAACCTAATAAATAATTATTGCCGATGATTATAAGTGACAAATTAATAAACAAATATTTAGATACATTTTTCATTTATTTTGAAACTACATGGTTATTCGCAATTCTAGTTTTGCTTAGACTAATTTCTGTTTTTGAGAGATACCAAGAACATTTTTACAGACACATTTAATATATTTCTATTAACATTGAAAAAAATGACAATTCGATTTTATAGTTATAATCTTTAGAACTAATATTTACAAATGGTTCGGGATTAGAAATTACAAACTTCAAATAAAATCTACCAACATCTACAAAGTACTCGAAAATAATCAACCTCAAGACCTTGAAATGACAAGAGATATGATACCCGTAGAATTTGGGATACTTGAACCCTTACCCATTTAGTTTCATAAAATCCTAACTCATTTATAATCCTTTTATTTTTTAAATGAATTAAATTAGCTCTAACATATTATATTTTGAAATACTCGTTTAATTACTCTAACTAGTTTAAATACATGTTTATAATTTTAAAATTTATTTATAAATTTAAATTGAAAGGACGCAAAATGAAATTAATAACTAGTTTAATCAGAAGTGATTTAAGACACATGTATAAACCTAATACACGACAAAATCAAAGTAGATAAATAATTGGACCGAGTAACGTGTACTCATCGTCACCTCTAGTCATAACCTATAAATAAATTTTATTAAATAATTATGGTTTGTTTTTATTGTGTTTTTAAAATACCATAATATAGTCATGGGGGGACGCAGTGTTGTCAGGTCGGCACATTAATTGTTTTATTTAATGAACTCAACGGTGGCTTATCATTGCACCGTTGATCTGAGGTTGACTTGGACTGCATCCTTTTTCTGATGAATGCGTGGCAATGCAATGACCGATGGTGTGACATATCTTATCTTTACCTTTTCTCCTCATCATTGATAACTATAAAAAACATTAAAAATTAATTTTAGTAATATTAGTTAATAATTAATTTTAATATCGTATAAATAATATATTTAATACAATTAGTGAGTTAAAACGTAATATTTTATATAAAAATATAATATATTATCACTTTTTAATTAATTAAATTTGAAACCAAAGTCTCAGTTTATTCAGGAAAGAGATTACAATACACAGATAATCATGCAACATGCAATACATGAATGAACTTGGCGATACTTGAATTCGAGACCTCGCCGAGACCCACAGGGGGCACTTATTAATTAGAGTGATCAACGTATTTACAAATTTTTGTGAAATTGTTGATATAATTATTAGTAATTTATCAATAGGTAATATATTTATTAATTATCAATTGTATTATTTATTATTGATTAATAATAGATTGCATTACTTATTATTAATTAGTAATATATTATTATGTTATTAATATAATCAATAGTATAAGAACTAATATTTATTGTTTAATAATATAAATAAAATAATTTGTATTGAAAAATATATACTAGTTTATAATTTTATTATTTTTAATATATTATGGCATGTATTATTAATTAACCACTTATATAATTAATAATATGACATTAATTATTAATATTAATAATTATTATAAAATTCATAATTAATAACATTATTAATGTTTAATAATAAAATTAATATGATTATCTATTATACATAATATAGATGACAATAATAATAAATATTAATATAATTAACAAATAGTTATTATTATTATTATTATTATTATTATCACTATTATTATTATTATTATTATTATTACCAATATAGTTATTAATATTAACATTTATTAATCGTTCATAAACATTTGTATTAATTTCTAATTATATCAATTTTTTTATGTATCAAAATATAATATATTAGTAGGTTTTTAGATAATGTACAAGTAATGATTTAAAAAACACACATGTATGAATCCAATCTACATCACTGTCTCGAGTGCTCCTTTGTGTCATAACTAGGTGTATAGATGACGCGTCAACGTATTGTTTGTCAATGTCTATGCTATGATGTACACATCTTCTGGATAACATCTCCATCACATACCTCCACATCCTCTTGCATGACAAGTGGTGGATCTATAGTCTTTTCCCATATACAATGTCTAAAGCTACAAAGAAAATGGTTGGTGACTAGAACTCTCACCAACTTACAAATAAGATGGCTACTATGTAGTGGATATTTGCGAACCAGAGGAAAATAAAAACAACACAAACTAGTTAGCCTTTATCACTGCATAAAAATATGACACAATAACGAAATGTGTAGCAGAATCTATATAGGCACATCGGGGTCCACTGGACGAATAACCATCACTACAAATCATGCGATATTCAACACCGACATTTATCACCTCTAAGCGAAATGTGTTAATAGTGATAGATTTTATTACCACTGACAATAAGTGTTAAATGTAACTTTTATCAATGTTAAAAAAAGCACTGATAAAAAGGTATCATTTGTCAGTGTTTTTTTTCTAACACTGATAAGAGTTCACCATTTATCAATGCTTTTTATTTAGCGTTGATAAAGGTCACCATGAATAATTTAATTTATATATACATATTTATATATTTTTTAATAAGATTTATATTACAATAAGTAAATATGTGTAAATATAATATAAAAAATATGATTTATATAACTTTTAATAAAAAAATGAATCTTATTTTCTTAAATTTTTATATATAAAATTATCAAATTTACACTAGTCAATGAACTTGTTTAATAGTATATATATATAAATTAATTACAAAATGTGTATTTAATTAATTTAAATATGATATATTGATATTTTATTTGAACAATTATATAATATATAAATGAATATATTTATTTAAATATGTGATTTATATTTGAATTTTTATATTTATATTCATATTAAATAATTTAAAATATACTTGTATCTGTATATATATGTATGCATATGCATGTATGTGGATACATGTGTGTGTCTGCATGTACGCGTGTACGTTATGCATGTGGTGTACGTGTATACATGTGTTGTGTTCTAAATGTGTATGTGTGTGCGTATATGCACATGTGCATGTGATATGTATATATGTGTATGTGTGTGTTTATGTGTATGTGTATATGTACATGTATGTCTATGTATGTATGTGTGTATGTGTATGTGTATATATTTAGTATGTGTATGTATATATGCATATGTATGGATGTTTATGTATGTGCATGCACGTGTATGTAACTGTATGTATGTATATGTATATGCATATGCATGTGTATGCGTGCGCATATGCGTATGTTTATGTATACACATATGCATATATGTGTACATATGCATGTTTATGTGTATGTGTATGTGTATGTATATGTGTACATGTATGTCTATGTATGTAGGCATGTGCGTACATGTATGTCCTTTTATTGATTTAATGTTATTTATTCGTATTTAATATCTCTCTATTTTTAGTATTTTTGGTAATTTATTCATTTTTAATATATATTCATTTAACATCTTTGTACTCTATTCAATTTTGATAACTATTTATACATTTTTAAATATTTATACATTTAATAAAAAACAACATTTTTAATAATTATTAAAAACTATAAAGGTTAATGGTTAATTATATTTTCTATATATAATCAATACAGTGTATACATCAATAATTAAAATCAATATTCTTATTTATTTATTCGTTTTTATTCATTTTTATGTGTTTGCAATTAATGCAATTAATGTTATGAATTAACTTATTTTTTAAAATATTTTTTTTGTAATTTATTTAATTCTATTTATTCATTTTTAATATTATTTCGTTATTTATTTTTTCATTTTTGATATTTATTAGTTTTTAATAATTTTGGAATTTATTTTTTTAAAAAAATTTATACATATTTATTCACTAAATTTCAATATCTTCAATATGTTTGTAATTTATATAATTGATTCCTATAAGACCATCTCCAACCCATGTCATTTTTGTGTGATATTGATCCCCAACATACCCCATCCCAAACGCAATTTTTGCTGTTTATGAAGTGAATTATGTTAATATATTAAATTTAGTTTTTAATATTTGAAAAGTAAATATTATTTAACTATTTTTTCATATTTTTTACTTAATTAACCTAATCATGTAATCATATTTATTTTAATTTATTTATTATGAATATACCCCTGTCTATTTAATTTAATTTGATTTAATTTAATTATTAATATTTTTGTATAGTCAATATAAGTCATTTTTAATAATTTTGCTAGATATGTAATTAATATCATGTATATATTCATTTTTATTCATTTTTATATGCTTGCAGTTCACGTAATTAATGTAGAAAAATCACCTTTTTAAATATTTTTGTAATTTATTCAATTTTAACATTATTTGATTTAATATTATTTATTCATTTGTAATATTTATTAGTTTTTAATATTTTTGGAATTTATTCATTTTTAAAATTTATTTATACATTATTATTTACTATGTTTTAATATTCTTAATATGTTTTTAATTTATATGATTTATATGTTGGACTCCTCATGTGTAAATCATGTTTTAATGATCACAAATCCTATACATTCTGTAAAGCTTGTTAATCCTGCTTAATCTGTCTCAAATCATGTGTACAAATAGTCGGTTTCTTTATGCTTTAAATAAACCTATCCAAGATCTTAAGTGCTTTGTTTGATTATTGTAAACTATTTTTAATTTGTGTTATAATGGATTTCTTTGATAAATAATTAAGTCTAATCCAATATATGAATATCACTGTTTAAGTCTGTATACAGATATTTTGGCTAAGTCTGAGAAACCGTGAGTCTGCCACCGGTTATATTTTTCTAGCAAACGACCCAGACACAGTGACCAGACACCGTTACCCAGACACCGTGACCAAACACCGTGACCCAGAAGCTGTGACCAGACACCGTGACCCAGACACAGTGACCTCGAAACCATGACCAGACACCGTGACTAGAAACCGAAACTAGCTTCAAATCTGTTGAAGTATGTGACACCGATTCCGTGTTGAGACACCGTTTGAAGTTTGGCAAAGGACCAGAGACTGTGATCCTAACATCGCATCTGTGCTACTGGTTCCTGATCTCTATACAACTCTACCATCATGACTGTCTCACCGCTCAAAGACAAAGAAGGAGACACCGTTTCATGAAGACGTCGTTTCCAGACAGACTCTGACATCGTTCTTTAATCTGTTTTTTTTTCGTTTTTCAATTTAATTTCTAATGGTCATATTTGAGTCTTTTAAATGCACTGACATAATTAATATTTCTTTGTAGACATGTCACATGATAGTACGAGGTACGAGGTGCAGAATACATGCATCCTCTCGACTCCAACACATGCACCCCAAGAATAAAAAGAACGTGGCCGGAAACGAAAATAGAGGATAGAGAAACAAGTGTTCGCGATAACGAAGAAACACAAGCATTCTTGAGAAAAGAACCGACACATGCAATTCAACACATCTGTAGAACACACAAAGCATTCTCAAATCCAAAGAACTGGGATACCATAGATCAGAGTCGAGGACATCTTCGCACTGTCAACTCCACGAAGAACACGATCTAGGTCTAACTGACGCGCGATACTCTGTTTTCCACAATAAGACTCGATTCCAGCATCTGCTTCATCATAGAAGTCCAGAGCTGCATTGACTAACACTCAGAGCACTTCTAACCTTATCTCATCATTTTCTTTGCTCTGTTGTGTATTGTTTTTAGTTTTCGAGTAGTGTGTGTGTCTTTATAAAAACACAAACTATCTCCTGCATTAAACTGAAGGATACAAGATATCCTTCCTCTCATATCTTTTTACACTTGTTTATTCCCACAAATAAGTGTGGAAGAGGTCCTCGTGTGACCTGATAGTTCATACCCACGAAGAACTGTAAAAGAGGTCTTGTGACATGGATAGTCCTGTGCACTGTTATTTACCCCGATCTAGGGTGTGGATCAAGTTTATTAATATAAACTGCTTGGTGGCAGGTGATCACCAAGTAGAGTGGATTAGGTCTCAGCTTGAGACTGAACCACTTGTTTTATATCCTCTATGTTGTTTAAATTAGTTTTCTCTGTTTTACTGTATAATTTAGAAATCACAAAATTTACATTGATAGTTAATCATGGCAAGAAGTTATAATTGTTTTTCCTTATTAGAATAGCTTCAAAAGTAATATTAATAACTGATATAAAGATTACTGAGAATTAATCCATCTTCTGAGAAGTTATTTAAATAGTCAAATTTTCATAACTGTATTACTTTGATTAACTCAGCTGTATTTATTTTTATTGGTGATCCTTTTTAAGAAACCTTTTCAAACAGAAATTTTTAATAGATACTCAATTCACTCCCTCTTGAGTACTGTACTCCAACCAACATTTGGTATCAAAGGTTTTTTATATTTTTGTTAAGATTCTGTTTTTGACTCTATTCAACTGTGATTTTAGTTATACTTTAAAGATCTGTAAATTTCTGTTAATTCTAAATTTCTAGCTCTTCCAAAGTATTTCTTTATTATGGATAATAGACTAGAAGCTGCTGCAACAAACATACCACCATTCTTTAATGAAACCAATTATGCTCAATGGAAAATTAAAATGAAAATCCATTTAGAAAGTATGAGTTTTGAAATTTGGTCTTCAATTATAGACAAGTATAAGATTCTTGCTACTGATAGAATCACTTGGGATGACCCAATCAAGACTGCCTACGATAACAATTGCAAAGCCATGAATGCTTTAAGGATTTCGGGCCACCCAGACCTTCGAGTCACCTAGGCCTTTGGGTCAGTAGGACTTTCAGGCCACCTTTAAGGCATTCGGGCCACCTTTAAGGCCTTCGGGTCACCTCAAGGCCTTCAGGCCACATGCAGTTGCCCCAGACACACTAAAAAAAAGGAGTAGTCCTAGAAAGAGGATTCAGAGCAGGTGCACTCACCAGAGTAGAGCCAAATGGATTTGTCAGAATGAGAGGGTATGACTATACCATCAGGACCAGCCTGTGCATGCACGGGAAGCCTAGCCAGATGACCATGCGAAGGTGGAGAGCTACTATCATGATGCAGATGCTGGGGAGGGGCAGTTCCTTGTAGATAGTTTGGTTGAATTCCCTAAGACCTTCGGTTTATGTAATCTCCTAAGTCTACGAGCCATGTAATATCTGAGCATATGAGTCTTGTAAGGGTTCCCCTCATCCCTTGAAAGGGAGGTTATAAAAAATCAATAAAAATGAAGGCCTTCAGGCCATTCGGGCTAGGAGATGAGGAATTTAACAGAATTTATGCATGTAAAACTACCCAAGAAATTTGGGATACTTTGTCTGTTTCACATGAAAGAACTTCCAGTGTGAAAGAAATGAGACTTAATACTTATACTATTAAATATAATAACTTAAAAATGAAACCTGATGAGCCTATTTCTGACATGTATCTCAGGTTCAACAAAATTGTCAACACAATGATTTCTCATGGAAGAGAAGTCACTACTAAAGAACAGATTATGAGGATTCTCAGATGACTATCTGCCAGATGGAGAGGAACCTCTGTCTCTATTAGAGAGTCATGTGACATCAGTAAGTTACCTGTAAAAGAACTCATTGGGAAACTGATGATGTATGAAGAGGAGTTGAATGTCAACAAGGAAGAGGAGTATGAACCCAAAAGAAAATCTGTTGCATTTAAGACCACCACCTCTAAACACAAAGAGAAAGGGAAATTGGATGTCTCTATAGAAAGCTCCAGCAGTGAACAATCATCACCTAACAGTGATGAGGATATCACTCAATTATCCAGAAGGTTTAAGAGATTCTACAAGAAGAAGAAATTTTTCAGAAAACCTAACTTCAAGGGAAGATATAATAAAAAAGGAAGCTGGAAGAAAGATTGGAAAAGAAGTGACGGTATGATGAGATAGTATGCTATGAATGTAAGCTAAAGGGACATGTAAAGGATGACTGTCCCAAGTTCAAGTACAAAAAAAAATTATGAGGAAAAATATAGAAAGTATAAAAAGGCAATGAAAGAAACATGGAGTGCTTCTGAGAACAGTTCAAGTGACTCAGAATATTCACATGATGAACAGGCTAACAAAGCCAATATGTGTTTTATAACAAACACATCTAAGGTAACACTAGAATATCCTGTACACAATTCCTGTTATTCTGGATATGAGAGTGAATATGAAAATATGTCTAATGAATAAATGTTTGAATACTGTAATATGCTTGAAGAGACATGTAATGAACTAAAAGATAAATACAAATCTTTAAAGAAACAACATGCTCTTACCTCAACCGTTAAAATTGATCTTATTGTAGAAAGGGAGAAAAATTCTCAATTACTCAAAGAAAAGTATGAACTAAATCTATCTAATGATCAATTGAAAAAGGATCTTGAATGGTTTACTAATGGTAGAGATACACGGTACAAATTCTAGGTAAACATATTGCTCTTAAATATACTACTGGCATTGGCTATCAACCTGGTAAAATAAATTTTGGAAGAACTAATTTTTTTTCTAAGTCTAGGACATACAGCTTTACTCCTAGTTCTGGAAAACATTCAGCTAGTTCAAGTTATGATACACTGTCTACCATTTCATGTCTTTTTGGACCAAATAGAGTTTATTTTTCAAGCACTTTACATAATGCTTATAGAAAACCTACGAGACAGATGTGGGTTCTTAAAGAATTTGTCACTAATATTACTGGACCCAAACAAATATGGGTACCGAAATCTATTTTTATTTGACCATTTTGTAAGAAAGATGCTTAAAGAGCTCCAGTAAAATCTTATGGCACTTTGACAGTTGGTGTTCAAGACACATGACAAGAGACTACTCATGCTTCAAGAATTTAATAAAAATTGATAATGGACATGTCACCTTTGGTGACAATGCCAAAGGAATGATCATTGGCCTTGTCCAAATTGGTAATTCTAACTCAGTTTTAATTTCCAAAGTACTTTTTTGTTGATGGATTAAAATATAATCTACTTAGTATTTCACAACTATGTGATGATGGATTTCATGTTAAATTTGAAAATGATGCTTTAAATGTTTTCAATTCTAAAAATGAATTAGTATTTTCTGCTTTAAGAGATGAAAATGTATACTTTGTTAACTTAGATTCTTTAGTTTCTCAAAATGCTTCATGTTTAAGTGTATTTCATAAAGAGTCTTGGATATGGCATAAGATACTAGGACACTGTAATATTCACTACCTTAGAAAGTTAAATAGAAAAAGCTTAGTCAAAGACCTACCCAAACTTGAGTTTCTAAATGATAAAGTGTGTTATCGTTGTGAAAAGGGAAAGCAACACAAAATTTCCTTCAAACCAAAGAAAGAAGTGTCAACTTCTCAACCTCTTGAACTGGTTCACATGGATTTTTTTGGAGCATCTAGGGTTTTTTAGCTTAAATTGGAAGCACTATTTTTATGTTCTTGTATATGACTTTTCTAGATATACTTGGACTTTCATTTTGGATCAAAAAAGTGAATCATGCTCTCAGTTTATAAAATATGCCAAATATGTAGAAAATCTTAGTGGACATAGAATTAAATCCTTAATAAGTGATCATGGCCGTGAGTTTTAAAATCAAGATTTTGAATCCTTCTGCTCACAAAATGGCTATAGTCATAATTTCTCTGCCCCTAGAGCGCCTCAACAAAATGGAGTTGTAGAAAGAAGAAATATAACCTTGCAAGAGATTGCTAGAACCATGATTAATGAATATGACATACCTATTTATTTTTTGGTTGAAGTTGTAAATACAACATGCTATATTATCAATAGAGTATTAATTAGACCCATTCTTAAAAGAACTCCATATGAGTTATGGAACAATAGAAAACCCAAATTTAGCTACTTTAAAGTATTTGGTTTCAAAGTCTATATCCTTAATTCTAAGGACAATCTTGAAAAATTCTCATCCAAGAGTGATGAATGAATATTTCTAAGATATTCAATCTCAAGTAAAGCCTATATAGTGTTCAACAAAAGAACTAAATGTGTGGAAGAATCTGTCCATGTAAAATTTGATGAAACAGATCCACATAGCCTAAAACCACTCTAGAGAACCTGGAGAATGATGTATCAAATCTGGACATTAATTCAAAATCCTCTAACCATCCAGTAGAGAAATCTGTGAAAAATTAAAATTTTGGAAATTCTTTGGATTCAAGTCATATTGGATCCAAACCTGTTGATGAACCTGAAATCACTACTCCTTTTTATAGAGCTATTAGAACTCATAAGAACCATCCTTTATATGCTGTTGTAAGAGACTTAGATAAAGGAACTCAAACTAAAGTTTCTCTTAGAAATCAGGTTGAAAATCAAGTCTTCTTGTCACAACTTGAACTTAAAAACATTAATGATGGTATCAATGATGAATTTTGGGTGATGGCTATCCAAGAAGAACTTAATCAGTTTTAAAGGAAAAAAGTTTAGAAAATTTTTGACAGACCCAAAGACACATTCACCATAGAAACTAAATGGGTGTTTAGAAATAAGGTAGATGAAGCTGATAATATATTTAGAAAAAAGGCTATATTGGTTGAACAAGGTTACAATCAAGAAGAAGGAATTGACTATAAAGAGTCTTTTTCACTAGTAGCTAGACTTAAAGCCATCAGAATTCTGTTTGCCTATGCTGCACATCTGAATTTCAAATTATATCAAATGGATGTTAAAAGTGAATTCCTAAATGGGTATATACCTGAGGATGTCTTTGTTGAGTAACCCCTTGGGTTTACAAATCCTCATTTTCCAAATCATATATTTAAATTATCAAAATCTTTATATGGATTAAAACAAGCTCCAAGAGCTTGGTATGATAGATTAAATACTTTTCTTATTTCCAAAGGTTTTAAAAAATGAATAGATAATCCTACCATTTTTATAAAACTAATTTTAAATGATGTTTTGGCAGTTCAAATTTATGTAGATGACATTATCATTGTATATTCAATAAATTCTTTATGTATTAAATTTTCTAAAATGATGCAAAATGAATTTGAAATGAGTTTAATTGGTGAACTAAAATTCTTTCTTGGATTTCAAATCTTTCAAAATAATGATGGTATTATTTTAAATCAAAGAAAATATACTAGAGATATTCTAAAATGTTTTGGATTGGATACCACTAAAAGTAGTGACACTCCATTAAGTACTACTTGTAAGCTGGATCTTGATGAAGATGGAAAATATGTTGATCAAACCACTTATAGAGGAATGATTGGAAGCTTAATCTACTTAACTTCTAGCCGACCTGACATTATGTTTATTGTATGTATGTGTGCTCATTTTCAAGAAAACCCTAAGGAATCTCATTTAAATGTTGTTAATATAATTTTCAAATACCTCAAGCATACACCCAATCTAGGACTGTTTTATCCTAGAGGACAATCATTTGAGTTAGTTAGATATTCTGATGATGACTTTGGTGGGAGTAAGTTAGATAGAAAAAACACTTTTGGAACATGTCACTTTTTAGGTAAGTCACTAGTATCATGGTGTAGTAAGAAACAAAACTCTAATGCATTATCTACTGTAGAAGCCGAATACATAGCTACTGGTAGTTGTTGAGAACAAATTTTGTAGACGAAACACACATTACTAGATTATGGATATCAATTCAGGCATGTACCTATAAATTGTGACAATACAAGTGCTATTAACATCTCAAAAAATACCGTTTCACACTCTAGGAAAAAACATATTTATGTAAGACATCACTTTTTGAGAGACATTATAAAAAAAGTGATATAAATTTGGAATTCATTGGAATTGAATATTAACTTACTGATATATTCACCAAACCATTAAATTCTGAAAGAATAGATTGCATCATACATGAGTTGGGAATGATAAATCTTAAGTAGTAAGTGTATTGTTTCACAGTTTACGGTTTCACAAGTCACTGTCTCATGATTACTATCTAAATCTAACAGTTCTATAGTTTTACTATCTTAAAAGTTGTTGTTTCATGTTTACAGTCTCACAATTGCTATCTATCAGTTACTTTCTTACTATCTCAAACAATACAATCGCACAGTTTAGAAATCACACAGTTATAGTCTCACCGTGAAGGCCTGTTACTGTCTCACAGTGAAATCTAGTTCCGGTCTCACCATAAAATCCTGTTCCGGTCTCACCGTAAAGACACTTTATTAATTTATTTACATACTATAACCCATATCATGGTAACTAATTATTTTATTTTTAATTTCCTGTGCTTTTGTTTTTGTGATGCTTGGTATTCCTAAATGATAAAAATTGAAAGAAGTTTCACTCCTTTCTTTACCCAGTCTCTCTACTCTCAAACTATAACCCCTTCTTCATCCTTTCTCTCTCTCTCTCTGTTGAACCTTCATTGAATGCCCAAAATGAAACGTCCATCATCATAAACTCATGAGAAGCACAGATCTAAGAAGTAGATTAAAATAGCACCGAAGTTAGCACCCTAAGGTCCCTTGAATCCGAACCTGGTGAATATAATAGTGGTACATGAAAAGGAAATTAGCCCAAAGTGGCTGCTGTCAAGTAGGTATTTATTATTGAAAGTAATAAAAGAGAAAGGATGGATGGATTGGTTCACAAAGGATGATAGACTAATTTACCCAAATCTAGTTGCGCAGTTTTATCAGTATGTTCAATTCTCTTTTGATACAGAAGATGGATTTGTTGTGAGAAGCTAGATCAATAGCCAGAGATATACCTTTTCTTCGAGGTTATGGGGTTCATGCCTAAGGATACCTCTTAAGGTTATTTGTGAGGACTACCAGGGAGGTCCTCCACCTCCAAGTGAGATCTTTTTTTTGGAAGAAGCATTGGGAAGCTTAACTGGGAATGCAACAAAGAGAAGAGTTATAGCTACTGAGTTAGATGGTGAAAACAAGCTTCTATTTAAATTTGTTTAGAATCTGATTATCCCTAGAAAAGGGGATTTTGATATACTCAAGTATCAAGATGTATTTTTGATACACCTTATGAAGAATGGACACAAGATCAACCTATGAAAGTATGTTATAATCCATATGTGTGAGTTGATCAAGACAACCTCCAATTCAACCTCCCTGTTCTACTCAAGGTTAATCTCAACTATGCTTCATGAAAAAGGGTTGGTTGGACCAGATTAAGAAGTCATTAAAGACTATGAATTTTTTATTTCAAAAGTTACAGTCAAGAGAATGAAAATCATTTGAAATCCAAGGAGAAAATCATGGGTAGAAGATAATGATAGAGTCTATGAAAAGTTCGACCCAGTTGAGCACTCTTCAAGACCTAAGGACATTTCTGATCCTAGTTTGGAACCAAATAAAGTCGTGGACTATTCTGATGAGGATGAAGAGGAAGAGGATGTTATACCTATAGGGAAAACTATCCTAGATAAGAAATAAAGTGAAACTATTCTCCAATACATAACTGAGAAAGAAATACCTATCCCTAAAGAGATTGTTGATATGGAAGAACCTACCTCTAAAGATGAATTTGTTGTTGTTGAAAGGGAAAAGGCTATTCTGGAAGAACTTTTAGAAGAAGATCTTTCTCTTGATAAAGTAGATGCTCTTGAGGAACACTTAGAGGAACAAGCTATTCCCAAGGTTATCCCATCTGCTGAAGAGATAATGTAGTAATCTTTTCAATTAGCTAGAAAGGAAATGGGTGAGGCTATTGGGGATGAAATCTTGGAATTAGATCAAGGATCTAAATCTCTTATTCTTGAGAAAGATGCACATGTTCAGGGGGAGCAACACCCGAATATGGAAAGTGTTGAAGTGCCAAATCCAGTTGATTCAATCTCTGTGGATATATGGTATAAATTTCCTAGCTATTTTGATGTGAATGACTCCTTGGAAGCCTTAGTGAAAGGTATAGATCAGTATACTATGTTTCAATTGAAACCAGTATCTGATCTTGATGTTAGAGATACAAAGGAACCTGAGCCTATCTCAACTCATATTTCCAAACCTTCACATGAACCTTCAAACATGGTGATTAAGGATGACTTGAAAGCATTTGAAGCTACCCTATTGGATGTGGTTGAAAATATCATGAATACTCAACCTTCTCTTATGACAAACTTGAGTGAAAGAGATGCATCCCTGTTGTTAGAGAAGATTATTTGGCAGATTCATCCCAAAATGATTCATGAAATTCAAGAAGTCAGAGTTGAGAACAAATAACTAAGTAATGAAGTGTAGTCTCTCAGAACTATGGTTGAAGCTATGTAGACAGTTTTGAAATCAAGACCATAACCTATTTCTCATCATGTTGAGGATATTAGTAGTCAGTTTACACAGGAAGTATCCTCCCTGATTCAACCTAACCTCACTTACTTAGCTGATAAGGTAGCTGAAAGAAATAAGAAAATAGTTCAAGAGATGCGTGAGCTTGTTATTGGACTTAACAAGTTGACTGATGAGTATAAGGGTTGTCTCTATAAAGTTATGAATCAACTGAAGTCTCTTAATTCAATTGTTACAGCTTCTAGTACCTCTGAAAAATCATCTCAACCCTCCTTATACAGTGATCTGCTCAAAACGGTTGTTAAAGAAGAACTTCAATCTGTGATTAGTGGCTTTGACAAAGAATCTCTATTTGTGGTTGTCAAGAACAATGACAGAGTTCTTGATTTAGTGAGAATTCACTCTAAGATTGCCAATGATGATCAAGAGTAAATTACTAAGATGGTGTACTTCTACTTCAATAGAATCTTCTCCAAGAATGATATGACAAACCACTTCATGTACCTTGTAGAAAATCTGAAAATCCATCCCGTCACTCAAGCTTTAAAAACTCAGGTCTAGAAGCTCAAAGATTTCACTCCTTTATTGGACAAGTTCATGGAGAACAAGGATGACTTTGAGAAAGCGATGCAGTATGGTTGTGAGATTATTGATGACTTCATCAAGCTTTTAAAGCCTTATCTTCATGTCTAGAGAACTGATATTGTGGATCCTGCAGCTGCACCCTTGCGACCTGGTTTTCCTACCATCTCATCCGCTTCCCTTTCCTCAACCTCTATGTCTATCTTTCAAGCACTAAGTCAGATCAGACATGTTATCCTTGACTAAAAATTGCCCCGGTCTTCCACCAATCATACTTTGGCCCCTTATGTTTTTGAAGGACTCACTTTACCTTCTTTGTTAGTTTCTTCACCTCCTTCTTCCACTTCTCCATCTGCTCCTGTGGCTTCTCCTACTATTGCTGCCAAGGGAAAAGATAAGACAGTCGGTGCTGAATAAAAGTGAATACTATATTTTGATAGGGATGATTTCTATATTTTTTTGCTTACTTTTTGTAATGACACTTTTTATCCATCTAATGTATTGTGAAATCTTTTTATCTATTCTCTTCTTTTTTGTACTCCTTTTAATAATCCCAAAAGGGGGAGAGACATGCACACAAAGAGAGAGAAAAATTTAGTAAGAATATATATCTTGCTCACATGATTTGTGATCATAAAAAGGGGGAGATTATTGGACTCCTCATGTGTTAATCATGTTTTAATTCTCACAAATCCTATACATTCTATAAATCTTGTTAATACTATCTAATATATCTCAAAACATGTGTACAAATGGTTGGTTTCTTTATGCTTTAAATAAACCTATCCAAGATATTAAGTGCTATGTTTGATTATTACAAACTATTTTTAATTTGTGTTATAATGGATTTCCTTCATAAATAATTAAGTTTAATCCATTATATGAATATCACTGTTTAAGTCTGTATACAAATATTTTGGATAAGTATGAGAAACTATGAGTCTGCCACTGGTTATTTTTTTCTAGAAAAGGACCTAGACACTGTGACCATACACCATGATCCAGACACTATGTCCCAGACACCGTGACCAGGCACCGTAACCTAGACACCATGACCAGACACTATGACCCAGACACCATGACCCAAACAACATGACCAGACACCGTGACTAGACACCGAAACCAACTTCATATTTGTTGAAGTCTATGGCACCAGTTCTGTGTTGATACACTGTTTGAAGTTCAACAAAGGACCATACACAGTGATCCTAACACCACATATGTGCTACCAGTTACTAATCTCTATAAAACTATGCCATCATGAATATCTCACCGCTCAAATACAAAGAATGTTACACCGTTTTATGAGGACACCATTTCCAGATAGACTGGGACACTGTTCTTTAATCTATTTTGTTAATTTTCAATTTTATTTCTAACAGTAATATTTTAGTCTTTTAAATGCACTAAAATAATTAATATTTCATTGTAGACATGTCACATGATAGTATGAGGTATGAGGTATATAATACAAGAATCCTGTAATCTCCAACACATGCACTCCAAGAATAAAAAGAACAGTGTGGCAAAAAAAAAGAGAGGATTGAGAAACAAGTGTGCACGATAAAGAAGAAGTACAAGCATTCTTGAGAAAGGTTCTAACACATGAAACTAAATAATTCTGAAGAACACATGAAGCATTCTCGAATCCAAAGAGATGGGATACCATAGATCAGAGTCGAGAACATCTTCACACTGTCAACTCCACGGAGAACACAAGCCAGATCTAACTGACTTGCAATAATATGTTTTCCACAAGAGGACTCGATTCCAGTATCTACTTCATCATAGAAGTCCAAAGCTACATAAACTACCACTCAGATCACTTCTAACCTTATCTCATCATTTTATTTTCTCTGTTGTGTATTGTTTTTAGCTTTCGAGCAGTGCGTGTGTGTCTGTATAAAAACACACACTGTATCCTGCATTAAACTGGAGGATACAAGATATCCTTCCTGTCATATCTCTTTAAACTTGTTTATTTCCATGAATAAGTGTGGAAGAGGTCCCTGTGTGACATGATAGTTCATACCCACAAAGAACTGTGGAAGAGGTCGTGTGACCTAGACAGTCTTGTGCACTGTTGTTTACCCTGATCTAGGGTGTGGATCAAGTTTATTAATATAAACTGCTTGGTGGTAGGTGATCACCAAGTAGAGTGTATTGGGTCTTGGATTGAGACTGAACCACTTGTTTTATATCCACTGTGTTGTTTAAATTAGTTTTATCCGTTTTACTGTATAATTCATAAATCACTAAATTTACATTGATAGTTAATATTGTAAAGAAGTTATAATTGTTTTGACTTATTAGAATAGCTTCAAAAGTAATATTAATAACTGATATAAAGATTACTGAGAATTAATCAATCTTCTGAGAAGTTATTTAAACAATCAAACTTTCATAATTGTATTACTTTGATTATTTGGGATATATTTATTTTTATTGGGGAACCTTTTTAAGAAACATTTTCAAACAGAAATTTTTAATAGATACTCAATTCACCCCCTCTTGAGTACTCTACTCCGAACAACATAATATTTATTCAATTTTCATTTATTAAGCTGTAATATTTTTAAAAAGTTTGAAAAGTATATAATTAATCTATTTAAATGTGTTTTATAACATTCTCTTCATTTTTGTATGTGGTTATAATTAATGTAATTAAACTTATAAATTATACATAATTATTTATTAAATTTTAATATTCATAACATGTTTTTTAATTTATGTGATTAATATTCATTCAATTTTAATTATTAAGTATTAATATTTTTTTAAAATTTTTAAATCTATATAATTAACTAATTTAAATTCATTTTTAATATTTTTTTCATTTTTTGTAGGTGTTTACAAATTATGTAATTAGTCTTACAAATTCATTTTTTATACGTGTTTGATATGTTTTAATATTTTTCAATATGTATTCATCTTTATTTTAATATAGTTTCATTTTTTATTTTCTTAATTATTTATATAATTGATAAAACTAATCCATTTTTTAATATTTTTGGAGTCTATTCATTTTTAATTATTCAATTTAACTCATTATTAACATTCATGCATTTAAGATTGTATATTCATTAATAATGTTAATTATTTTTACTTTTTTTATAATTAATTTTTAATTTATATTCTATTTTTTTGTATTTTATTTTAAACATTTTTTATCAATGCTTTTCAAAGAGTGCTGATAAAAATAGCTTTTATCAGCACTAAAATACAAAGCGTTGATAAATGTGTATCCTTATTAGTGCTAAATTTAGCACTGATAAAGATAGGTTTCATCAGTATTTATTATTTTAGCATCGATAAGACTCATATTTACCAGCACTTTTTGGAAAGCGCTAATAAAAACTTTCTCGATCTTATAAATTCAACCCTTAGAGAACTCACTTATTTGCGCCATTAAAGCTCTCTTGCAGAAGTCGACCTACTACTGCTCCCCTTGAACTTCTCATACAAACCCACCATCTCAAAACCTGAGTTATGTTATTCCAATTGTTTAATATGTGTTGTATTATTATTTTCATGAATTACATAAGTAAAAAATCAGGGTACCCTGATTTCATCCTCCATCAGACGCTCCCTACCCTATTTTGAGAATTTGAAATCATGGAGATTCTGTACATCTCTTCACCATTCATCGTCATCAGCTCATCATAACTCATTTAATGCATCACCATTCATCATCACCTGTTCATCACAACATGTTCAATGCGTCGCGGTTCATCATTGCCTAAGTTTTGTTTCATCGACAGACCATTCAGTTTGTTTTCTATTGTGAAATTTCAAATCCCAGCTAAATAAATGGTGGTCTCTCCCTCTCAAACCCTCACAACCACATCGAACCTTGTATGCAATAGATTATTTACACTATCTATCCCCTCTCTCTCTCAAAAAATGAGTCTGAGACTTTTCTGACCCTTCCTATAACCAAAATAAGTCAAAATAAATATGGTTTAACTGAATTTAAATTGAATTCACACATCACAATCACACATAGTTTTACACATGGTACATTCCTAAATGTTACATATAAATCAATAGTCACTGACAAATAATTTCACATTAGTTTGAACTATTTTTCTCAGTTTGATCATGTGGCACACATTTTTATTTTAAAACACTTTTAAAATTGAAATCGTGACCAATATTCAAAATATCTATATCTGCTTCCATCTAGTTTAACCCTCGCTCCAAGTTTCCGCTTTGATATTTTTCCAGAGTTGATTCTCTCCATCGGTTCCACTGAGGTTGATTTTTTTTTTCAGGTGGTCCAAGGCAGTTGGGATTATACTGCAATAATTATTTTGAGATGAAAATTTCTAATGATCTCACTGAGACACTTCCTCAACTTGTGTTGAAGTTGATTGCTCCATATGGCCCCAATAAGAATTTTCACTACTATTCTTTGAGGATTCATCCGAGCATGTGAATTGTTTAAATTTTAAGCATTCGTCAAAACCCACTTAAATTCATGAGTTTCTTCAAATTTTGGGCTCTCAAGACTAGGTGATTGGGCCCTATCAATGTTTTGATTATCTAAAAAAAAAAAAATTAAATTTAGCTCCTAAGAATCCTTTCACTGAAACACCACCTGACCCGCCATGTACCAAGGGAAGAAATAAATAAATATCAACTCCTCCCTTTTGTTTTACTCTTACCAAGAAAAGTTACAAAAAACCATCCTTGATCTCCAGGTTTTGATATAGATGAAAATTTAATTATATTCTTTGTAACTTTATAGATATCACACATCTTCTTCCTTCAATGATTTCAACCTCTATAAATTAATCTCAATAGGTATCATTTGACTCTTATTATCTCAGAACAATGGATTCTTGTATCTTAAATTATTCTTTCAGAATGACCTTTTAAGGTTTTATGGTCATAATTATTGTGTATTTATTTATTCTATTAAATATTTATATTATTGAATCAAATAAGATGGATATGAATAAAAAATGTATGGATGCCAATTTTATGACAAAATAGTATGAGGATGAGGTGAAACAGTTCATCAAATTTTCAAAAGATCGTGCATATAACCATTCTCAAATCCTTTGTTTGTGTTCACATTGTTGTTAGTCAAGACTAATTAATCTAAAGGAGTTTCAAGAACACTTGATCTATCACATAATAAATCAATGTTATAAATATTGGAATAAACATGGGAAAAACTGAATGTAGCTAGTAATTAGGATAACAAAATGTTTTATAGACCATCTAATATGATTACAAGTGTGAACAATGACGAAGACCACATTGAGGATATGATTACAGATGTGAATGATTATGAAGATCGTATTGAGGAAAAAACAATAACAATTGAAGATGAACTTTGTAATTGTACAAAACTATTTTAGAAGATAAGGAGATATGAAAAGATTCCATTTTATGTTGGATGTACTAAATATATAGCATCATCAACCATATTAAATCTATATAATGTAAAAGCTATAAAAAATGGAGTGATACCCACATTACTAATATGTTTTCTCTATTGAAAGATATTCTCCCTGAATATAATGATATTCCTTTCCAAACAAATGATGCTAAAAAAATTCCATGTTCAATGGTTAGGATCTCTGAAAGAATAAATGTATATCTAAATGACATTATACTATTTCATAAGGACCATGAATTACTTAAAAAATTCCCAAAGTGAGGTGCATCTCAATACAAGAAAGATGAATCAATTCCTTTGAAAGATGTATGGTACTTTCCAATCATTCTAAGGTTTAGGCACCTATATAAAAGTGAGGATACTACAATAAAATTGATATGGCATGTATATATAAGAAATAAATATGGGAAACTTCATCACATTGTAGACTCTCCCCAATAGAAGAAAAGTGATCACTAATATCCTAAATTTATAAACAAGCCAAGAAACCTTCATCTTGTTCTATCTATAGACAGAGTGATTCCTTTTTGTTTTCAAAGCATCAATCACAACATATGATCGATTATTTTGGTAAATTATAACTTTCAATTTTGGTTATGCATGAAGTGAAAATGCATTATGTTTTCCATGATTATATCAGGACAAAATTCGAGTAATGATATTGATGTTTATTTGGTTCCATTGATTGGAGATTTGAAATTAATGTGGGATTAGGGTATTATGTTGTATGATGCTTACATAAAATAATATTTCACATTGAGAGCCATTTTGTATGTGATGATAAATTATTTTCCTACGTATGGATTTTTTTTAGGATATAATAATAAATGAACTCAAGGGTGTCCCATTTTTGAACAAGGTACACACTCAGTTAGGTTGAAATATTCATCAAAGTTTATGTTTCTAGGACATCGTGTATTTCTACCCTAATGACATAAATAATGATCTTGGATGACATCATTCGATCAGATTTTAGAAGAAGGTACAACACCGTATCTACTAATAGGTGATCAATTTTTTGAGAATGTAAAATATATGGACACCACTTTTGGTAAAAATTATTTGAAAAACCCTAAAAAACCGGTTGAAAAAATAGACCAGTTTTTTGAATTACCTTATTGAAATTGTTTGTAAGTCATACATTTTATTAATGTCATACATACAGAAAAAATGTATGTGATAGTGTCACTGACACACTATGAAATGAACCTAAAAAAACAAAGGATGTAATTAAGACTAGGTTGGACATGATTGACATGAGAATACTAGAATATTTAGCACCAGTAAAGGGTGAAAGATGGATTTTTCTTCCTCTAGCTACTTATACTCTTTCCAGGTAAGATAGATATTAGTTTTGTAACTTATTGAATGGTGTAAAGGTTAGAGAGAGGTATTAATAAAATATTAATAATATTGTTTCAATGAATGACTTAATGTTAAAGGGTCTGAAATTACATGATTGTCATGTTTTGATGCAAGATCTAATGCCTGTAGCTTTACATTTTATTTTTCCTAAGAATGTCCCTCATACATTAACTAAGATCTATTTCCTTTTCAAATATATATACAATAAATTTATTAACCTGATGAAATTTCCAACTATATAAAAGGAAATTACTATCATATTATGTGAATTGGATATGTTCTTCCCACTACCATTCATTGATATGATGGTTCAATTGATGGGTCACTTGGTTATAGAGATTCAATTTTGTGGTCCTGTACATTATAGATGGATGTATTCCATTGAATGGTATTTGAATATTTTGAAAGGGTATGTCAAAAATCAAAATCAGCTAGAAGGTTGTATTATAAAATGATATATTGCTAAGGAATTCATTTAATTATATACCAAATAATTGTTTTATGTGGAAAGAATTAGTGTACCAAAATATATTCACACCCGATGGCTTGTGGGTGAAGTAATTTCTAGAATAGATGTTGTTATAATTACTATTATAGAGAAGGTGTAGGCTCAACTTTATTTTTGTTCATAATAATTTCTAGGTTTCACCATATGTTTAAACCCACAAAGTTATTCTTATTAATTTGAATCTATCAAGGGCTGAAATCTGGATATTAAATATACACAATCGATAGTTTATAGGATGGTTTTGAGATCATATTCTTAAGGATTCAATTGAAAATATGAATTCAATTTCAGAATAGCTTTGATGTCAAGCCATAGGACCAAGTGTGCATGTATTATCTTAAAATGGTTATGTAATTAATGGTTATACGTTCTATACATAGAAAAAAGATAAATGCATGTGCATACAAAATAGTGGAGTTACACCTATGGATAAAGTGATGTATGTATTCGGTAATAAGGAACAAAATCTAATATATGGGAATATTTCAAACATTGGAATCATCGAAGAAATATGGGAGTTGAATTATACAATATTCCAAGTGAAATTTTTTCAATGCAAGTAGGTTAATAATAGGAGTGTAGTTAAAATCGATGAATTTAGATTCGTGAAAGTGGATTTTAGTAATGAAGGGTACCAAGATGAACTATTTATAATGGAATCATAGACAATATAAGTATTTTATGCTTCAGATCCTACAAATATAAAGTGGTCAATAGTTCTGTTATCGACCAAAACCACTAAAGGGATAAATGTCAATTCAATCGAGGATGACCCTTTCATTAGAACATCATAATCATTTCATGGAAATCCCAATGTGGATGAGGTCTTGTGTGTTAGAAGATACCACAATGAGGGTATTTAGATACTCAATAGAGGAGTAAAATCCTTTCAACCTTTAAAGGAAAAAAAATGAGAGTTCAATAATTAGGTTTTATTTTTTTGTAATATACATTTCATTACATCATATTATTATCTGTTCACTGCTTTATTTGCATAATCTAAATCAAATGTTCAACCATTTATATAGATAATAGATTATTCACATGTCAATGCTCCCAATCCTAAGAAATAACATGTTCTTTAACAAGATGATTCTCCCAATGCATAAGAACAAATTTTTTTTACACATGTCGATGCTACTAATCCCGAGGAACAATATGTTGATGATATTGAAGCTGGGGAAATGGTAGACTGTGAACAACCTATGTCCCCAAAAAATAAGAGCATCATAGTATGATGGTGTTAACAAAAAATATTAAGGCAAGAAGGGGATAAATCAAATTTGAGTGTAGATGGAATGCATATAACCAACCTATTAACCCCAATAAGTCCATGTTCATTAGTTACATTGGGATCACCACTAAAATTCACATTTTAGTTGATGTAAATATGTGGAACAATGTTGCACCATGATTAAGGCACTGATATTATAAGAGATTAAGATAAAATTATGATATAATTTCTTTATTTTTCTAAAAAACAAAATAATTAAATGCTGATTTACTCTTAATTATCCCTTAAAAGTTCATTTATACTAGATGATCACCAAATGAAATTTTTATTAATGCTCACTGGAAAGTCTCATAGAGGCTTTTAGACAATTCTTATGAAGCATCATCTCAGGGACACTGAAGGGAAAGTAAACTTCCACCCACCAAAAATGTACACTGGCATGATAAACTAAGAAACATGGAATTCATTTATTGGTTATCATGAGGAGACATATTTTTAGGTATATTTTGATTGGTAATACCTTAATTGAAAATATGTGTATTAATCACTCTGATTAAGAATTTTTAATTTATAAAACAACAAATGAGTGCTAAAAATAAGCAGCATGAAACAAAACCAACATACCCCTATCATAAATCAAGGATGGGGTATGATTCACTTGAAAAAATGTTATTTATTTTAAATTAACATTAATAATTTTTTTATGGAATAAAATAACAGCATAATTATGTTCCTTTTTTTATATGCATATTGATGAACCAAAATACACATACACTTCCATCCCACATCATGTGCTATAAAAGGAGGATCATGTAAATAAGGATGATATACTAATAGATTAAAGTACACAAAATTATGAGAAACATGTGTAAGTATGACATAATAAAAATTTGTTTTGGTTTAAATTAGTATCACATAATAATGATCACTTATTTTCTTGTATTTTTTATCTTATTAAGACATAGGAATCATTATCAGCTGTACTCAATGAATGAATAATATTAGTGGCCTTAAGAAGGCTATAAAAATATGGCCATGTTAGAGGTGCAGGTTTTGGGGTGTTATCTCAAAAATATTTTTGAGAAAAAAATGCACATGGGGATAAATATAAGAAGATGGTTGAGATGTAAACAAAAATAACTATTCTAGAAGAAAAACTTAATTAGTAGTTTTTTTGTTAGAGAATGTTATAGGAATAAATCAAAGAGAAGAAAAAATACAACAACAACCACTACATGAAGACCCCCACCCCCACTAGATTTGAGGTGATCCATTCCCCTCAAAGGTATGCATTACAAGTGGTAATCAATTTTTTCATAATTATTTATATGAAATATGAATCATGGAGACATTGATACATTTAACGCACTGATATTATACATGGAGAAAATAATTGTGATTTATATCTATTAGCACCCACCCATCACCTTGTTGTGAGGGGTACCATGTATAATATCCAAGGGGATATTCTACAAAATAAAAAACTTCCAAAAGGTCATGTGAGAGTGGGGATTTATGTATCTCATGAGTTGAGTACTGAGCTACCTATTCCCCTTGATGGTCTGGTTGTTTATACGATCGATCTTTCTACTATAACTTTTATAACATGACTTTTTGATCTTGTAAAAATACATGTTGATAATGAGGTATTCCTTTCCAATTTATTTTTTATGCAAAAACTTTAACAATTAATAAAAAAAGGCCCCAACCGATGATTGTTTTTACATAATAAAAAAGGGAAGGGGTGAAATGGAAGGTCAAATAAAAACAATCTAAAGTATCAACCAATATATAGAAAATAACTTCATAAAGAACCTTTACCCCACCCGTTCAACTTCTGTATTTACTAATATTATAAGTTCATGAAAATAAAACATTAAAAAATAGTGATAAAACTATCATTGATTTTGAGGAAAAAATGTTTGGAGAGGACATTATAGAATTTCTTGGTCTTGAGAATGCAGATGAAATCCTCAAGCAATAATGGATAGGATTATCAATTGTAAATCTATACATGAGGTGTGTTTTTATAAATTTTTTGTCTAATAGCTGATCTACCATGTTAATTAGAGTTAAATACTATTAATTTTTTTTTCAGGAATATATATTAGTACTATTTTAAGGGAAACCCCTATGAACAAAAATTTAGACTCATTAGTCCTCACATCAGTTCTACTAAAAAAATATCATTTGAAAGAAGAACAATATTAAAAAATAATAGAAAAACTGGCCGTAATGTTTGAAAAAAAACATACAAATGATAGAATCTTCTTAATACCCATGATGTAGGGGTAAAACTATAAAATTTAATAATACCAAATATATTTTAATTCCTTTCATTACTTAATCATTTTTGTTTTTTAGGAAGAATTAGTTTCTCATTGTAATCAATTTGAGTACTCTAAAGATTTATTTTCTGGATTCAATGAATTGATACCCAACAAAGAAACCATACATGATGATGTATATCAATTTTCAATAAACTACACACAACATTTTACAAATAAACTGTTGAGTCAATAAGGTTTTCCTTATAAATTTTCCATTCCTTTATGTAAGGGGTAGATTGATAAGTCATCAAGGTTTCCTTATGACTTTACCATTCTTCTTGTTTTGAAAATCACTAACACCTTATCTTAAGGAAAAATTCATTTTACCCCTATTTTACTTCTATAAGGAAAATTTCCTTACCCAAGGAAATTTACCCCTACCTTTTTTCATTGTTCATATCAATATTTTTCTTAAGTATAAAAATCGGATTCAAATCTAAAATCTCAGAATCGTATAATACTTAGATATGAAGCATTCTGTTTCAGGATCTGAATTCCTGTTACGAACTTTTATGAAGTTTTACTCCGAATTCCCTGTTACGAACTTTTATGAAGTTTAACTCTAAATTCTGATTACAAACTTATATAAAGTTCTAACTACGAATTCTGATGATGAATTCTGAATACGAATTCTCATTACAAATTCTGATGATGAATTCTGATTACAAATTCTGATGATTAATTCTGAATATGAATTCTCATTATGAATTTTGATGATGAATTCTGAATATGAATTCTCATTATGAATTCTGATGAAGAATTATAATTACGAATTCTCATTACAAATTCCTTAGAAACAGAATCTGAATATCTTAGTACTACTGACTCCGAATTCATTTTCTGATTAGACTCCAAACTTTTATTTGCTTACATTCCGAACTTTCATTTTCTCCATTCTGAATATTAGTTTCTGGTTATGATTTCACTTATTAGTTTATAAAATGATGTCATGCCTTTAGTTATAAACTAACCGTTGTTTGAGTGACACGTGTACTGGTCCCTCCGAAATTCAAGGAAGAATATGACCATTGGAGGAGGGAGCCGGCTATTGGAGCTTCACCTATAAATATGAGCTCATTTGAACTTTCTCAGTAACTTTTGGAACTTTTGTAATTTTGATGCTCAAAACTTCCTGAAGTGATTTATAGAGAGAGAGGCTCTTATCAACTCTCAAGCTTTGTGCAGAAAGTTTGAACAACTTGTTCAAACTTTGCCTTGTGCATATTTGCTTCATGCAACTCTGATTGTTGCTGTGTACAATCGAGGCCTTCCGGGGATAGGAAGACAGAGGTTCCAACACCTTGAAGTTGAGGGCTTCCTTACTGAGGGAGACAAAGGTGTCGACTACCTGATAGTTGAGGGCTTGCAGGGATAGCAAGATAGACTCCGATCTTTGTATCGAGGGCTTACCCTGGTCTGGGTAAAATAGACTTTCTTGAAAGTATAAATCAAGGGACCTTTATCCAAGGTTGTTGGATACCCTCCTCTTTGGGTCAAAAGAGTTTATACTTGTTACTTGTAGTTTTACTACTTTGTTTTTCCGCTTCATTTTGTATTGTTAAAGAAAGTATAACTTTATTATACTTCCTTACTTGTACTCTGATTTAGTTGGATTCTATACGCTTTAAGGTAGAATCTTAGTAGTTGTAAACTCTTGTTGAGTTTCATTTCTAGAATCACTTTTTCAGAATCAAGAAAGTCTTTATAACTTATATAGGTCTTTTGAATCATCTTATTTAACCTAGTTAAACATAACCATCTTTAAAATTTACTAAGGGAATTTTAAATGGTACAATTAACCCCCCTATTGTATCTGAGAATCTCATTCTTATTTCGATCCTACATTTGGTATTATAGAGTATATCATACTCAGTCACATACCATCCTAACAATTGGTATCATAGGATTTAGTTCAATCTGAATTAATCTCATGATTAGATTCAGAAGGGAATTAGTTCTCAGAATATAATTTTCGGATTCACATATTCAGATTCACACTTTCGGATTCATATTTTTTTTCGGAATCTATTTCTCGGACTCATATTGTTCAGATTCACTTTTTCATAGAGATACCTTTACTCTATATTTTATTGATTAAAATATTTTCCTTGTTTATAAACTTTTTCTACTAATAAGTTTTTGTGGAAAGACTTTTATTAAGAATGTCAGGAATTAATGTTGGTTCCATAGATAATCTCAATCCAACCAGACCACCAATCTTTGATGGTAATGATTATGAATATTAGAGAGAGGCTCTGAAGGCTCAAGATGATGGGGTTAAATCCTTAGAAATGCAAGCTGAGGAGGACTACAAAGAGTTAAAGAATCTAAAAATACTTCTAAAGAAGCTAATCCCCAAGGAAAAAGAAGACAAATAGACTAATCCGATCTTTTTTTGTAATGTCTTTCCTTGTAAAAATCCTTTCAATATTAATGAAAACTCTGGTTGCTTTTGTTTTTACTAATGTTTCAGGTACTTTATTGTTTTTCCATTCCCTCAAATTCTTTTTGAAAATCACAAAGGGTGAGAAGTAAAAAGAACTCAAAAGAGTAAAGAAGAACTATCCCTAAGAAAAGGGGAGTTTATTTAAGGGGGAGTTCTAATTATGAAGATTTCCTCATTCCAGAAATCTAGAATACGATCCTTAGAGTTCCAAAGCCTAAGGGGGACTTAGTCGTATTCACCATTTTCCATAAATAAAGGAAGATAATCTTTAATTCTCAAAGTCTAGAAATTTATTCTAATTCATTACATTTTTTTTCGTAAGGATGTTTGTGCTTTCCAAAAAGGGGGAGATTGTTGAGTCAATAAGGTTTTCCTTATGACTTTTCCATTCCTTCATGTAAGGGAGAGATTGATAAGTCACCAAGGTTTCCTTATGAATTTATCATTCTTCTGGTTTTGAAATTCACAAACACCTTATCTTAAGGCAAAACTCATTTTACCCCTATTTTAATTCTATAAGGAAAATTTCCTTAACCAAGGAAATTTACCCCTACCTTGTTTTCATTGTTCATATCAATATTTTTCTTAAGTATAAAAATCAAATTCATATCTAAAATCTTGGAATCGTATAATACTTAGATATGATGCATTCTGTTTCAGGATCCAAATTCCTATTACGAACTTTTATGAAGTTTTAATCCGAATTCCCCATTACAAACTTTTATAAAGTTTAACTCTGAATTCTGATTATGAACTTATATAAAGTTCTAACTACGAATTCTGATGATGAATTCTGAATATGAATTCTCATTACAAATTCTGATGATGAATTCTGATTACGAATTCTCATTACGAATTCTGATGATGAATTCTGAATACGAATTCTCATTACGAATTCTGATAATGAATTTTGAATACGAATTCTCATTACGAATTCTGATGAAGAATTCTGATTACGAAATCTCATTATGAATTCCTTAGAAACAAAATCTGAATATCTTAGTACTACTGACTCTGAATTCATTTTCTGATTAGACTCCAAACTTTTATTTTCTTACATTCTGAACTTTCATTTTATCCATTCTGAATATTAGTTTTTGGTTATGCTTTCACTTATTAGTTTATAAAATGATGTCGTGCCTTCAGTTATAAACTAACCGTTGTTTGAGTGATACGTGTACAAGTCCCTCCGAAATTCAAGGAAGAATATGACCGTTGGAGGAGGGAGACGACCGTTGGAGCTTCACCTATAAATAGGAGCTCATTTGAATGTGCTCAGTAACTTTTGGAACATTTGGAATTTTGATGCTCAAAACTTCCTGAAGTTATTTCTAGAGAGAGAGGCTCTTATCAACTCTCAAGATTCGTGCAAAAAGTTTGAACAACTTTTTCAAACTTTACCTTGTGTAGATTTTCTTCGTGGAACTCTGATTGTTGCTGTGTACAATCGAGGGCTTCCGGGGATAGGAAGACATATGTTCCAACACCTTGAAGTTGAGGGCTTCCTTGCTGAGGAAGACAGAGGTGCTGACTACCTGATAGTTTAGGTCTTGCAGGGATAGCAAGAAAGACTCCGATATTTATATCGAGGTCTTACCCTGGTGTGGGTAAGACATACTTTATTGAAAGTATAAATCAAGGGACTTTTATCCAAGGTTGTTGGATACCATTCTCTTTGGGTCAAAAGAGTTTATACTTGTTACTTGTAGTTTTAATACTTTGTTTTTCCACTTCATTTTGTATTGTTAAGTAAATTATAACTTTCTTATACTTCCTTACTTGTACTCTGATTTAGTTAGATTCTATATGATTTAAGGTAGAATCTTAGTAGTTGTAAACTATTTTTGAGCTTCATTTTTGGAATCACTTTTCTAGAATCAATCAAGTCTTTAGAACTTATAGAGGTCTTATGAATCATCTTGTTTAACCTAGTTAAACATAACCATCTTTAAAATTTCCTAAGGGAATTTTAAAAGGTACAATTCACCCCCCTCTTGTATCTGAGAATCTCATTCTTATTTCGATCCTAAGTTTGGTATTATAGAGTATATCATACTCAGTCACATACCATCCTAACATAAACTTCAAGTTATATATTTTATATTATGTTTTTGTGGAAATTTTGATATGATAGGGTAGTGTTTAAATATCATCAAAATCATGACATGAGGACAGTCCATGAGCATAATAAGCCTATAAACTTCTACAAGTGGATAATTATTAGTGTATTTATAATAATATGTCACTAAATAAACATATATCAAAACAAATTACTTATTTTTCTCAATTTTTCTGAAGTGTTTAAAACAAACCAATGATAAAGATTATGGTCATTATTTTTGAAAATTTATGAAATTTATCATCCAATTACCTTATTTTAAATATCCATTGACTCTTGTTTTGATCTCTTATAATACAATTCTTTTTTTGGGTTGTTTTTGGAGAATTTGGAAAATTTTGGAAGCCCATGGGGCTGTGTACGGTTGGGTAAAACCGCGCGGTTTGGCCCATCAAACCATGTGCCTTATTTTGATGCACTTGAAGGGGTTTCACAGATTGTCTAAACTATTTAGTTAGACCCTATAAAATATTAAAACTTATAAAATTAGGGTTTAGATGGTTGTAACATGGTTTGACAAGTCGTTCTCTATCCTAAGAGAAACTGTGCACCCTACTAGTAGGGGAATATGGTTAGGGCGCACTGGTTGTCTAACCGAATGACCCTACCTATAAAACCATCCACGTGAGTTTTAATTCCTCCTAAAACGATTTTAAAAATAAATAACCCTTATTTTGAGTTTTTAATCACCCCCATTCAACTCTATCATGTTTTTTTTCATTCTTGGAGGCACCTAAGAGGTGATTTTGGACCCTCCAAACCCTTTTCTTGGTGAATCAAAGTGCCAGTGGAAGATCTAATCCCTCTCCGATAAGTGGATATCCTCTCATGAGGTTTCTTCTAATATGTATTTATCCCCTTATAGTTTGATATATCTACATGTAATTTATATATCTAAACTCTATTTTTTTGGATCTTGATTTTAGGTTCTGTTTCTTGATCTCTTTCACCTCTTTCTTTATTTGTGATCCTATTGTAGGTGTTGTCTTTGACCATGTGATTAAAGGTAGGTAGTTTCATAATTTTTTCCATGTGATTGAAATATTAATTTTCTTGATTAAATTGAAATAATTTTTTAATTTATTTGAAAACCCTAATTTGAAAGGATTTGATGTGATATTTGAAAAGGCATGGAAACTTATGAGAAAACCCTAATTTTAATGGAATTGAAATGTTGTTAAAATTTTTGGGAAATATGATGGATTTATTTTTAAATTTATTTTATAAGTTTATTTGGTTTTTGAACCTTGATAAAAATGGATAAATTGAAAGTTGATTTGAAATGGCATGAATTGATGGAAACCTTGTTTTGGTTTTGAAATGAGAAAGGCATGTTGAAAATAGAAAACTGGGAAATTGTAATTTGGATTGATTTGAAATGTTTGATTTTATCATATTTTATTTATTTAATGTTTGAATCACAAGATATCCTAGGTAGTTAGTGGTAACTGGGACAAGTACACTAAGACCTTTATTCTATAAAAATGGATTAATGATGATAACTGTTACTAAAAAAATTGTGGCATGACTTCCCATGATGGGTTCCTCTATTGGGGTGTATATTTCACATGATGGGTTCCCATCTTGGGGTGTATTTGTGTGTTAAAACATAACTATAGTTGACATAATTATTGATATGTGTGAAGATCCTATTACCTGAAAAACTGAATTACCAAAGGGATTTCATACATGGAGATTTACTATGATTTGTTAACTTGATTATACAAGCCAATGACTATTGAATTGTTTTATTCATGCTAATTGATTTATATAAATGTTTTATATAAAATGTTTATTTAATATAGTTTTGATATGTTTTCCATATTTTTTGATTATGAAAGCATGTTTCAATTTAAAATATGAAAATGAAATTCCACACCTTATTTTATTATAACTGATAACATAAATGGTAAATTGTTATGGTATTGATTATGGAACACTTAGTGAGACCCTAAAGGGCTTTATTGATCAAACCCTACCTTTTCATTCAAGCATTCTTAGACTTTCTTGTACTAGTTCTGAGCAAAGGGAAAGCGATACTTGGAGGTGGTGAATGTTCTTGATCATTGGGACCGTGGAGTGGTGATGGTGAATAGTGGAGTTATTGTACACTTGTTACACATGAGATGTTTTTGAGACTTTTTTTCTAGTTGTCATTATAGTTTCTGTTGGTCAGAGTGGACACTCAAGAGGGGGGTGAATTGAGTTCCAATTAAAAATTTCTGTTAAAAATATTTCTATTAAAATCCCCCAAATTGAATAACAAGATAATCTGTAGTGAATTTGTATTAAATTAAAGGTTCAATTAGGTTCTCAAAAGATTTATTAGGTCTCAGTTAATTTAATCATAAGATTAAATTAGCTTTTGAAACTAATCTAATACTTCACAAAACATACAAACACTTGCTAGATTAACTATCAAAGTAACTTTAAAATAGTTGTGTATTTCAAAGTAACAATAGAGAAATATAAATTAGATATTGTATACTTTACTTAAACTAAAATTCACAACAGATATAACCAAGAGGTTCAGTATCAAGATGAGACTTAGTCCTGTCAAATTTATATATAAATTTGATCCACACCCTGGATCGGGGTTAACAACAGTTTACAAACTGTCCAGGTACTCAGACCTCTACCACAATTATTCGTGGGAAAACAAAGACAACAACACACAGGATGTCCAGGTCTCACTTGACCTCTACCACTATCTATAGTGGGACACAAGAAGGTCTAGAAAGTTTGGAATGAGGATTTAGTATCCTCCAGTTCAGCACTGGAGACAATGTGTGTGTAAAATAAACAGGGTACACACAATGCTCGAAAATTAAATCAAATAATCACTAAGAGTAAGTATGAATGAGTTTAGAAAGTCTCTAGTGATTGGAAATGCAGCTCTGGACTCATTGGATTCAGTAGAAATGCTTCTGAGTCCTTCTCTAATTTTTCTATTGAAAAACAGAGTATCGTGGTTCAGCTTGGTATCTTTCACGAGTGAAGATGTTCTCTTGATTCTTTGTGTGTTCTTCAGTTGAGTTGGATTGCACGCATGAGAGTTACTTGAAGATCTTGCAATCTCTTATTTGTGGTCGTGCTCAGGATTGGTGTTCTGTTCAGTACAGTGCACTTGTGTTTCTTGCTCACGTATATATGTTCTTCTAGCACCTGTTTCTCTACTTCATCTCAATCTTCCTTATATTCCATAAGCTCTGACAATAGAATGATTTATTTTTCATAGGTACGAGGTACAGTTTCTTGGAAGGCCAAAAACAATCATTAAATATCATTAATTACATTAAAAACATCAAATATGACCGTTAGCAATATTTAAATAATATTGACAAAAAGGTTAAGAAATGGTGTCACAGTAGTTATGAAAATGGTGTCTCCTTCATGTTATGTCTTTCATGGTGTGACCTTCATGGTATGTCTTTCATGGTGTCTTGGTCACGGTGGCTTGCTCACGGTGTGTCCTTCACGGTGTCTGCGTCACGGTGTCTCGTGGTCACGGTGTCTCATTGGTCACGGTGTCTGAATGACTGTGTCTAGTTAACTATGTCACAGTGTCTCATTGGTCATGGTGTCTCATTGGTCATGGTTTCTCATTGGTCATGGTGTCTGAGACTTAGGCTTCATAGTGTCTGCTTCTTGTTTCTGTTCACGGTGTTTGTTTCTTGCACACAGTGTCTGACTTATTGTGTCAAGCTTCACAGTTTCTTGTACTTAGACAAATAACTGTGTTCAAACTTAAATAGTAATATGCACGAAATGGATTAATCTTAACCATTATATAGTATAAGATAACTTGAAACACAAATACACATGAGTAATAAGATATGTGAGATTTGTGATCAGTAATAAGATTTTTAAATATAAAGGAGATTTGTAAACAGTAAGGATATTTGTGATTATTATTAATATTGGTAAATCATAATGAGATTTGTGATAATTAAAACATGATTAATACATGGGGAGTCCAACAATCTCCCCCTTTTTGATGATTAAAAATCATATAGGTAAAGTATAAATTAAATGAAACAGCATAGAAAGTGAAATATAGAATAACATAGTCTAGAATAACATAGAACTTAGAATAAATTTTCTCCCCCTTTTGGGATTATCAAAAAGTAAACAAAATATAGGGAAAACAGAGCATATGTCATTAAAAGTGTTAAGAATACAACATACAGGAGAAATAAAAACAGTAAACAATCAAAGAAATCCCCATAAAAAAGAAAGTAGTCATTGGGCTTCTTCAGGGATTGTCCTTCTCTTTGCCTTTATCAGTTGCTGATGTGGAAGAAGGCATAGAGGCGGTAGACAAAGAAGGTAAAGGTAGACCTTCAAAGATAGAGGGAGGCAAAGAAGGAGCAGTAGAAGATCTAGTCTGTGGTTGGTTAAGAATGATTGGTATGATCTGAGAAAGAGATTGGATAACTGACATGGCAGTGGAGGCTAAGGCAGGCAGTCTAGGTCTGAGTGGAGCAGCTACAGGAGCAACAATTGTAGTACTTTGGACACGGAGATAGGGCTTCAGAAGGTTGATGAAGTTTGTGATAATTTATCCTCCATATTGCATAGCCTTTTCAAAATCATCTTTATTCTCCATGAATTTGTACAACAATCTGGTGAGCTCAGTAAGCTTCTGAACTTGAGCTTTGAAAGCCTGAGTCACCGGAGGGATTTTCAGATTCTCCACAAGACACTTAAAGTGATATGTCATATCATATTTGGAGTAAATCCGATTGAGATACAAATCTATCTTCTTGGTGATCTTCTGTTGAGAATCATTGGTTAGAATGAATCTGAACAAGATCAAGTGCTCTACCACTATTCTTAACTACTTCTGACAAAGGAGACAGATCCAAGCCACTGAAAGCATTATGAATTTATTCCTTGATTATGGAGCTAAGAAAAGAATCATCCAAAGAATGAATAGAGGTTTGACCAGAGGGAGAATAATCCTTGACAACTACGGTTTGATCTTTAAGCTGGTTCAAAACCTTTTGAAGACATCTAGTGTATTCATCTGTAAGCTTATTCAGCTTCTCTACAAGCTCTCTCATGCATTGCAGCATCTTTGTGTGTCTTTCTCCAATATTCTCATCAAACAACAATAGACAGGGATTCATTTGGGATACAATGTCTTGAGAAATGTTGGAAACAATAGGTTCAAGATAAGTATAAACAGGTGCAGGAGCAGGAGTAGGCTCTGATCTTGAAGACAGTTCTTTCTGCATGTCTGCTACCATACTTTTCAAAGTTTCAACATTAGCACTAAGAAATTTGTTTTCAACCCTTACTTCTTGAATTTCATGGATCATCCTGGGTTGAATGTGTAGAATAATATTTTCCACAAGCATAGAGGCATCTTCCTGACTTAGTTGAGTCACAGGACGAGGTTGAGAGGTCAAGATCTTCTCCACTCCATCTAAGATAGTCTGTCCAAAGACTTTCAAGTCATACTTAGTTATAAAGGATTGCTGGTCAGGAAAAGGTGTAGGAAGTGGTACAGGTTCTGGTGCAGGTTTAGATGTAGGTTCAGGTTTAGGGAGAGTGACTGAATTCAAATAAAACAAAGAAGACAGGTCAATTCCAGTTGCAGTCACTTTCTGTGATTCACTCACATCATAGAAGCTTGGGAACTCATACCGAGTGTACAAAAAATATATGACAGTTGGTTGAGAGGTTTCAGTAGATCTAGCTTCATCAATCTCAAGGTTTTGAGGTTCCTCCCCCTCACCATGTGCTTCACATTCAGAAACAATAGGCTTAACATCATGATCAAGATCCATAGGATCAACTCTATTCTCCTCATCCATTTCTTGCCTTTCCAACTGAAATTTTTTTTCCATCCTCTCCTTAGCAGAGGGTATGTACTCAGGAACTGACTGTTCCATAGGTTGTGCTTCCAGACTTGCTTCATTTTCAGCAGGGAGGTTTTCTATCACATGCTTAGGGATAATAAAATCTCTTGTAGCCTCAGACTGAATTTCTAGGTTAGCATCAAATATTGGAGTAGGAGGTTCTTCTTCTCTAAGAACAACAGAAGTGTCAACAACCCTTTCCTTTTCAACAATAAATTCTTCTCTAAGAAGTATTTCAGCCTCTTCTCTAAGTGGTACTTTAGGAATATTAGCAGGGACAATAGTCCTTTCTTTCTCAACAGGAGCTACTTCCTTTTGAGGTACTTCAGCTACCAATTCCTCTTCTTCTTCAGCATCTGAGTATTCAACCACTTTATCTGGTTCCAAACCAGGATCAATAATATTCTCTGGCCTTGTTGGATACTCAATAGTATTATACTTCTTATACATATAATCATTATCCTCAACCCATTTCTTCTTACAAGGTTTCCAATTTATTTTCATCCTTTTTATGTTAGGTTTTGACAAAAAAAAAATCAAAATCCATAATTACTTCCTCATTCGGTCCAACCAATCCTTTGGCAACTAGCATGGTTGAGATCATCCTTGAGTAAAACAAAGATGTGGATTTGGAAGTGACCTCAATCAGTTCACACATATGCTGAATGACATATTTGAAAAGATTTATCTTATGGCCATTATTCATTAGATGAATCAGGAACACATCCTGATACTTCATCATAGAAAAATCACCCTTCCTTGGGCTAATCAAATTTTGAACAAATTTGAACAACAGTCTTGACTCTCCATCCAGCTCAGCTGCTATGGCCCTTTTCTTGGTGCCATTTCCAGTTAGGATTTCTAGTGCATTTTCCAAGTCAAAGATGTCGGTTAAAGGAGGAGGGTCTCTCTAGTAGTCATCACAAATCCCTTCATGAGGAATCCTTAGGCATGCAACCCATATCCTCGAAGTGAATGAACATTTTTTATCATTGATCCAGCTTGTCACCATAAAAATTTCTACAGCATCAAAGGAAAACTTTACATATTGGTAAAACTGAGACATGAACCTCGGGTAAATAGGTCTGTCCCTTCGAGAGAACCATTCGAGCCATCCATGTTCTCTTAAGACTTTCAAGACTGACGACTTGCTAGTCAACATCCACTCAGGGTAGATCTCTTTTTTAGGAACTACAGTACGACTTACAAGGTTCGTATTTAGAGGTCCTTCGGGTGATATCCTCGGTGCTATCTTCTTCTTCTTAGAGATACGCTTCTCTGGAGTAGATGAAGACGGGCGCTTCATCCTGGGCATCCACTGAAGGTTCGGGCGAGAGAGAAGGAGAGAAGGTTTTCAAGGTAAAGAGGGTTCAAGAGAGTGAACAGGAGAGAGATCAGGTGAGGAATCGAGTGAAAACCCTTTTGTTTTATCATTTGGGAATGTCAAATTTCATAAAAACAAAAACGCGGGAAAGTAAATAGCGGTGAAATAAAAATTACCGCGATACGGATTAAAATAAATGCATAAATAATCTTCACGGTGAGACTGTGAGTAGGCGTTATGGTGTGATGAAAAGCAGTTGTCATGGTGAGACAGTTGGTGGTCGTCACGGTAAGACAATGACTATTCTGTGCAGTCACGGTGAGACAGTGAGTGAACTGTTCCGTCATGGTGAGACAGTTAAGTGACAGACCATGAACACAAGATGTTAACTATGAGACCGTAAGCATGAAATAGTAAATGAGAAACAGTGAGCATGAAACCTTAAAGTAAAATATAGAAAAATATTAAACAGTAAGACCAGTAAGATATCTATTTATGATTAATCATACCAAGATCATGTATGATGTAGTCTAATCTTTCAGAATTTAATGGTTTAGTGAATATATCAGCAAGTTGATATTCAGTACCAATGAATTCTAAAGTGATATCACCTTTTTGATAACGATCCCTCAAAAAGTGATGTCTTACATCAATATGCTTTGTCCTAGAATGTGAAACAGGATTCTTTGAAATGTTAATAGCACTTGTGTTGCCACAATTTATTGGTACATGTCTGAATTGATATCCATAGTCTAGTAAAGTGTGTTTCATCCACAAAATTTGTGCACAATAACTTCCAGCAGCTATGTATTCAGCTTCTGCAGTAGATAATGAAACGGAATTTTGTTTCTTACTACACCATGATACTAGTGACTTGCCTAAAAAGTGACATGTTCTAGAGGTGCTTTTTCTATCTAACTTACAACCAAAAAAATCAGTATCAGAGTAACTAATTAGTTCAAATGATTTTCCTTTTGGATAGAATAGTCCTAGATTAGGTGTATGCTTGAGGTATTTGAAAATTCTCTTCACTGCATTTAAATGTGATTCTTTAGGGTTTTCTTAAAAGCCAGAACACACACACAAACTAAACATAATATCAGGACGGCTAACAGTTAAGTAGAGTAGACTTCCAATCATTCCTCTATAAGTGGTTTGATCAACAGATTTACCATCTTCATCAAGATCCAACTTACAGGTGGTACTCATGGGAGTATCACTACTTTTTGTGCTATCCAATCCAAAACGTTTTAAAATATCTCTAGTATATTTACTTTGAGTTAAAATAATTCCATAATTATTTTGAAAGATTTGAAATCCAAGAAATAATTTTAGTTCACCCATTAAACTCATTTCAAATTCGTTTTGCATCATTTTAAAAAAATCATTACACAATGAAGTTTTTGAAGATCCAAAAATAATATCATCTACATAAATTTGAACAACTAAAGCATCATTTGAAATAAATTTTATAAAAAGGTTAGGATCAACTATACCTTTTTTAAAACCTTTGGAAATTAGAAAAGTACTTAATCTATCATACCAAGCTCTTGGAGCTTGCTTTAAACCATATAACGCTTTTGATAATTTGAAAATATGATTTGGAAAATGAGGGTTTGTAAATCCAGGGGGTTGTTCAAAAAAACATCCTCAACTATATACCCATTTAAGAATACACTCTTGACATCTATTTGATATAGTTTAAAATTCAGATGTATAACATAATCAAGTAGAATTATAATGGCTTTAAGTCTGGATACTAGAGAAAAAGTCTCCTCATAGTCAGTTCCTTCTTCTTGAATATATCCTTGTTCAACTAATCTAGAATTGTTTCTAACTATGTTTCCAGCTTCATCTACATTATTTCTAAACACCCATTTAGTGCCTATGAAAAAAGTGTCCTTGGGTATTTCTAATAGTTTCCAAACATTATTTATTTCAAACTGATTAAGTTCTTCTTGCATATCAATTACCCAAAATTCATCATTAATAGCATCATCAATGTTTTTAGGTTTAATCAGTGACAAGAAGGCTTGATGTTCAACTTGATTTCTAAGAGAAGCTCTAGTCTGTGTCTCTCTATCCAAGTTTCCAACAACAACATCTAAAGGATGATTCTTTAGAGTCCTAGTTGATCTAGTAAAGGTAGGACTAGAAATTTCAGGTTCTTATCTAGGTTCGGGTTCATTAGGAGAAGATTCTAAAATATTTCCAGAACTGGTTCTCTTTACAACAGTTTCATTTAATTTATCATTAAGGTTAAGAACAGACAAATATTCTTCAAGATTTTCAAGAGATGACTTAGGTTCATGTGGATCAGTTTCATCAAATTTGATGTGAACAGATTCTTCCACACACTTGGTTCTCTTATTGAAAACTCTATAGGATTTTCTAGTTATATAATAACCTAAAAAGATTCCTTCATCACTCTTAGAAGAAAACTTGTACAAATTATCCTTGGCATTAATAATAAAGACTTTGAAACCAAAGACTCTAATGTAACTAACTTTAGGTTTCCTATTGTTCCACAGTTCATAAGGGGTCTTTTTGAGAACTGGTCTAACTAAGACTCTATTGATGATATAACAAGCTGTATTTACAGCTTCAGCCCAAAAGTATATAGGTAGGTCATACTCATTAAGCATAGTTCTATAAATTTCTTGAAGGGTTCTATTTCTTCTTTCTACTACACTATTCTACTGAGGTGTCCTAGGGGTAGAGAAGTTGTGAGTATAGCCATTTTGTGAGAAAAAGGAGTCAAAATCATGATTTTCAAACTCACAGCCATGATCACTTCTCAGGGTCTTAATCTAAAATCCACTAAGGTTTTCTATAGACTTGGAGTATTTAATAAAGTTAGAATAAGCTTCACTTTTGTGAGCTAAGAAGTATACCCAAGTATATCTAGAAAAGTCATCTACTAAGACATAGACATAGTGCTTCCCATTTAAGCTAGAAACTCTAGAAGGTCCAAACAAATCCATGTGAACCAACTCGACAGGTTGAGTAGTTGAAACTTCTTTTATTGATTTAAAAGAAACTTTATATTGCTTTCCCTTTTGATAGGGATTACAAACTTTGTCATTTGGAAACTCAAGTTTGGGAAAGTCTCTAACTAAGTTCTTCCTAGTCAGTTTTATAAGTGAATGTATATTATAGTGTCCTAATCTTCTATTCCAAAGCCAAGATTCTTTATGAAAAGCATTTAAAAAAGTAACATTTTTTTTGGATAAAGAATTTAAATCAACCGTATAAACATTTTCATTTATCAAAGCAGAAAATACTAAAACATTTTTAGAATTAAAAAAATTACAAGAATAATTTTCAAACTTAACATTAAAACCATCATCGCATAATTGAGATATACTTAACAGATTATATTTAAGTCCATCAACAAAAAAAACTTTAGAAATTAAAACTGAATTAGTGTTACCAATTTGGCCCAGACTGATGATCTTTCCTTTAGAATTATCACCAAAGGTGACATAGCCTCCATCAATCTTGATTAAGCTCTTGAAGCATGAGTAATCCCCAAACATATGCCTTGAACATCCACTTTCCAAGTACCATATCTTCTTATGGTAACTCTTCAAACGGGTTTCCTACAAAACAGTTTTAAACAGAGAATGATTTTGGTACCCAGATTCTCTTGGGTCCAGACAGGTTAGCAATAAAAGCTTTAGGTACCCAAATTTGTCTTATGGGTCTCATATAATCAATAGATTCAACAGATTTTGAAAGATAAACTCGATTTGATCTATAAAAATGTGAGTAACTAGTTGAAGCATATGAATTTCCAGAACTAGACCTAGCAGAATTTTGTCTAGATTTAGGAATAAGTCTAGTTTTAGTGATTTGTCTCTGTCCAGGTTGGTATCCCAAACCAGTAGTATACTTTGGTGCCACTTGTTTACCTAACATTTGAGTAAGTGTATCTTTTCTCTTTGTGAATTTTTCTAAGTCCTTCCTTAATTTCTCATTAGACATTTTTAGTTCAGTATTTTTCTTCAACAGTTGAGAATTATTTTCCTTTTCTATATCAAAGGTAGATTTAACATTGGCAGTGAGAGCATGCTGTTTCTTTAAAGTTTTTTACTTATACTTAAGTTCATTACATTTTTCTTCTATCATATTACAATATTCAAACAGTTCCTCACTAGACATGTTTTCAGATTCAGAATTAGAATCAGAATCAATTCCAGAATAGTATGAATTTAAAGCAGGAGGGTCCATTGTTACCTCAGAGGTGTTTGTCATAAAACACATGTTTGATTTATGAGAATATTCATAATTAGAAGAATCAGAATCACTTGAAGTGTCTTCTGAAGCACTCCAAGTTTCTTTCATTGCTTTCTTATACTTGTTGTACTTGTAGTCATGTTTCTTCTTGAACTTAAATTTTGGGCAGTCTGTTTTAATTTGACATTTTCTCTTACATTCATAGCAGATAACTTCATCACTCTTATCATATTTCTTCCAATATTTCTTCCAGTGTCATTTTTTGTCATATTTACCTTTTTAGTTTTATTTTATGAAGAATTTATTCTTCCTATAGAATTTATTAAACCTTATAGCTATTTAATCCATTTCAGAATTAGAGTCAGAATCTGAACTTTCACTTGTTGAGCTATCAGTAGGTATTTGAAATTTCTCCTTGTCCTTGCTCTTTGAAGCAGTAGACTTAAATGCCACTGACTTCCTTTTTGGTTCATCATCTTCCTCCTTATTCACCCTGAGTTATTCCTCATACATCATAATCTTACCAATAAGTTCTTTGACAGGCAGAGTAGCAATGTCACACGATTCTCTAATTGAAATAGAAGTGCCTCTCCATTAGTTTGGCAAACATCTCAGTATACTCATGATTTGTTCCTTTGCTGGAACAACTTTTACAAGGGAGTTCATAGTATTGACAACCTCATTGAACCTGAGATACATATCAGAAATAGGTTCACCAGTCTTCATTTTAAAATTATCATATTTAATAGTATAAGTGTTCAATCTCATTTCTTTAACATTGGTTGTTCCTTCACGAGAAACACCCAAAGTATCCCATATTTCATAGGCATTTTTGTAAGTAGATATTCTGTTAAATTCCTCATCTCCTAATGCACAATATAAAGCATTCATAGATTTACAATTATTATTGTAAGATGTCTTAGTAAGTTCATCCCAAGTTGTTCTTTTAGTTTCTAGAATTTTATATTGAGACTCTACAGCAGTCCAGATATCAAAACCCATACTTTTTAAATGTATTTTCATCTTAAGTTTCCACTGGTCATAGTTGGTACCATTTAAGAAAGGTGGCCTGTTGGTAGCAACACCCTCTAGTCTATTGTCCATAGTTATATTTTAGAAAATATATTTAAAGAGATAAAATTTAGAACTAATAAAAATTTAAGATCTTTAAAGATACAACTTCAATCACAGTTAAAAAACAGAGTATTTTGAAAATTCATTAACAAAAAAAACCTCTGATACCAAATGTTGGTCGGAGTGGACACTCAAAAGGGGGGTGAATTGAGTTCCAATTAAAAATTTCTGTTAAAAATATTTCTATTAAAATCCCCTAAATCGAGTAACAAGATAATCTGTAGTGAATTTTCATTAAAGTAAAGGTTCAATTAGGTTCTCAAAAGATTTATTAGGTCTCAGTTAATTTAATCAGATGATTGAATTAGCTTTTGATACTAATATAATACTTTACAAAACATACAAACACTTGCTAGATTAATTATCAAAGTAACTTTAAAATAGTTGTGTATTTCAAAGTAACAACAGCGGAATATAAATTAGATATTGTATACTTTACTTAAACTAAAATGAACAATAGATATAAGCAAGAGGTTCAGTCTCAAGAAAAGACTTAGTCCTCTCAAATTTATTTATAAATTTGATCCACACCCTGGATCAGGGTCACCAACAGTTTACAAACTGTCCAGGTACTCAGACCCCTACCATAGTTATTCGTGGGAAAACAAATACAACAACACATAGGCTGTCCAGGTCTCACTTGGCCTCTACCACTATCCACAGTGGGACACAAGAAGGTGTAGAAAGTTTGGAATGAGGATTTAGTATCCTCCAGTTCAGCACATGAGACAATGTGTGTGTAAAATAAATAGTGTACACACACTGCTCGAAAAGTAAATCAAATAATCACTAAGATTAAGTATGAATGAGTTTAGAAAGGCTATAGTGATTGGTAGTGCAGCTCTGGACTTGTTGGATTCAGCAAAAATTCTTCTGAGTCCTTCTCTGATTTTTCTGTTGAAAAACAGAGTATCGTGGTTTAGCTTGGTGTCTTTCATGAGTGAATATGTTCTCTTGATTCTTCGTGTGTTCTTCAGTTTATTTGTATTGCAAGCATGAGAGTTCCTTGAATATCTTGCAATCTCTTCTTTGTGGTCCTTCTCAAGATTGGTGTTCTGTTCAGTACAGTGCACTTGTGTTTCTTGCTCACATACGTATGTTCTTCTGGAACATGTTTCTCTACTGTAGCTCAATCTTCCTTATATTCCACGAGCTCCGGCAATAGAATGATTTCCTTTTCATAGATATGAGGTACAGTTTCCTGACAGGCCAACAACTATCATTAAATATCATTAATTTAATTAAAAACATAAAATATGACCGTTATCAATATTTAAATAATATTGACAAAAAGGTTAAAAAATGGTGTCATAGTCGTTATGAAAATGGTGTCTCCTTCACGGTATGTCTTTCACGGTGTGACCTTCACGGTATGTCTTTCACGGTGTCTTGCTCACGGTGGCTTGCTCGCGGTGTGTCCTTCACGGTGTCTGCGTCACGGTGTCTCATGGTCACAGTGTCTCATTGGTCACGGTGTCTGAATGACTATGTCTGACTAACTGTGTCACAATGTCTCATTGGTCACGGTGTCTAAGACTTAGGCTTCATGGTGTCTGCTTCTTGTTTCTGTTCACGATGTCTGTTTCTTGCACACAGTGTATGACTTACTGTGTCAAGCTTCACGGTGTCTTGTACTTAGACAAATAACTGTGTTCAAACTTAAACAATAATATACACGAAATGGATTGAGCTTAACCATTATATAGTATAAGATAACTTTAAACATAAATACACATGAGTAATAAGATATGTGAGATTTGTAATCAGTAATAAGATTTGTAAATATAAAGGAGATTTGTAAACAGTAAGAAGATTTGTGATTATTATTAAGATTGGTAAATCATAATGAGATTTGTGATCATTAAAACATGATTAATACATCAGGAGTCCAACAGTTTCCTTTGGGATGTTCTTTATCTATTTGGGTACTATTTTACCTATTTGTTTCTATTACTGTCTCACTTAGGGGGTGTTGAGCATGCTGACGTGTATATTTTATCTTCCACTATTTTTTTGTGGGAAATTTGTTCCCTCTATGATCTTGAATGATTCCAGGTTCTAGTCTCAAACCCATGGGGATCAGGAATTACCTTTAGGTTATGTTAGAGCCGGCTCAGGTATCAGGGTACTGAGGTATCTGGGTTGGTTTGTGACATGAAAGATATTGTATTCTATCAACAAACTAGAATCTCTGAAGAGGTGTATCTGATGAAAATTTCAATTTAATTTAAAATATTAATTAATTAATTGTTTATTTATATTTTTCTAGTACTATTAGGACTGTTTATAGTCCTAATATTCAAAGTAGGAAATGAATTTGTTTAGAAATTAATGGGAAGAATAGATGGTGTTAGAATGTATACAAAAATCATGAAAAGGTGACTTCTTACAACTTATTTAGTTAATTTTATCATCATTTTCTCCACCATTTTTAGTTAATTTTCTTATCATTTTTATCTGATAATTATTTAGTTAATTTTCAAAGAGATAATTCTTGAATATGAATAAGAAATGGTGTGCCAATTGAAGGATTTTTATTCTCTAAAGATGGTTCTCTTGAATTGGCTCACATCAATGATGAGAGTTTACTATCACTATGGATGTGAACCAATTTAAGAGTACTTGATTTTGAGAATAATAAAAAGTTTCATGATGTGTAGGAATCAACCATATCTTAATCCGATACAAAGTATTCCCGATATGATTCAAAATATATGTTTTTTAGTTTAGGATTTACATTTTAGTTCAAAACACACATTACATACTCAGAACGGATAAAACAAATTCATATTGTTTTAATACTATATGATAATTATTCATATGTCATTTGAGATTCATAGGAATCATCCATACCTTAATCCGATAAATGTTGTGCCCGGTATAACTTCAAGAGTATGTTTTTAGTTTAAAATTGACACTTCAGTTCAAAACACATGTCACATACTCAAAACCAAGAAAACACATTAAGATTAATTTGATAATTTGTGACAACAATCCATAAGTCATTTGTGAAATTTAAAAATTATCCATACCTCAATCCAATATATGGTGTTCCCAGTTTGATTCAAATTTTATGTTTTTAGTTCAAAATTGACATTTTAGTTCAAAACACATGCCACATACTCAAAACCAAGAAAACACATTCATATTATTTCGATACATTAATAAAATGATCCATAAGTCATTTTTGATGGGTAGAAATCATCCACTTCTCAATCTGATACACGGTGTTCTCGATATGACTTGAATTGTTTGTTTTTAGTTTAAAATTTACATTTTGGTTCAAAACACACTTGAATACTCGAAACTAAAAAACATTTAGATTGTTTTGATACTTTAGGAAAATGTTTCATATGTCATTTGTGACATGTAATAATCAACTATACCTCAATCCAATACACAATGTGACTGGAATGACTTGAAATGTGTGTTTTCAATTTAAAATTGACATTTTAGTTCTATACACTTGTCACATAATCAAAACTAATAAAACATATTTATATTATTTTTACACTTTAGTATAACGATTCACAAGTAATTTGAGACATGTATGAATTATCCACACCTCAATGTGATACATGGTGTGCCTGATATAACTTGAAATGTATGTTTTTAGTTTAAATTGACACTTTAGTTCAAAACACATGTCAAAAACTCAAGATCAATAAAATACATTTAGATTATTTTGATACTTCAGGAAAATTATCCATAAGTTATTTTTGATGTTTAGAAATCATCCACACCTCAATATGATACACTATGTGCCTAATATGACTTTAAGTGTATATTTTTAGTTTAAAATTGAAATTTTAATTTAACACACATATCACATACTAAAAATTGATAAAATTCATTCATATTATTTTGATACTTTAGGAAAATTTTCCATAATTAATTTGTGATGTGTAAGAATTAGTTGTACCTAAATCCAATACAAAGTGTGCCCAATATGAATCAAAGTGTATGTTTTTAGTTTAAAGTTGACATTTTTGTTCAAACACATGACATACTCAAAACCAAGAAAACACATTTAGATTATTTTGATACTTTATGAAAATTTCCCAGAAGTCATTTTTGGCAGGTAAGAATTATCCATACCTCAATCCAAAATATGGTGTGACTAGTATAACATGAAATATGTGTTCTCATTTTTAAATTTAAATTTTAGTTCAAAACACACATCACATACTCAAAATCGATAAAACAGATTTAGATTATTTTTATCTTTATAACAATGATCTATAAGTCATTTTTTATGTAAAGGAATTAGAAACACCACAATATCATGCATGGTATGACCAATATGACTCAAAATGCATGTTTTTAGTTTGAAAATGATATTTTTGATAAAAACATGTTTCAATCACTAAAAAAATTAAAAACATGATTATATTGTCTTAATACTTTAGAAAAAAAATCCTTATATGTTTTGTGATGTGTGGGAATCACCTCATTTTAATAGGATGCACGATGTGATTGATATGACTCAATGTGTGTGTTTTTATTTAAAATTGATAGTTTAGTTCAAAACACATGCCACATACTCAAAATAGAGTAGGCACTTTCATATTGTTTTTATAATTTAGATGATGATCCATAAGTCATTTTTAATGTGCAGGAATCAACTACACCTCAACCCAACACACGGTGTACCCAGTATGACTCAAAGTGTATGTTTTTAGTTTAAAAGGGACATTTTAGTTCAAAAAACACATTTCATACTCAAAACTGAGAAAAAACATACATATTGTTTTGATATATTAGGAAAAAATCCATAAGTCATTTGTAACATTTAAGAATCATTCACACCTCAATATAATACACAGTGTGACTAGCATGACTAAAAATGCACTGTTTCAGTTTAAAAATGAAATTTTATTAATGTATTGTGTCATATATATGTTTAATTTATTAATTTATAGTATTACTAACATAATAATTGTTTTCTTATATAGGTGTATTATTTTTCTCGATCTGAGGTGATTTTTTTGGAAATTGATATCATGATTGAGATCTTTTGAGATGGGGTCGGGGGATAAATACAATAGAACATTGATGCTTTTTGAATATTTGTGATAAATTTTACTTAGTAATATAATTGTACAAACCAATGTTTGAAATATATATAATATAGTGTTTTTTTGTATTTGTGATATAAATTTTATTTCAATTAAATTATGTATTTTATGATCAGTGTATTTTCTACTATAGTTTGCTATAATTTTAGTGGCACTGCAACAATATGTATTTAATTGGTGCTGTTAAAATGGCCCTTTATCAATGCTAAAAATTCACTAACAAAGGAATCCCTTTATCCATGCTAATTAAGCACCGATAAAGTAACCCCTTTATCAGTGTTTTTGTAGTGTTAATAAAGGGAACTTTTATCAGATTTATTTAGTGTTGATAAAAGGGAACCCCTTTTATTATTTCTTAAAACATTAAAGCCGTTTTAGCACTGATAAAGGGTTTTTTCTAGTTCTATTAAAAGGAGGATCTGTAGCAGTAAACCTGTGGATATGGATGTGCCTATTCATGTTCCTATGGATATGAATGTTCCTCATATGCAATGGGAAGTGGAGGAGTATATGTATGATCATGAGAAACATCCCCCTCCAATTCCACATCATCATATTCTACATCCATAACAGGCTTGTCACCCCCTGACACCTCTATATCAGGCTCATCACCCCCAGAATCACCTAACACATCAAATAAAATCCCATGATAAATATCATACACCGGAATAACTATCTCTATCACTGTTATATGAAAACAGTCCTTGTAAAATACAACTACATATATGGGATTAGATATGTGGATGAACTATACGATTTGAGCATCATACAAAAAAAATATGCAGTTAACTAATGTTAATAAAAAAACTGTTCAATAGTGGAAGGAAGTATTATTACTAACTGATGATATCCCTATATGTGTTGTATAAGATATATAAATGAGGAAATGTAGTACTAGATCCCATAATACAATTGATCCTATAGATTCTTGCATATTGTTTCTACCCCTTGTAATTCAGACTCATGATGTATATCCCACATATCAATATTGCATGCATGATATCACCTCCAGTTGAAGTCTTGTTTCCATGTCATCTTCTGGGAATAAAGTGGAAGAAACTGACTAAGCAGTGTGGAAATGGGCTGATAGAAGCTGAACCACCTCATAACTATATCAACACGATTCCACTCAACAATATAAAAATGAATCATAGGTACAATTCATGAGTTGGAAGAAAGCATCACCGCACAGTAAGGTGGGAGACTCTAGATGACAGTCTCAATATATGAAATTTTTTGAAACCTTAAATATCAAAAAATAAATAATAAATTAAAAAATGATGTTATGTATATCATACAATAATAATTTAGTTATATAATTAATAATCACATATATCATCTAGTCGAAGACTATCTAGCATAAGTTTGTAAGCTTTGACATCATGTTTGGAGGTATCTGAATATCGACGTGTTCGACTCCAAATACATACAACATTTTTATACTTATATTTCATAATAGAAATTTATACATTTTATTTTCACATAATAAGGAAGGAAAAACATACCATCATCCATGCAGGGACTCCCATAAAATATCAACAGGAAATGATGTGTAGACTTGTGGAGCTAAGTGAGGGATGCACTTCTATATCCACATCACTATAAGAATAACACATCATGTAATATGCATCTTATCAATCTGACATATGTAGTATAATGCTCTGTATGTATAATAAAGACATGCATAACCCCAATTATACACCCTTTTCCAAATCCAATTCCTCAATAAATGATAAATACATCAAGTGTAAAAATGTAGTGGAATGATCAATGAAGATCATGCCACCAATATGTATCAGAATATACGCATATACAAATATCCACATGGTGATATCATCAGTATTGTTGGCTAGATGGGTAAAGTGATCATCTCTCTATGGAATGTGTAATATAATCTCAACGATGGACCTTCCATCGTCCCCGACCTCAATTCATAGTAGTATGTGAACTAAATAAAATTAATCTGCACCAAATCTTCCCGCAACAGACACACCCTCAAGGGGCTGGTCCAACATAATTAACACATCCTCAAGAGAAATAATCATTTCTCCCTCTATAAAATGAAATGTATGTGTTTATGGACTCTATCTCTTTACTAGTGAATCAACGACCTGATGATCGATGAATTTTAAGTCACACATCACTACACTATAGAACCCAACACAGTGAAGATGAGGGATGATGATAGGAGGTGGTGCAACATGGTGGAATGAGACCTTAATATGCTTAAAGAAAGAACCTAACATCTCTCTATGACTAGCCATGAAACATGTCTATCCTAGAATGTAATCAATGGAGGGTCCTCCATCTCTACATTTTATATCATCGTTACTTTTTATAGTTAATTTAATTCAAATTGTAATTTTTTTTAAACTACAATAAGAAAAATGAGTTGGACAGTTAGAGTTCATAATTAAGCATTACAATAAAAAATATGGTAATCCAATAGATATGACTAATTTTGTTGTCTTACTTTAAAAATTTCTTATTTTAATGATTTACAATCATGTTTAATTTATTTATAAATAATTTTTTGTTTATCGACTGTGATTAAATACTTACATAGTATAAGTGACTACATGATATATTCAATTGACCATGTGATTTCAAAGATAGATTTAAAGACAATTTTTTTAGAGGACAAACCTCTTGTTATTCATTTCCATTATGTTTTTAATTTATTAATAGTTGAAATATCATAAAATTATTTTTGATTCAAACTAGATATGAAACAATAAAAAAATAAAAAAAAATCTAGAAATAAAACAAGCCAAAAATGAAATAATTCATAAATGAAAAAGCCTAAATATGAAAAAAAAACATAAATAGTCATGTTAAAATACATTAAATTTATCAATGATTATGTGAAGTGCATACCCTTCCTTCTAATTTGGGAGTTTATTTGAGCATGCCCTCTTTTGTGATGAATGTTGTATTTTAGTCCCACTCCCCATTCTCAAGGCCAGTCTATCTAATTTTTGATATGAGTAGACTTTGTTCATTCTTGAGAATTCAACATGGTAATATCAAGAAATAAAATCAGTTTATGATTAAACAAGGTAAAAGTATAAAAAATCACAAAATTATTTCTAATTCAAACAAAAAATTTATCAATCTTGAAAATTAAAAAAATCAAGAAATAAAATGATCCATAAATAAAAATTCCCGAATACAAAATCTGTTAATGTCAAGGACCACATTCCACTGATAAACAACCAAGATAAAAGTTGGAAAATCACCAACAAGCATACAAGGTGAACTATAATAGTCAAATAGAGTGCTAACGTGATACATCGAGTCAACATAGGGTTCCCATGATAATTTCATCGATGCATAAGATGCAAAAACATGTGTACATGGATATCTTAATGCCTAGAAAGAACCACAATTATAGTACATGATTTCTAGTATAACCACTAACACTCAACCAATATTGTTTGTGAGTGGGTCGTGGAACTCTGTTACCTCAAACCAGCTCCCTACCCAGTCAAAGGTTCGAAAATAGAATGATGATGTGCCATGTAGTATCTTATCAATGTCTCTTTGGAAATTCTAAGAAAAATGAATTCCATGTTGCATCTTCTGATAGGTCTGCCAGGACCATTCAATAAAGTACTTCACACATCTTTAAAATGAATCATGTACTAACCTTATGACCAGTAGTTTAGGATCACCCTTAAAGACTTCATTTATGAACTCTAAAATATTAGTGTCAATATGACCATATCACTTGCAACAATCATATGACAATGACCATTTCTCCTTTGAAATGCACATCATATAATCATATACATTTTGATTAGCCCTTCAAATTTCTTCAAGTTGATGATTAAACTTTCCTTGTTAGGGTGAATATGATGAAACCAAAAGATAACAACTTATTTAAAAGGATATTAATTTTTATTCCAATACATATAATTTTAATAAAAAATATCCAACTTTACAATCACCTTCTTAATTACCTCAACTCTAAATGAATTTTTCACATTACATGCAATATGTTTGATGTAATATCGATGATAAGAATTTATTTCTCACCATCAAAATGAATAACTATTAACAAACTCTATAATCGCTTGATGAAAATTAGATATCATATATACTCCTTGTCTTTTTCTAACATGAATATGTATACAGTCCAAAAACCAACTCCAAGATTTGAAATTATCCTTTTCAAAAATGAAAAATAAAAGTTATAGAGGAGCATGATTACTATCCTGCGTGGAAGTAATAAGTAAAACACTTGTATAATTACCATAAATAAAAGTTCCATTGAATTAAATGAATTATTTGCAAAAAGGAAAAGAAGTGATCCATGGCTTGAATTCCCAAAACAACCTATGTAACTTCACCTTTGTTTGATCAACTTGATGATATGGGGAGACATATTCAACGGTGTCTAGATAACAAATAACTTGATTTTCAAGTGATAAAAACCCCATTAATTTTGTAAATATTGTATACTATTCTTCCCAACCACCATATACTTTCAAAATTTCCTTTTTTTATTCCAAGATTTTCTATAGGATATATTTTATTTGAACAACTGTTATATTAATTCCTGGACAAGGGACATAGGAATATCTTAACATGTTTCTATCATCTCTATAATAATAGTCAATATAAACTTTTCATCAAGTGAAGAGTGATCATACTACAAGATTATATGTATACAAGTATATGGGCCCTGTCATTTAGTTATCTTCCAACATGAAAAATTTTATGATATATTTCTCACATTCAAAATTTATATTTTGGCTCATATTTGGCACACTGAATGGGGTATTTTTTCTTCTTGGACTCATCAACCAAAAATGGAAAATGATGCTCTATGTGGTATTTATTTAGAACATTTTTCAATGAAATTTTACTTTAAAACTCTTATCCAACATATATGGAGTTATTATTTGATTCATATATGTTACCTATAATGTCAGAGAATTTATTAGTTGGTGTAATTAAATCGCAATCAAATTATCGTGCACATGACATTCCCATAACTAAGGAAGTCAATAATGTAAGATAATTACTAATAACTTGTTGTTTTATATCTATTAAAGGAACATTAGAAGGTTTATCCACCACATTATCCTCACTTATATCATCCATTTTTGCATCATCAAACACTTTCTCATTTAATAAATCCCCATTCATTAAATCAGGAGTATCGACAGGGATGTCCCCTACAGTTCTTTCTATATTCTCATCCTATTCTATATAGTTTGTTTCTATTATCGGAGTCATATGATAATTGAATGAATGAGAATTTTGTAAAGGACTGATTTCAATAAATCTCCTATAACATAGTTCTATAGTAGTTGGTCTTACCTCATCGATAATAAAAAAAAACATATATAATTCTATTAAACCATTACTACATTGTTTCCTAAACAATGATGATGCCTCAACCCAATACTCATCATTGAGAAGAGGAAACTAAATGTTACATAGACAATAAACATATTAAAGATATAAATATTCAATTGAAGTAATTATTTGATCACCCTTCAGTTTTAAGCGATTATGAATCTTCCCATGAACAACATCCAATGGCATATATTCATGAAGAGTTGTAACTCTTACTACTGGAAAACTATAGTTAAAACTTTGATCGGTATAAATTACCTCACCATTATAGTATATTGACATAAACATGATTACTTATAATTTTTTTAATAAAATAGTATGTATATTTATACTATATCATCAAATGTTTAACATGTTTTAATTAGTTATTATTAAATAACTGTGAGTTGATCTTGATAATTTTTCTATGGATTGATTTATTATTTATTGATAAACCAACCAAAACTTAGGGGAGAATAGTTATAGCCTATACTATCTTAGATTTCTGAAACCAAAAGTCTCCTCTCATTTATGGTGTAAAAATACCGCATCAAACAACAACACCTCTTGTCGAACACCCTTTTATTACAATTTTACTCAAATACATGTGAGGGGGTCTAGGGGTTTATGATACATAAATGTTTTACATGGAAACACATCCTTACATACATAGATAGAGGGATGACACATAGGTCATCAATGAGAAAAAGAAAAGATAATTATTAAAAATTATATAATGATATAAAAAAAATGACATGAAATCTCAATCATACATTAGCCAATCATCTCAATTTTAGCCTATCATTATAAATTATATAACTGTATAAAAAAATACTAGATAAAATTTCAATCATACATTGTTTATTCATCTCAAGATCAATTATCATAAAATACTTTTAACATGTTTTTTGGGATAATTATTATGTTCTATATATTATAACTTTACCTATAATTATATCTAATAAAAATAAATATCAATATACACAAAAACTTATATTTATATTCATACTTTCGTAAATATTTTCCACTCTTGTAGGTGGAAATCTATAGCTAAAACCATGATCAGTATAAATTACCTCACCATTATAGTATATTGATGCATACATGATTACCAAGATTTTTTTATTAACATGTTATATACTACATCATAAAATGTTTGAAATGCTTTAATTAATTATGATTAAATAATCGTGAATTGATCTTCAGAATTTTTCTATGGATTAGTTTATCATTATTTGATAAACGAACCAAAACTGAGGGGGGAAACACCTAGAGCCTGTACTATCTTAAATTTCAGCAACAACCTGTCTCCTTTAAATCATGGTGTAAAAATCCAACATCAGACAAAAAAACATCTTATCAGACACTATTTTCTTACAATGTTACTCACATACAAGTGTAAGGGGTTCTAGGGGTTTAGGATATATAAAATTTTTATGTGGAAACTCAGGTCCTTATGCACTTAGAGAGAGGGATGATATGCTGGTCATCAATGTGAAAAATAAAATACAATTATTTCAAATATAACTAAATTCAAAAAAATAACACCACATACTATTTCAATCATACATTGGTCAATAATCTCAAGATAATTCATCATAAAATACTCTTAAAATGTTTTTTAGGATACTTATTTTTTACAAATTGTAACTTTACTTATAACTGTATCTAATAAATAATATATATATATACACATCTATTTATATTACCTATTTTAAAATATCAATATATATATATGTGGGTTATTTTGTATTTAAGGACATATTTTAAATACGCTTAATATTATTTTCCAAATATTAAATATTATATTCAAATAATATAACATATATCATCTCAGTAATGATATGAATTTTTGTATTTAACTTATGATATACATGTTTGTATGTAATGATTATTACTTATATTTAAAAAAAACTATCTAGAATACTTTTATTTATCTACGCATCCTAATAATATATTATATATTTATTTAATTTTCAATCTACTATAAATATATATATATATACATTTAAATATATTCAATTTTATTTATTAATATTTTAAAATATCATTATATATATATTTTTAAGAAACTATAGCCTCCTAAATAAAATTTTATTATTTTATTCACAACTACTAAAAATATTATTAATAGTAAATTTTGTTAAATTTAATTAACAAAAGTAATATCATTTATATTTGAATAACCATGAAAATATTGTAAACTTAAGTTACTCTCAATATAATAAAATTTGGTAAGTATATATACATTTTTAAAGTAATTAAACTTTATAAAATTAAAATTGTTATATTTTATACATAATTACTCAGAATAATATTTATTTATAATTAATATAATTTAAAAAATATTATTAACAATAAATTTTTAGTTTGATTAACAAAATTAATATATCAAATAACATATTCAATATTTAAATAAATCTAAATATGATAAATAATATAACACACACACACACATATAATTATATTCAAATAATGTTAATAATATTTTTTTATAAATAATTATTAATAATATCATTTTTATAAAATATTTAGGTTGATTCAATTTATTTAACTATGTATCAAATATTATATTTAAATTTTTTTCTGTAAATATACTATATAATATAATATATACATAAAAATATATTCAAATATAATTATTTACAATTTAACTTATAGGTATATACATTTTTATAAATAATAATATTTCTTTCAATATTAATTATATTATTTTATACAAAAAATTTAAATTATGAAAACACCATATTTATATTTTTTAAATCATTCAATATAAATTAAATCATACAAAGAACAATAATTCATATATAAATTAAAGCATATAAATAAAATTAATTCATACATTTATGCAAACATACAATTTAAATAAATAAATCATATAAACAAAATTAATAAAGAAATTATAAAACTAAAATTTTAAATTGAAACTTTAACTTCTCAAAATCTGAAAATATTATTGAGAAATAGATCTGGCAGAGCTTCACCATAGAATATCGGGGTTGAATATGGTAGGGGGGCTCCATTTTATAGTTTTTCAGTGGCTAGAGGTGTAAATCCCATTCATGCCTCTTGTTTATTATTCACAAAGGAAGTGTGAACCTCATTCAAACTTATTGGATGATGAGGGAATAGTGAATGAGGTTCACACTTCCCTTAATCCATGTTTTAAAATACGTAAAAACTTATCCCCTTTCATTTTTTATTAAAATAAAACCTATTTAAAAAGGTAATCTATATTAATTTTTTGGTTTTTAGTTGAATATAGTTTTACTATTTATTATAATTTAGAAAATTATTCAAAATAGAGCATCGCCTCTTTCTCTACAGAGTGCTTCATGTCACTTTGTTTAGGGTTCCCACTTTTAAGTTATTCCATGGTTTTTTTATTTTTGATTTATGGTGGGGCTATTGATTTTGGTTGGGTCTTCCATTATTATAGATATGATCTTTATCAGCACTAGAAATAGACTTCACTAGTTCTAAAAAATCATTAATGTTGTAAGTAACTTTAAAATACTAATGACTTTTTACACCACTAAAATCAGTGTCGATGAAAGCACCCCTCATTAGTGCTAAAAACATTACTGATAAAGTGGGACCTTTATCACTGATTTTTGTATCATTGATACAATTTTTCCTTTATCAATGCTTTTTTTTCACTAATAAATGAAACTTTTATTAGTGTTATTTCTAGCGTTAATAAAATACATGTTACAACAGTGTGCTGCTAAAATTATAACATAACACAACAACATATATAGAGTTTATTTTCTATTAAATTTACACAAAAATATAGAAAAAAACATTGTACTATTATTCAAAACATTTCAAACATTGGTATATACAATTATATTGGTACATAAAATTTATCCAAAACATCAACAAATTCAAAAACATTAATGTTTCGCTATCTTTGAACCTGACCCCTCTTAAAAGGGCCTGATCCTACTACCAATTACCAAAAATACCACCCTAGTCTTAAAAAATAGTGTACATATATAAATGAACAATTATTATGTTATTAATTTTATAAATAAATAAACTAAACATAAATATTATACAATGCATTAATAAAATATCACTTTTAAACTCAAAACATACAAATTCAGTCATACGAGGAACACCATGTGTCAAAATAACATTTTTTTGATTCCTAGATATCACAAATGATTTATGGATAATTATATCAAATTATTAAAACAATATGAGTGCATTTTCTTAGTTTTGAGTACATGACATGTATTTTGAACTAAAATGTCAATTTTAAATAATAACATGTAATTTGAATCATATCTATCACATTGTGTGTAAGATTGATGTGAAAATAATTCCTACACATCAAAAATGATTTATGGATCATCATAATAGAATATCAAGATAATATTAGTGTGTTTTATAGGTTTTTATTGAGTGACACATGATTTTAACTAAAATGTCATTTTAAACTAAAAACACACACTTTGAGTCATACCAGTCACACCATGTATCAGATTGATATGTTAATAAATCATACACATAAAAAATGACTTATAGATAATTTTCTTAAAGTATCAAGATCATATAAGTGTGTTTGATCATTTTTCTATGACTAGAACATGTTTTTAACTAAAATATCACTTTTAAACTAAAAACACACATTCTGAGTAATATTGGCCACACTGTGTATCAAATTTAGGCATGGTTGATTATTTTATGTAACAAATGACTTATGGATAATTATTATAAATTATCAAAAAAAATTTAATGTGTTTTCTCAATTTTGAGTATGTCACATGTCTTTTGAACTAAAATGTCAATTTTAAATAAAAACACACACTTTGAGACATACCGACCACAACTTGTATCAAATTTACATGAGGTTGATTATTACATTTTAAAAATTACTTATAGATAATTTTGATAATGTATCAAGACAATATAAATGTGTTTAATTGGTTTTCAGTGAATAACACACATTTTTAACTAAAATTTTATTTTTAAACTGAAAACATGCACTTTGAGTCATACTAGTGACACCCTATATCAGATTGTTTTGTGGTTTATTTATAGTCATAAAACTTAATTATGATTTTTTCTAAAAGTATTAAGATAATATGATTTTTTTTCTCAATTTTTATAAAGTGAAACATTTTTAACTAAAATTTCATTTTAAAATAAAAACATGCACTTTGAGTCATATGGGTCACCTCATGTATCAGATTGAAATGTAACTAATTGATAAATTTCAAAAATGAATTATGGATTGTTATGATAATGTATCAAAATAATTTTAATACCTTTGTTGTTTTTCATTTAGTCACACACATTTTTAACTAAAATGTCTCTTTAAAACTAAAAACATGCACTTCAAGTCCTAATGGTCACACTATGTATCATATTGAGATGTGATTGATTCCAACACATCACAAATGACTTATGTATAGATTTCCTAAAATCTAAATACAATATGAGTGGTTTTTCTCAATTTTTAGTATGTCACACATATTTTGAACCAAAATGCCAATTTTAAACTAAAAACACACAGTTTAAATTATATCGGTCACAATCTACATCATATTAACATGTTTCTAATTCCTATATATCAAAAATTAATTTTGGAATATTTTTCAAAAATTATCAAGACAATATGAGTGTGTTTTATCATCTTTGAATATGTAAAGTGTGATTTGTAATAAAATGTCAATTTTAAATAAAAACATGCATTTTCATTCATATCAACCACACTGTGTTTTAAATTGATATGTGGATGATTTATATACATAAAAAATGATCGATGTATAATTTTCCTAAATTATCTAGGTAATATGAGTAAATTTTCATATTTTTTAGTGAGTAAAACTTGTTTTGAACTAAAATGTTACTTTAAACTAAAAACATGAACACTGAGTCATCTGGGAACACCATGTATCAAATTGATATGTGATTAATTCCTACACATAAAAAATTATTTATGGATTATTTCACTAAAGTATAAATACAATCCAAGCACGTTTACTTAATTTTGAGTATGTAAAGTGAATTTTGTACTAAAATGTTGATTTAAAATAAAACACACACTTTCTATCATAATAGCCACACAATGTGTGAAAATTCACTAAATAATTAATCAAAAAAATAATAAAAAAATTAACTAAAAATTTGAAAAATTATGATATAATTAACTAAATAAGTAGTGTGAAGTCGCCTCTTCATGATGTCTATATGCATTCTGACACCATGTATTTTGCCCACTCATTTCTAAATAAATCTATTTACTATTTTGAATACATAGACTATCAAAAGTTCTGGTAGTACTAGAAAAAATATAAATAAACAAAATATTAATAAATATTTTAAATTAAATTGTGATTATCATCTAAAATATATCTTTTAGGATGAAAGTTGGTTGATGAAATATAATGCCTTTCATAAATTTTCAAATATAATAACCACAATATTTTATATTAGTTTTTTTAGACATTATAGATGTACAACCAAATATTTTATCAATAGAAATTCCCTTCTTAAAATTATTCCATATAGAATAAATCACATAAAATAAAATAGAGAACACAATACAAACTTTATAAATGAATAATGAATAAAATAAGAGGTATTTCTTGAAGTTAAGAAAACTATTCCAATATAATAGTAACTTGACCATTGAAATATTAATATGAACCTTAGGAATAGTAATTAAACTAATAGAATAGTAACCTCACCTATGAAAGTATAAATAAATTTTAGGTATCTTATGAATGATAATATGATGTATTTATTTCATGGAATATGTAAATACCTGTTTTAAAAATGAAAAATTAAGTGTGGGTATTTTTATAAGTCATAAATATATAATTACAATTTTATGATTAATTTAATATTTTAAAAGAAATTGGATTTTAAAAAATGTATTCATAAATTAATATTTTTTTTCTTATTTTTATAAAATAATTTTATGATACTTTAATTAATTTTTCAAAGTTTTATAAAATTAGTTATAATTTTAAAATTAGTATTTTCCAAGTAAATGATAATTTTAATTAAAAATTAAATTACTCATATTTATAAAATTATTTTCATAAAATAGAGTTCATTTTTGAATTCTACATGTTGGAAAATTGTTTTGATGTTTTTTTCTTCTGATTTTCCTAAAATAGTTTAATTTTTGGTGAATAGTGAAATACGATAATTTACGATATTATCTAAATAATTTTATTATTGAGTCATAAATGACTAATTGATGATGTAAGACCATAATATCAAACCACACTCCATTATTTTAATATATTTAGTGATTATTCACATAATATTCATAGTCTTGAACGAAAATAATAAACTAATGAGTAAAATAATGAGAAAACACCCCTCTTCTCCACTATAAATACCACCTCTCATACATGGCCAAATTCTCCCCAATCCTCTTTCCAAGACTCTCCCCCATGTATAAGATCCTTTGGTCTCATCAAAAGACCAAATCCAATTTCCCTAAGGAGGTTCTCAAGGAGGAGAAATTCCAGAGGTAAAACCCTCTTTCTTTTTCTTTTAATTTATTTTCAATTTCCTTTATTTTCTCATTATGTTAATTTAAAATCAACCATAAAGACTCTTCTCCTCTTCCTTTTATTCTAAAAATTAAAACACCATTCATGAGGTGTTAATTTATCGCCTTCAAGGATGAAAAATTTTCATTTTCCTTTACCGTATCCAAGGATAGAATTAATATCATTATAATGGTTGAAATATATTTTAAAATTAATTTTATAACCTTTTTTATATTCTGTAACTAACATATACACAAAATATTATATAATAAAACAAAATAAGTTCGTTGTGAGTGAAAACCGCCCAAAATAATCCAAATGATTATCACTAACGTCATATCTAATGATTCATACTCACCCCAAACAACCAAATGAATTATATAACCATTTAATATTTTTTATTTTCATTAATAACATATAAATTCCATTATTTATATCTATTATCATTTTACATGAACTTATATACTATTATATAAGTGAACCGATCATGAAAACCAAGAAAACAAACACTCCCAAACGATGAAATTGAACACCATAACCTATAAAAAAGGAAATAAATGAACTTAATAAACATTAATAAATAAAGTACATCTATAAGAGGTATTAGAATTATTAATTAATGAATCTAATTTTATTATTCAGGAAATTAATTACAAGTGAAAAACTATTTTAGACATAAGGTAAGGGATTATACCCGAATCTCTATTTTTCTTTCAGGTTACTCTTTATCTATCTTTACCCCAATGTAATGATTATTTATTTTTGTTTACATCTTATAAATTTTATTTTTATTTTACAAACTCATGTATCCAGATTATATCATCCTTCTTCGATGGGTAAATACATGTTTTAAAATGTTTCCCTTCCCAATTCTTCTTGAAAAGCAAGCCCGATTAAAGGGAACTTCCATTTTTCTTACTCATTTTTAAGTGCACTCTATAATATGTTTTAAGACACTATATTTTTTCTAAAATCACTTATTTCATCATGAAAAACTATCTTGGTTCATTACTAGTTTTATGAAAAAAATTATTCCTTTTATGATTTAAATGCTCTTTAATATTTTGCTTCAATCGCACTAAAATGTTTCATTTCTAATGTTTCTTAAACAAACTTTCTATGTGTATTCAATTCAGTTTGAAATAAATTATAATGATACATTCCTATTTACCCTTATAAATGTTCTTGTATGATTTAAATCCATTCTTTCATGGACATCATTATGGTATTCCCTTTTGTTATGCCTTATGACATGATTATGATACCCAATTCTTTCCATGAGTAACCCTTATACTTGATTCTTCATCTGGCACACATATATATTATCATGTTATGATGGGTGTTCCCAAATAGTGCTCTAATGCATTAGTAAATGTTCAGTCTCATGAGATGTCATGTTGGGATATGGAGTGAGCCTGATTCCTTTACGAGACTTTGTCCACCATGTGATATAGTTTTGGTAGTTAGTCTTAACTCATGTTTTATGTCATGTTATATGTTGTTTCTAATTTACTATAATTCCATCATTATATGTTCCCATGTCATACATGTTATTCTTACTTATGTTTATCCATATTCGATGCCTTTTATGTCATCATGTTATGCCTTCTAACCCATGTGCTATGTTTATTCCTACACTTATTCTCTTACTGGATTTTTTAGCTCATCCATTTTATTCTTGTATTACCTAGGTTATCCTATGAATATATAAGGGATCAAAGGGAGTTATGATATCATTATGAATATTAAATATAAGATGATTTTATTTGGGTTTTATGATGTTTAACTATCCACCTAATCTTCCAAAGACACTAGATTTTACGATCCTTGGTTGTATATGTTGGTTAATTATGATTAAAGTCACATAATAATATGTGTAAAATGATAGGGTTAGTGTATTTGGTATAAAAAAAGGTTTATTTTTTTGAGATTAGAAATAGAGAAATATATTAAGAACCCTAGGGATAATTCTATAACAATGTATAACCTAGATTGAAACTTAGGGTATCACAAGTTATGATATAATTTTCCTTTATAAGTTTATCCTTCTATATTCAATGTTTTTTTATATGTATATTAGATAAGTATTCAAGACCCCTAATTGAACTTTATTTTTTTATCAATTAATGGATGGAAATATAATAACCCATGCCAACAATCAATGTGATAGAAAATGTGATGATTTCTCTAATGATATGCAAAATATGATGGGAACGGGTGCTCAAAACTTCATGAATGTACTTACTCAGCCGAATAAAGTTATGAATAATAACATGAATCGTGTGGATATCCCTCCTTATCCTAAGAAAGAGGAAGTGGTAGTCAAATCCTTAATACGAAAAAGGCCTCCCATATTTAGTGGATCTTCTAATCCCATCACCGCAGAATAATAGATTAACTCTATTGAGAATATATTCACTGTACTCCAGTGCTCAGAAGAAGAGAAAGTTGTTATGGCTATCTATCATTTTTATGGGTAAGATGATCAGTGGTGGAAGCTGATTAAGAACATAAGGTTAAATGAGGAAATTGATTCCATAGAATGGGAAGATTTCAGGAAAATATTTTTCAATAAATATTTTCCCCAAAATCTACATCATAATATGGAAAGGTAGTTTCTGAAACTGAAATAAAAGGAATATGAGTCTATTTAAGTGTATGAACCAAACATCACAAGGTTTGCAAGATACACCTCTATATTTTTCATGAACACCAAAATCAAGGTGGATCACTTATTAAGAAAACTGAAGTTGAGTCTATAAAAATCCTTGGTGATTTGGGACTTTGAAAACTATGAGGAGATTTCTTGTTATGCCATCAAGGTTGAAATGGAGATCATAGACTCATAGTGTCCTCTTGGGCCTGAAAAAAGGGGAAAATGGAGTTTAATATGGGATGATCAATAGATAAATCCCATGATGGAAAGAAGACCCAACATCCCACATGTCAAAAGTGTGTAAAGAAGCATCTTGGAAACTGCTTAAGGGAACAGAGAGATGATTAAAATGTGGAAGAGAGGGGAATATGGCTAATAAATACCAAAGGGAGATGAAGAATCCCACTAATGTATAAGAATAAAAGGAAAGTTTAGATAAACACTCAGCCTATAGTGAAGAATTTCAACTATAAGGAACATGGGAATTATACAAAACATTTCCCTAAGCCAAGGGTTGTTGGAGGCAATCAACAACAACAAACTACAAGGAAGCAAGAAAGGGCATATGTTATCACTACAAATGAGGTGGAACCTGACAATGATGTGGTGATAGGGACTCTGGTTATTCATTCAGGAATAGTTAACTTACTATTTGATTCTGGTTCTATGCATTCTTTCATATCTTGTAAGTTTAGTAGAACTATCCAAACACCACCTCAAAATATGGAGGTTGAGTTATCTCTAAAAACATAAAATGGGTAAATTATTGCATCTAAAGTATTTAACTCTTCCCTGGTTAATGTTTTTGAACTAAACCTCCTAGAAAATATTTTCTTACTTCCTTTGGTAGAGTTTTATGCTATATTAGGCATGGATTGTTTATCTTTATACAAATCCCACATCGACTATCGAGAAGTGGATATAACTCTTTACATCCTGAGGTATCCTTTAATTCTATACAAGTGTGAGGAGGAATGTGAATCTATTTTTGAATCATCATCTCAATTTTGGATATTTCTTCCTTATGAGAAAAAATATCTAACTAAAATGTCAATAAAAAGGAGAGACTCATGCTCGAAGACATGCCCATCGTGAGGGATTATACTGATGTCTTCAATGAATAATTGTCTTCCTCCTGATCGAGATGTTGAGTTTTTAATTGAACTTATTCTTGGATCTATAAATATATCAAAGACACCTTATAGAATGATCACCATTGAGTTGGAAGAAATAATGAAGTAGTTATAGGAGAATCTAGACAATGGTTTTATATGCCTAGTGCTTCACCATGGGGTGTGTCAGTACTCTTCATCAAGAATAAGGATTGATAAATGCACCATTTCATTAATTATCCCAAGATCAAAAAAATCACGATAAAGAAAAAGTATCCCCTATAATAGATAGATTACTTGTTTGATCAACTATGTGGGCCAATTATTTCTCTAAGGTGGACCTTCGGTTGGGATATCACCAATTAAAGGCGAGGAAGAAAGTTATTCCCAAGACTACCTTTCAAATGAGATATGGACACTATGAGTTCATAGTGATTCCCTTAAAAAATACTAATGATCCATAAATATACATGTACTTAATGAATATAGTCTTTAGAGATTACCACAAAAAAATTGTGGTATTATTTATTGATGATATTATGATATACTCCAAGAGTAAGGAGGAACACAAGGAACATTTAATTATTATTATAAAGACTTCGAGAAGGTAGAAACTATATGAAAATTACACTAAATGTGAATTATGGATGAAGAACGTATCATTATTAGGGAATGTAATCATCACCAGAGGAATATCTATGGACCCATCAAAGAGAAAGGCATTCAAATAGTGGCCCATACCAACATCTGTAATAGATATCCATTATTTCCTTCGTCTAGATGGGTTCTACTGATGATTTTTGAGGAACTTCTCATGATTTTCAAACCAACTAACTAAGATGACTCGAAAAGAAGTGATGTTTATATAGACTTGTGAATGCGAATACCGCTTCAAAGTGTTGAAAAGAGACTTATCACTACACCAGTACTTACTCTTCCAATAAGTGGGGAAATATTTGTGGTGTATAATGATGCTCCAAAGAATGAATTAAGTTGTGTCCTGATTTAAAATGATAAAGTGATATCCTACGTATCAAGGCAGTTGAAAATTCATGAGCAAAACTATCCCACGCATGATCTGAAGTTGGAATCTATGATCTTTGCATTGAAAATATGGCGACATTATCTCTATGGGGAGAAGTGTGAGATATATACTGAACATAAGAGCCTCAAATATATATCCACATATAAGGATCTTAATATGCACCAATGAATATAGTTAGAACTCATAAAATATTATGACTACTCAATCCATTACCATCCTGGTGGGGAAAATAAAATGGAAAATAAACTAAGTATAAAGGATCCTACAACATTATCAACAATGAGAATTGAGAAGGATATAAACTTCTTATATCTGAAAAGGATAGAAATTTGAATCATTAAGTAAGGAACACCATCAATCCTTTATCAAATTATTTCTCAACCATTCCTTATGATAAATATAAAGGATGCTGTAAAAAGTGATCCAGAAATTCAAAAGATGGTGGAATCCATGAGAAAAGGGAAATCCTTAGAGTTCAAAATGGATGAGGAAGGATTCATGAGATTTGGGTCACGACTATGTGTACCATACAATCGAGAGATAAAGAAAGAGCTTATGAATGACACACATAGCTCAACCTTCTCTATTCACCCAGAGAGCACAAAGATGTATCGAGATCTCTGAGAGCACTATTGGTGGAACAATATAAATAAGGATATCTCTAAATATAAATTAAATTTACTAGTATGTCAACAAGTGAAAGTTTAAATGAATAATTCTAAGGTGATGATGCAACCATTACCCATACTAACATGGAAATGAGAAAAAATCACCATAGAATTTGCACTGGATTTCTGAATAAATCTAGAGGAAATAATTAAATATGGGTTATAGAGATTTTATTATAAATAAAACTAAGTTTATCTCAGTTATATAGGAATTATTACTTGATCAACTAGAATATATATACATTAAAAAAGTTGTAAGGTTGCGTGGAGTACCACTATTGGTTTTATCCGATCAGGATGCAAGATTCACTTCAAAATTTTGGAAAAGTCTCTAACATGATATGAAAATTGAGTTAAACTTTAGTATGAACTATAATACTCAAAATTATGGCCAATATGAGTGACTTATTTAGACACTAGAATACATTTTGAGAGCATGTTCTATGGACTTCAAAGGGGGATGATACCAACATCTACCTCTGGTCAAATTCTCTTACAAAAATAGTTTCCACTCAAGAATCCAAATGACTCCATATGAAGCCCTCTATAGTAAAAGATGAAGAATATCAGTATGATGGGATAAATTCTATGAACTTAAGCTGCTAGGACCTGCAATGGTCAATAAAATGGTGGAAAAGGTAAAAACCATTAAACAATGCATCAAAACACCCCAAAGTCGATATAAGAGCTATGCAGACAATCGTCAATGAGAATTAGAGTTTAAGGTTGGAGATATGGTATTACTTTGTGTATCTCTATGGAATAGGGTCATGAGATTTGGAAATAAAGGAAAGTTAAGTCCTAGGTACATCACCCCCTTCAAAATTCTTGACCATGTTGGAGTTGTGGCCTATTGACTAACACTTCCACCAAAAATGTATCAAGTACATGATGTATTCCAATATCTTTATTAAGGAATTACATACCAGATCCATCAAATTTACTGAATCAATAGATGGTATAGTTGGAAAATGATCTCTCTTACAAGGAGAAACCGTTGAAGATCTTGGATCCTAGAGATAAAGTTCTACGCAATAAGATTACTCACCTGGTCAAAGTTTTACAGTGGAACCATAAGTATGAAGAGTAAACATGAGAACTGGAGGAAGTGATGAAGGATAAGTATCCTAACTTGTTTTCACCATATTATGTAAAAAAAAATTTGAGGTTGAAATTTTATAAGGGGGAAGAATATAATAACCCAAAATTTTATCAGTGGAAACTCCCTTCGTACAATTATTCCATATATTATAAATCACATAAAATCACATAGATAACATAATAAAAACTTTATAAATGAAGAATGAATGAAATAAGAGGTACTTTTAGAAGTTAATAAACCTATACTGATGGAATAATAACTTGACCTTTGGAATAGTAATATGACCCTTATGAATAGTAATTCGACCAATAGAATTGTAATGTCACCTATGAAAGTATAAATAAAATTTAGGTATCTTTTGAATGAAAATATGATATTTTTATTTCATGTAATAAGTAAATAAATGTTTTAAAAATGAAAAATTAATGTGGGTATTTTTGTAAGTCATTAATATTTAATAACAATTTTATGATTAATTTAATAATTTAAAAGAAAAATTATTTTCAAAAAATTTATTCATAAATTAATATTTTATTTTATTATTATTATAATATAATTTTATGAGACTTTAATTAATTTTTCAAAGTGTTATAAAATCAGTTATAATTTTAAAATCAGTATTTTCCAAGTAAATGACAATTTTCATTAAAAATTAAATTTCTCATATTTATAAAATTATTTTCATAAAATGGAATTCATTTTTTAGTTATACATATTAAAAAATAGTTAGGGTTACTTTTTTCAATTTTTCTAAAATAGCTGAATTTTTGGTGAATAGTGAAATACGATAATTTACAATATTATCTAAATACTTGAATTATTGAGTCATAGATGATGCATGGATGATGTAAGCCCATAATCTCAAACCATAATTAATTATTTTAATATATTTAGTGATAATTCTCAAACTATTCATAGTCTTGAGCTAAAATAATAAATTAATGAATAAAATAATGAGAAAATACCCATCTCCTCCACTATAAATACCACTTATCACCACCTATTTTTCTCAGACCATTAAAGATTTGAGCCTTTTACAAATTCTATCCAATAAACTTCCTAATACTATCGACCAAGTCCAAGATGTCATGACCCATCCCTTGGGGCTTGTGCCGTGACTAGCCCAAGTCCACCTTCTATATGCCAGGGGTTGGTGACTAGCACTAGAAAGGAATTTCCCAAAAATGGGAAGGCATTGCCTGAAAACCTGTACACACACAAGTAGGGTACACTATGCAAAAGTAAAACACAATGGAAGAGTAATGTGAAACCACAACTAAGTGTAATAGTAAGAACTGAAAGTAAAGGGGCCTTAATACAAGCCCAACTGAAAAGATACAACTACAACAAAAAATAGAAAACAACTTTTGAGATAATACACCATGTATCCTACCTGAAGGGTAGGTACAACTCATCTCCAAATATCATCACGTCAACCATTCACCTCTGTGTACGACCTAGTCCTAGATCCTATAGTCTCAGCCGAGCTGCTCATCGTTTGCACAAGACACAACAAGGTGCGGGTGAAGCCCATGTAGGGGTGAGTATAACAATACCCAGTAGGGACCCCGAGACCCCCGAAGGTCTCTCAGAATTCCACTAAGGAAAACAAAAAAGCACGATCTCAAACACAAAGCACAAAGAGAAAGACTCAACTCAAACTTGGTATAACTTAAATATAGAAGTAAAAATGATTAGTTGTAAAGCTAGATAATCTTATCCTATCAAGGGTTCTACTGTTGATCCACATAGGATCACTCGGTACTGATTCACACAGGATCACTAGGTGCTGATCCACACAGGATTTTCTAGGTGCTGATCCACACAAGATCGCTAGGTGTAGATCCACACAGGATCACTAGGTGATGATCCACACAAGACCACTTGGTGATAAACCACATAGGATCTCTAGGTGCCGACCCACACAAGATCGCTTGGTGTTGATCCATATAGGATTTCTAGGTTTTGATCTATACAGGATCACTAGGTGATGATCCACACATGATCACTATTCATTCTTCACATCACAGCTAGCCACTGGATTCCCATACATAGTACGCTTGATTCTGGGAAGATACACTTCTCAAGCCATTGGTCGTACTTCAACCGGAACAATGTCCCATGAAGAAGTAACCCAATGACCAGTCATGTCATAAGGGTTCCAACACAACAGACAACACATCAATAGGATAATCAGTCTAAGAGTTATAGGCATTTTAGTGCTGATGGCTCGGTTGGACTTTGGTATGATCCAACCCAGCCATAATCAAACATTCTCAAAAACTTAGGCGGAGTATCACAAAAGTACCACCTCATCCCAAGTATTTCAACGATACAGATGGCTTGTCAAACAAACATTTGGTTTGTAAGATATGACCTTTTAAGCGATACTGGGCCATAAAGGGTCTGGGTCCGGTCTGACCAGGCCCAGCCCAAACCGGCTAGGCTGGGTCACGGTGGGCTTGGGCTATGGCAGGCTTGGCCCACTGGGCAGCGGACCGACCTGGCCCACCGGCTGGGCATGATTAGCGCGAGGGGTCACGTGAATCCTCCTTCCAGAACAACTCAAGAGCCGTTCAGATCTTCAACTGACGATACCACATGGCGCCGCCTTACTTATTGCGGGACCCATAGGGAACGAGACCCCCTCTGTCATGGCTTTGAAGTCACGACCTCCATCTACGACACATGATGACATTCCGCCCTTCCGCCAATGCAGCCAGCCGAAAGCCAACCACCCCTGCTGGTCCACCATGGCACCGCCCCCTTCTACAGTCAGCCAGCGCCGACAGCCACCTTCACCCACCATTGCCGCTGCACCAGTTCCAAACCGAATAGTATTAGATGGGCCATTGGGTGAGCTCTGGTGGTCCATTTTTCCTTCCGAAAGTGATTATGGGCCTCCCGGGATATTGCCAACACAACATGTCTCCCTGGGTTCATCTTGCCGCTTTGTTTTTCAGTTTCCCGCAAAGAAAACAATAAAGATCAAAGTTGTGGAGGTTCCGGTCCTTGTTTGTTTGGCCCTCACCCTCTGAGTTAGCATCACAAAAAAGGTGATATTAATTCATCTTCAAACTCTTAGAATTCATCAAGACAAAACCACCTACCCTGTGAACCGTTGGATGACATCACGGTCGTGGAGGGAGAAGTGTCCTCATTCATTTAAGTCATCGGCATTTGTCAATCCCGTATCATTTCCCCTAATGGCATCATTCAAGCCACCATTCTTCATTGGTGGAATACACCATGATACTTCATTAGAGGTTCCCCACTTCCATGTCAAAAACCTGAGCCCGAGCTTGTCACGACCCGTCCTCGGGGCCCGTGTCGTGACTACCCCAAGCCCGCCTTCCATAGGCCAGGGGCTGGCGACTAGCACCAAGGCGTAAATCCCGATAAACAGGGAAGGCATTGCCTTTGTAAAGTAAACAAGCACCACAGAGTAAGAAAGTGGAAAAAAAGTAACCACTAAGTAAAAACAGAGTACAAATGCAAGTGCGGAAAGTAAGTGGGCCAGAATACAAACCCAAACTGAAAGTAAAGTACAACTCAAAAGTAAAAACAGCAACTGAAAGGTAAAAGCCGCTACGCCGAGTTGTCCACTGGAAATCCCACCTGAAGGGTGGGTACAGATAGCTCCACTGCTCCTCGGGTCCCGCCGTCTACTCCGAGTACGTCCCGCCCAATGGTCCTCCTCCAGGTACCATCCTGCTCTGCAAGCCTCAACCACGATCAAAACTGTCCGTCGTCTGCAACCAACACAATGTAGTGCGGGCATAGCCCGTGTAGGGGTGAGTATAAGCTACTCAAAAGGGACCCCGAGACCACCGAGGGTCTCCCAAAATCCACAAAAGATAAACTACAAAGGAAAGATACAATCACTAAGTAACAACCGACACTGCTTAGGTATATGACCATACATATACCTAAGTCAACAATTCCAAAACGCTCCAACCTACGAGCCCAAGTACAACTCAGTCCACACAGGAAAGTATACGTATTCCACATAGGAGAGCAAAACTTAATCCACACAGGATAGCACAACACAATCCACACAGGAAAGCAAACAGGATTCATTTCACACAGGTTCGATCATGAAGTTGAACCCAAAGCTATTGGGAAACTCCTTCTCCATCAAGTGCAGTGGTTATGCCGCTACAACCAAGCACTTCCCTCTTACCTTGGACTGCTGTAGTTCTCCACCTATTGGGTACTGAGGGCCTGATGCTACCTCTAAGCGCTCCCCCATGCCGTTACAACCAAGTACTCCTCCGTCGTGGGTCTGCCGCTACAACCAAGCGCTCCCCTGTGCCGCTACAACCAAGCGCACCTCTGTCGTGGGTCTGCCGCTACAACCAAGCGCTCCCCTGTGCCGCTACAACCAAGCGCACCTCTGTCGTGGGTCTGCCGCTACAACCAAGCGCTCCCCTATGCCGCTACAACCAAGCGCACCTCTGTCGTGGATCTGCCGCTACGACCAAGCGCTCCCCTGTGCGGATACAACCAAGCGCTCCTCCGACGTGGGTCTGCCGCTATAACCAAGCGCTCTCCTGTGCCACTACAACCAAGCGCACCTATGTCATGGGTCTGCCGCTACAACCAAGCGCTCCCCTGTGCCGCTACAACCAAGCGCACATCTGTCATGGGTCTGCCACTACAACCAAGCGCTCCCCTATGCCGCTACAACCAAGCGCTCCCCCGCCGGTCTATCCATAATACACCGAGTCGTTCGATCAGCAGTCATCAAGTCTCAAACGGCTCTAGGGTTTTGGCACACAACATGCTCGTTTCGGGAGGGTCCACTCCAGGAGATAAGAGGTCGATGCATCAACTGACATGTAGTCCGGAGTTGATGTATCCCAAGATGTACCGTAGTGGTCACTACCGAAAACACGGAGGATTCCCGTACGGTTTTCATCATCGTCGCAGTCGAATCCACTATGGATCTCTGTACAGTCATCGCCGTCACAGCAGCAGTAGCAGCCAGCTCTAAGGTTCCCGCACACCGCAAGCTCGTTCGGGAGGGTCCGCTCCACGAGCCGAGAGGCTGATACATCAACTGACTCAAAGTCCAGAGTTGATGTATCCAAAAGTTCCGTATCGTCAACAGGAACTCAACATCACAGACGGCGCGTCAATCGGACGCCCGGTCTGAGAGTTATTGGCTTTTTCGTCCCAGGGGCCCGGTTGGTTTTTAAGAAAAACCAACATGATGTTATTAATATTTTCATGACTTATTATATTCCTCATTTACTTATTTTATATAAAATGTGCATAATTTATGTGAAAAATTAATGTTTTAATATTAAGTATAATATTTGAGCATTTTTAAAAGTAGTCCAATTGAGTCAGTTTAATGTTTTACTTATAACTGTCACTATACTGATCCAAATTGTGTGGTTCTTGTTTTTTAGGATTCTCCTTTCAATATACAACATTTCATTATAAGTAACCATGATCCAATTCTGCCATTTGAAGGGTAATATGGTCCTCACAAACAAGACCAAAGAATCTGTGAACAAACTGGACCAGCCTTGAAGATTGATTTACTGGGATCAATACAGAAGTCCAAAAACATTAAATCTCCACCATAATTAGGGGGACAATACATTTCATCTTGGATAAAAATTTCAAGGCCCAAATCCAAGTAAAATGGGCCCAAATAAATCTTTTAAGTCCAGCCCACCATTCTGGCCGAGAATTAAAATCAGTATAGTATGCATGACATATCTCCTGATGTAAGAATCCAAGAGAGCTGAGATTTTTCAGTGTGAAAGAGGAGATATAGGCGGCCGACTTTGTTGAATAAACCATTCGGATTTGAAGGCATATTAATATTCAAAAACCCTTTCACATTATGGACTTCAAAAAGACTGGATTGAAATGGACAGTTTAAGTTTGTTTATTCAACCGGACATAACTTTTTATCCTTACGTCAAAATGACTCCAAATTTTGAGAGTAGTCGGCCAACATTATTTTAGACAACTTTTAAGAAGGAGATATTTGAATATTAGGCTGTCTGAATTTCCAAATTGGCGATTCAAGTGGAGGGACAGATTGGGAATGCAAGCAGTCCACTCCTTGGGCTATAAATACTCTCCCCTTCTCTCCTTGAGAGGGGTTGGCATTTCAGAAGAGAGGATATCATATTAGAACGACCAAAGCCTTTCCAAAGGCTTGGGAGGACCTTCCATACTCAAGTTTTCACTTGAGAGACCTTTCCTCCTCTCTTTGTTTTCACTTACTTTTGTGTTCTTCATTTTTGTAATCTTGTAATTCTCTTTCTTTGTAATTCTGTTTTAATGCAAGTTACTTCTTCAATATCTCTTATTCTCATCCACCTTCTGTAGTTTAATATTTATGTTCCTAAAATAAGTTTAAATTCAGTTGAATCCCCTTCCCTTCTTTTTCTTCCTCATTCAATCGAAAATCCGTTTTTAATTATCATCATCATTTGTGTGTGTGTGTCAACGTACCACTCTTTTCTAATCCCTTTCTTTTCCTTCAATTCTTAATTTATCATCATAATTATTTTAACCAGAATATTAAACATCCAAATGGCTGAGTAAATATCTCATTGGGGTGAGTTATAATTCGGGTATGTTAAGTGATTGAGAGTTTTGCTCGATGAGTATTCTTTAAATTAATATTGTGTATGTTAAACTCAATATGTCATGGATTAATGATATGTTTTGTTTAATGAGTGGTTTCCATGGATTATTGGAACCATAAATACACTACCATAAATATGTTTTGATTGATATTAGAACCCTAAGTTAAGTTTAGGCTTGGATTAAAGCCTTCACACTTAGGAATTCCAATCAACGTCAACTTATGACATGGGTGTTAATTTAATGCAATACAAAGTAAGGCTCAAGGATATCACATGCTTAACTCCCCAATGATGAACTCACCCCAATCTTTATCAATTTGGTAAATCAAACATCATTCATAAATCATTTCAATTAAACTCTGCAAACAAACCCCCCTAATCAAAATACAATCAACTAAAAACAAACGACTACTACAAAGTATCATCGCCGAGGATTCGACCCGAGTGCTGCTATACACATTAGCAGAGCACCGGAACTTTGACCGGTCGATAGGTGACAATCGGCCGTGCGTTTCAAATGGCGCCGTTGCCGGGGATGGTGCTTTATGTAGTCATTAGTTTCTGGTTATTGTAAAAAAAACCAAAAAAAAAACAAAATTTAAAAAAAAAATTGAAAAAAAAACACAAAGAAAAACCCGTCTTCCTCTTAAAAATCATAAACTGAAAAAAATACAAAGAAAAACCCGTCTTCCTCTTTCTTCCAAAATCTCTCTGAATTCCCCGTAGCCTTCCAAACAATCCCTCGGATTTGTTTGACCCTGAAATTGAGCGAACACTTCGCCAACTTAGGAGGAACATAAGAGATACTCAAATAATTCAAGAACCAGTCCTCATCCAACCAGTTGAAATTGAAATGGCCAATCCTAGGGAACAAACCCTAAAAGAACTTGCTGCCCCTGATATGAATTACCAACCTCTTGGTATTCAATATCCAAACATTGAAGCTGACTTCGACCTCAAATCGGGTTTGATTCATCTTCTCCCTCATTTTCACGGGCTAGCCGGTGAGGATCCACATCTTCACCTCAAAGAGTTCCAAGTGGTCTGCTCAACCATGAAACCTCAAGGGGTTTCTGAAGAACAAATCAAGCTTAGAGCTTTCCCCTTTTCCCTAGCGGATTCTGCCAAGTCTTGGCTCTACTACCTCCCACCTGGTTCTATAAACTCATGGGTTGACATGAAGAGACTTTTCCTTGAGAAGTTCTTTCCCGCTTCCCGAACAGCTTCTATCCGAAAGGAAATAAGCGGCATCCGTCAATTCCCTAATGAATCACTCCATGAGTATTGGGAGAGGTTCAAAAAGCTTGTGGAAACTTGTCCACACCATCAAATCCCTGACCAACTCCTTATCCAATACTTCTATGAGGGGTTATTGGCTATGGAGCGAACTCTCATTGATGCCGCAAGTGGCGGTGCTCTTGTTGACAAAACTCCTGCAGCTGCAAGAGATCTCATAAGTAACATGGCTGCAAACACGCAGCAATTCCATACTCGAGCACATGCTCAAGTGAAACAAGCACAAGAGAATCAATCCATAGAGCCCAACAAGATGACTGAGTGGATGAGTGAACTTACAGGTCTTGTGCGTCAACTAGCGGTGGCTACCAAAGCCCCAACCTCATCTTCTCCACAGTCACTATTCCCTGGACCTATCAAGAATTGTGGAATCTGCAACTCTCCATCTCATCCGACTGACACATGTCCACAACTTCAAGATGATCCATCTGATTCATCTAGTGCAATGGAGCTCAATGCGGCATATGCTCAGCGAAACTTCAACCCTCAACAATCAGGTCAGTTTGTTAGAAACTTCAACCAACCCCACTCTGAGCCCTTCTCTTCTACCTTTAACCCACCTCTGAGGTATGGTAATACCATTTATCATCCTCCTCAGTTCCCTCATCAAAATCCAAACCAGTTCCAATATGGTCAAAGTGGTGGTAACATCCATCAACCTTATCCTTTTGTTCCTCAACCCCAAAGGAACAATCCTCATCCTGGATTCCACTATCCTAACGAGACTTCCCAATTCCCCACCCAATACAATCGCTTTCCCAAGAACCAAAATCAAGGCCAACCCAATTTGGGACAAGCCTCTTCTTCTAAACAACCATGGGAAAGTGCTGTAGAAGATCTTGCCTCCTTCACCCGTTCTAGCCTTAAAAACATTGAAACTCAAATAGGTCAACTTTCATCCCACCTGAGCCAGCAACAACAATTAAATTATTCCCAACTCCCAGCTCAACCATTACACAACCCTAAGGGTAATGTAAGTGCAATTGCACTTAGATCGGGAAAGCAAATTGCTATGCCCCATGATGATTGCTCTACCTCCCCTTTCGATGTTGATCTAGAAAATGAAAAGAACAAAAAGCTGGAAAAGGAACTTGAATCCACTCCTTCACCTCCTTCCATTCCTCTAAGGAACCCAATTCCATTTCCTCAAGCCATCTCCAAGCCTAAGAAGTATTTTTAACCTGATCCTGAAATGCTTGACATGTTTAGACGTGTTGAAGTGAACATCCCCCTCTTAGATGCCATTAAACAAATCCCTAACTATGCCAAGTTTCTTAAGGAATTGTGCACCCATAAGAGGCAACTTAGGAACATTGAAAATGTTTCAACCCAACAGTCCATTCCCATGAAGTGAAAAGATCCAGGGACCTTCACGATTCCATGTCAAATAGGGAGTTCCAACTTTGATGATGCACTCATAGACCTTGGAGCCTCAATAAATGTCATGTCCAAATCCATTTTCTCCAACCTTGGTCTAGGTACCTTTCACCCAACGGGTGTTGTCATTCAATTAGCCAATCGAAGCACTGCTAGTCCTGAGGGGATAATTGAGGATGTTTTTGTTCGGGTCAATGATCTTATCTTCCCAGCTGATTTCTATGTCCTTGACATGGAAGGTGAGACGACCTCTTCTCGATCTCCCCTAATTCTAGGAAGACCATTCCTCATGACTGCGAGAACCAAGATTGATGTCCACTTAGGCATCATATCCATGGAATTCGGTGACCAACTGGCCAAGTTCAACATTTTCCAAGCCATGCGATACCCATCTGAGGATCACTCTGCATTCTCAATCCATGCTTTTGAGGACACTTCTAAGATTCAATCGAACCCCAATCCACCATGTTCTTTATGTTATAATGATAAAGGATCTTGTGAAATCTGCACCATGATTAACAAAGTCATAAATGGTGAAGTTGATATGGACCTCTCATTCATAGACTCCATCAATCTAGAGGAACTTGAAAACTCTCTTGAATCCCACATCAACTCTGATCTCTACTACTCCACCTTGGACAGTGTTGAGGAAAATGATCCAAACCCATCTGGAATCCCTTCTCCTGCTCCTAACTTGTCTAGCTCTCAAATCAAGGCTGGAACTGATCTAAAACCACTTCCTTCACACCTCAAGTATGCATTCCTTTTCCATGATCCCTCCTACCCTGTCATTATCTCTGCTTCACTTTCTGAAACTAAGGAGTCCCAACTTGTTCAAGTGTTAGAGGAAAACAAAAATGCCTTAGGTTGGACCCTAGAGGATATTCCAAGAATCAACCCTGCCCTTTGCATGCATCACATCCATCTAGAGGAATCATCCAAACCAATTAGGCAACCTCAAAGAAGACTCAATCCACTCATACTTGAGGTAGTTAGGGAAGAGATTACCAAGCTTCTTCAAGCTGGTATTATCTACCCAATTTCTGATAGTGAATGGGTTAGTCAAATTCAAGTCGTTCCTAAGAAGGGCGGGGTAACATTTGTCACAAATGAACATGGAGAAGTGGTCACAAATCGAGTGAAAAACAAATGGCGTGTGTGCATCGATTATCGCAAATTGAATGCTAAAACACGAAAAGATCACTACCCACTTCCTTTCCTTGACCAAATTCTTGAGAGATTGGCCGGAAAGTCACACTATTGCTTTCTTGATGGTTACACCGGCTACTTCCAAATTCCAATCGCACCTGAAGACCAAGAAAAGACCACATTCACTTGCCCCTTTGGAACCTATGCCTATAGGCGAATGCCTTTTGGCCTTTGTAATGCTCCTGCAACATTCCAGTGGTGTATGATGAGTATCTTTTCTGAATTCATTGAGAATTGCATGGAGGTCTTCATGGATGACTTTACCATTTATGGCGATTCATTTGAATCTTTCTTACATTCACTATCTTTGGTCCTTCAAAAGTGTGTCAAGTGCAACCTTGTGCTGAATTTTGAAAAATGTCACTTCATGGTTTTAAATGGGATTGTTCTAGGGCACATAATTTCTCAAGAGGCTATCCAAGTTGATCCAGCCAAAATTGAGGTGATCCAATCACTTCCTGAACCCAAATCAGTTCGAGACATTCGGTCCTTCCTTGGTCATGCCGGTTTCTATCGGCGATTCATTCAGAACTTCGGCAAGATTTCCCTCCCACTCACTCGTTTACTTCAAAATGATGTCACATTCAATTTTGATGAGGCTTGCAAGAGAGCCTTCATTGAACTCAAATCTTCTCTCACATATGCTCCAATAATCCAACCCCCAGATTGGTCCTTACCATTTGAATTGATGTGTGATGCTTCTGATAGGGCCATTGGGGCTGTTCTTGGTCAAAGAAGAGAAAACATTCCTCATGTCATCTTTTATGCCTCAAAAACATTGGATGAAACTCAATCACACTACACTGTGACTGAAAAATAACTTTTAGCTGTGGTTTTTTCCTTGGATAAATTCCGGCCCTATCTCTTAGGTGCCAAAATCATCATCTTCATGGACCACTCAGCATTAAAGTTCTTACTTAAGAAAAGTGATTCCAAACCAAGGATAATAAGATGGATTTTAATGCTCCAAGAGTTTGACCTTGTGATAAAAGATAAACCTGGAAAAGAAAACCCTTTGGCTGACCACCTGAGTAGAATTTATAATTCTTCTCATTCTGAAATAATTGATCCTGAATTTCCAACTGAACACCTCTCATCTCTCACTCCAAAGTTACCATGGTATGCCCCAATTGTCAATTACTTGGTTTCTGGTGTTTTCCCTGAATATTTTTCAAAAGAACAAAAAGAAAAGATGAAAAGTGATTCAAATCATTATTTTTGGGAAGATAATAAACTTTGGAAAACTGGGGCTGACATGGTAATTAGGAGATGTGTTGATGAAACTGAACAATCCTCCATCTTGGAATTCTGCCACTCAATGCCTGGAGGTGGCCACTTTGGACCACAAAGGACTTCTCGAAAGGTCCTAGATTCTGGATTCTTTTGGACTTCACTCTTCAAGGACTCACACGAGTTCTGTCAATCATGTCCCACTTGCCAAAAGTTTGGCACAATTTCCAAAAGAAACGAAATGCCTCAAAATCCATTAATATTCTGTGAGCTTTTCGATGTTTGGGGCATCGATTTCATGGGACCTTTTCCCCCTTACAATGGATTATCCTACATTATCCTTGCTGTTGACTATGTTTCTAGGTGGGTTGAGGCCAAACCCACTAGGAAAGATGATGCTCAAACTGTGAGTGAGTTCCTCAAAACCCATATCTTCCATCGATTCGGAACACCATGTGCTTTGATAAGTGACTTAGGAACTCATTTCTGTAATAGAACCATGGAGTCACTTTTGAAAAAGAATGGGGTTGTACATAAAACATCCACTTCATATCACCCTCAAACAAATGGAATGGCTGAACTTTCTAACAGAGAAGTGAAAAGAGTGCTTGAAAGAATTGTTAATCCCACAAGAAAAGACTAGCCCGATAGACTTGGTTAAGCACTTTGGGCCTATCGAATAGCCTATAAGACACCCATTGGGATGTCTCCATTTAGGCTAGTCTTTGGTAAAGCCTGTCATTTACCAGTTGAAATCCAACATAAGTCATTTTGGGCTGTCAAAACATGTAATTTTGATTGTGAAAAATCTGGTGAAGAAAGATTGTTGCAGTTGACTGAATTGGAGGAGCTTCGTCTCGATTCGTATGAGAACTCCATTCTCTACAAATAAAAGGAAAAGTCACTCCATGACAAGCACATTCTTCGAAAGGTATTTCATGAAGGTGAAAAGGTAATGCTCTTCAATTCTCGATTTCAACTTCACCCAGGTAAGCTGAATTCTCGTTGGGATGGACCTTTTATTATTACTAATGTTTACCCATTTGGTGCAGTGCAAGTCCAATACCCCTCTTCCAAAAGGACATTCACGGTTAATGGACATCGGTTAAAGCATCACCATGAGAGGCCATTCACTCCAGGAACCACGTCGACTTCCATCGAAACCCCAACCACTTCAATAGAACCACCACTGGATGGAGACCCGCCAAATCCAAACCAGGGGGCACCTCTTTCCCTTTAACTCTCTCTCTCCTCAATCTCTCTTCCCTCTCTTATACTCTATATTTCTTCTTCTTCCTCTCTCCCTCTCATTTTTTTACAACATTCTTCCACAACCTTTTTTCTATTTTCTCTTTTGTGTGGATGTGTCATTAAAAATTAAAAAAATTAAAAAAATTAATTAAAAAAAATGAAAATTAACAAAAAAATGGGGTGTCATAATTACTAATCATCCAATATTGAAATTCTATCCAACAATTTTGTGGAGTCAAAAGGCTTGTTTTAAACTCAAATATATTGAATTTTTATCTCAAACTTGGGTGAACAATTTTGTGTCAATAACAAACATTTTGAATGAACAATTTTTGGTGGAAAATGATTCTCCCCTACCGTGAGGAATAACATTAGCCTTCATTCCAAGGTCATCTATGGCCATCTTTTTCATTGTGTGTCTTCACCACTGATTGTGAGTCTTGAGTTTGTAGACCTTCGAGCTGAATTTCCATCTTTTGTGTGCATTAATATGATAGAGGCATTTTCTAAGCCACATGAGAATCAGAATAGCCAAATAGCCTCCCGTTACCCTTACATTGATTCTACTTTTGAAATCCCCTTTGAGCCTATGAAAACATTTATTTTGATAGCCACATTACAAGCCTAATACCTTGTCCCACCCAACATCTTCATGGATTTTCATTGTACAATTTATTGAAATTTAAGTGTGGGGGGAATGGACTTCATTTTTGGGCGTACTTTCATTTATTTCCAATGTGTCATCATATGCTTGAGGGTAGGCATACATTACAGTGTGGAGGAGAGGTTTTAATTCTGTGAGCTTTGGGGTATATATGTGTAATTGTCATTTGTACAAAAGTCATTGAAAAGTGTTCAAAAAAAATGAAAAAAAATTATATTAAAAAAAAATGAAAAAAAAGGAATGGGTTGTGTCTTGGGTGGGTCAAAAATCATTCATCATCAACCTTTGATTGTGTTATAACTACTAAAATTATTTCCATGAGAAGATCAAACATGGGTTGGGAGATGACTGTGAGACTTGTTTCAAGCACAACTTTTGAAAAAAAAAGAGCAAAAAGAGAAAAAAAAGAACACTTGAATCATCTTGTATTGTGTCATTATTGGAAGTGTTCCATGTTGTACATATTCCATCATCTCACCCTATTCCATTTTCTATCTCCCTCACTTTTCATTCATCACACATTCATTCCCTTGTAAATATGTGTTTCTATTTCCTTTCAAATCAAATTTCAAAAAAAAATGTGCATTGATTTTTCTATGTTGGTGTTTTTAACCCCTCTTTTCCTTTGGACATTATATACCTACCGTCCCATAGCCACTGAAAAACCCCTTAAAAGACCTCTTGATTTTTGTACACATTAGATTTGGGAATGGAAGCTGAGAGCTCTTACAAACTCTTGATTTTCACTTTTTGTTGGTGAATGAGTGAACCTCCTAAAATACATTTTTATCATCTTGAGAGGAGTAAGTTTTGAGTGCCTAAATTTTCCAATTCAAACCTTGAACATGAAAAAATGAATTGTTTTTGATGCATTATTGTGAACCAAATTTGTGATGGAATTCAATATGGATGAGTGAAATAGTCTAAACCTCTCCTGATTGGAGAAAACAAAATTTTAATATTTGTTGGTGAGTGAAAATGATTTTGTCATGTTTTTATATTTGTTTCACATGAGGACACGCGCAAATATAAGTGTGGGGGAGTTGATGTTATTAATATTTTCATGACTTATTATATTCCCCCTTTACTTATTTTATATAAAATGTGCATAATTTGTGTGAAAAATTAATGTTTTAATATTAAGTATAATATTTGAGCATTTTTAAAAGTAGTCCAATTGAGTCAGTTTAATGTTTTACTTATAACTGTCACTATACTGATCCAAATTGTGTGGTTCTTGTTTTTTAGGATTCTCCTTTCAATATAAAACATTTCATTATAAGTAACCATGATCCAATTCTGCCATTTGAAGGGTCATATGGTCCTCACAAACAAGACCAAAGAATCTGTGAACAAACTGGACCAGCCTTGAAGATTGATTTACTGGGATCAATACAGAAGTCCAAAAACATTAACTATCCACCATAATTCGTGGGACACTACATTTCATCTTGGATAAAAATTTCAAGGCCCAAATCCAAGTACAAGGGGCCCAAATAAATCTTTGAAGTCCAGCCCACCATTCTGGCCGAGAATTAAAATCAGTATAGTATGCATGACATATCTCCTGATGTAAGCATCCAAGCGAGTTGAGATTTTGCAGTGTGAAAGAGGAGATATAGGCGGAAGACTTTGTTGAAAAAACCATTCGGATTTAAAGGCATCTTAATATTAAAAAACCCTTTCACATTATGGACTTGAAAAAGACTGGATTGAAATGGACAGTTTAAGTTTGTTTATTCAACCGGCCATAACTTTTTATCCTTACGTCCAAATGACTCCAAATTTTGAGAGTAGTCGTCCAACATTATTTTATACAACTTTTAAGAAGGAGATATTTTAAGATTCGGCTGTCTGAATTTCCAAATTGGCGATGCAAGTGGAGGGACAGATTGGGAATGCAAGCAGTCCACTCCTTGGGCTATAAATACTCTCCCCTTCTCTCCTTGAGAGGGGTTGGAATTTCAGAAGAGAGGATATCATATTGAAACGACCAAAGCCTTTCCAAAGGCTTGGGAGGACCTTCCATACTCAGGTTTTCACTTGATAGACCTTTCCTCCTCTCTTTGTTTTCACTTACTTTTGTGTTCTTCATTTTTGTAATCTTGTAATTCTCTTTCTTTGTAATTCTGTTTTAATGCAAGTCACTTCTTGAATATCTCTTATTATCATCCACCTTCTGTAGTTTAATATTTATGTTCCTAAAATAAGTTTAAATTCAGTTGAATCCCCTTCCCTTCTTTTTCTTCCTCATTCAATCGAAAATCCGTTTTTAATTATCATCATCGTTCGTGTGTGTGTGTCAACGTACCACTCTTTTCTAATACCTTTCTTTTCCTTATATTCTTAATTTATCATCATAATTATTTTAACCAGAATATTAAACATCCAAATGGATGAGTAAATCTCTCATTGGGGTGAGTTATAATTCGGGGATGTTAAGTGATTGAGAGTTTTGCTCGATGAGTATTCTTTAAATTAATATTGTGTATGTTAAACTCAATATGTCATGGATTAATGATATGTTTTGTTTAACGAGTGGTTTCCATGGATTATTGGAACCATAAATACACTACCATAAATAAGTTTTGATTGAGATTAGAACCCTAAGTTAAGTTAAGGCTTGGATTAAAGCCTTCACACTTAGGAATTACAATCAACGTCAACTTATGACATGGGTGTTAATTTAATGCAATACAAAGTAAGGCTCAAGGATATCACATGCTTAACTCCCCAATGATGAACTCACCCCAATCTTTATCAATTTGGTAAATCAAACATCATCCATAAATCATTTCAATTAAGCTCTGCAAACAAACCCCCCTAATCAAAATACAATCAACTAAAAACAAACGACTACTACAAAGTATCATTGCCGAGGATTCGACCCGAGTGCTGCTATACACATTAGCAGAGCACCGAAACTTTGACCGGTCGATAGGCGACAATCGGCCGTGCGTTTCACAACCCGACCGTACTCCAACAACGTCCAAACCTCGGGCGGAGTATGCCAAAAGATCCTTCTCACTTAGAGGAATCCACCAAAGTCGACGGCACGTCAATCGGACGTCCGGAGCTCAAGATATGAGCGTTTCCGCTCCGAGGGCCCGGTTGGTTTTGTGTACGAACCAACCCGGCCGAACCCAAAGTATTCCGAAACCTTGAGTGAAATATACCGAAACGACCATCTCGATCCAAGGATCGCATCGCCGCTGAGCGGCCGAACCGGGTCGACTCGACCTGGTCCGACCCGGCGGGACCCGGTCCGGTCCGGCCAGGGCAGGGCCCGGCCGGTCGGACCGGCCCGGCTCGGCTCGGCCGAGTGGCCGAGCGCGGTAGCCGCGGGGCGCTGTCCCCGCGGGTTCGAAGAGCCGCGACCCTGCGTGGGGCCGCGCTAGAGATCAGCGGACGCGGCTTTTGCCGCGTCCTGCGTGAGGGCCGGCCCCGCGCGGCCGCGGGTCCGCTGGCAGCCGCCGCCGCAGCTTCAGCTGCGGCGGCCCTGTCCGGCGGCGCGCCGGGGCGTCGCCGCCTCCGGCTGCCGGCGCTGCCGCGGGCCACTGGAGTTGCTCCGGTGGTCCGTTTTCCTTCCCGGCTGCGCCGTTGCTCCTCCCGGGTCCCGTTCTTCACTGCGGAAACATCAAATCACCCTTGCGCCACGTTTTGTCGTCGCCCGCCAATCCGCACGTCAAAACAAATAGCGTCGTCTTTGTGGTTTTCTAGCGCGACCCGATGGCGCCGCGCCCCTTCGTCGCGGCCTGACTCCGACCGCGGCCATGTTCACAATCCTCGGCGTGGCGCGACGGCGTCGCGTTTCTTCGTCGTGGCCCGCATCGTTCACGTCTCCTTCCACTCAAGCGCGGTGCAACGATGCATTACCGTCTTCGCTAATCAAACGGAGAATAGAAAAGGGGGGAGGGGTATCAGCCGTGTTTGTGCGGACCGATCCCTTCCCTTTATATCGATAGCAGTTGGCCGAAACGTAAAACGTTTAACCTTCACAATTTTTAATTTTAAATAAAAATTGGAACATGGCCGTCAGATTTATCTTTCATATATGAAGGAAAGAATCACCAACTTAAAAAAAAGATTCAAACCCCTACATCGGTTCAGGAACGGTGCACGTGCGTTCTTCGCGGAAATGATCGCCTTGGAAGGAGGCGATCGTCGCGTCGCGGAAGGGCGTTGCGTCGTCGCGGAAAGGCATCGCGTCGTCGCGGAAAGGCGTCGCGTCGACGATCTCCGAGGATCAAGAAACAACAGATTTAATTTTAATAATTAAATTCTTATTGAGTTATAATCCACAAGGAAGATTAAAGGACCACAATCCCCTACCTTGTCGTTGTCGATCAAAGGTTGTCGTGGGGTTGGATCGTCGTGGAATAAGCGTCGCGGAGGGAGAATCGTCGGCGTCGTAGTACACAGCATCGCGTCGCTGATCTCCGCGGGTTCGGCGTTCTTCGTCGGAGGCCGGCGTTCTTCGCGTTCTTCGCGAAGAACGAGGAAGATCCTTAGAGATTCTTCAAAGGTTTAACACAACATTTCAAAAGGAAGGTGTGTTGGCCTTATTTTATTAACATGCCAACAAAACGAAAAAGTGTTAAGAAACAAACGAAATAAATTCATAGAATTAATTTCAACGAATAAACCGCCCATTTAATTGTTTAAGAAAACTCCCCAGTTGACTTTTTATTTAATAGGGGTTTTCGCAGGTGCGATACTTAGCGGAAAGAAACGGTGGGGCTCATGTGGGCCCCACACCACAAATATCCTATCAAGTGGATAGGATATTTTGGATTGCACCCTATCCGTTTCAACTGAGCTTAAGCAGCTTAAAGTGGTCTTCAAGCGGCTTTAAGTGAAATAAAAATAAAATTGTCGCACAACTTTATTTTATTTCTTAACTTAAAACCCAAAAATTAAAAAACACAACCGAGAAAACGCAACTCCGGAAGAGGCGTTTCTAAGCAAATACCGGCGCTGCGATTCCATCGGTGCCCTCAGAATTTGATTCCGAGCACCGGTTCAAAAGTTAGAAAAACCCGCTCGTTCGTTCACTGAACGTACCCGAGCCAAACTTCGGAAATTAATTCTAGGCACACCGGGCCTCGGAATCAGGCGCCGTCAGAAACTGCGTTCTTCTAAAATTTCAAAGAAAATTAAGATTTTTTTTTTGAAATTTCCGGGTCTTTACATTACTCCCACCACAGGGATTTACATCCCCATAAAGCTTCAACACAAACTAGAAGCGACATGAACAAAAGTCTCCAGGTCTGGAGCTAGTCCCGCTCCTGTCCATCTGCTTCCGGAGCTCCATGATCGTAGGCATCGGCTGCCTGAAGCTGAGCTCTCCCATGTCCTCCTGTCCCCTTCGGTCGGGGTGGATCTCCTGGTGGTGGTGGTGGCAACACCCCAAAGCGTCGTCCACCTCCAGCTGCACGGCCAGCTCCCCTTCCATGGTCGCCTGCTCCTTGCGGCCCGCCCTGATCGAACCTCTGCCTATGCCTGGGGGGACCTTCATCCATCTGCTGGTCATCCGTATGGCGGGTTGGACAGTCACGAGCCATGTGACCAATCCCGCCGCAGGAGTAACACTGCCCTCTCATGTCAAGTCGTTGTCCACCCCAAGTGCCTCACACAAACGATCTAGAGTCATGCTGTCGACCACCTGTAGGTCTAGTCCTCTTGGACCCCTGCATCATCTGTCTACTGCCCGCTGCAGAAGACTCTGCCTCATGCCGGCAAGTGGTGGGTCCTGCTGCTGGAGACTACTTAGCAAGGAAACTATCCACTAAGAGGGCTCGCTCCAACACCCCTACCTGAGTCAGAATGTTGAGGGAGATCATCGAAGCCCTGATCTCGTGCCTCAGTCCCTGCTCGAAGGTCCGGGCCCAGAAGAACGGGTCCCGTACCATATCTGTGGAGTAGCGCGAGAGATCAGTAAATCTCTCCGAGTACTGGGCCACTGTCATGCTGCCCTGCCGCAGCTGTAGTAGCTCCTGGATGCGCACCGCTCGGAGGGTGGCTGGGACGAACTCGGAGCGGAAGATGCTCTCAATGTCCATCCAGAGGAGAGATGTCTCGTCGTGCACCTGGAGCATCAATCTCCACCATCTTCCTGCTGCAGCGTGCAGGAGGCTCACTGCGAGGATCACCATGAGGTCTGCTGGTGTCCTCACTAATCTGAAAACCCGTACAACTGCCTCCAGCCAGTCCTCGGCGGCCTGAGGGTCCGTCTCCCCGCGGAACCTGGGCGGTCGCTGGCGCTGGAACTCATGCAGTGCACTAAGGCGACGTGCATCGTCAGCGGCTGGGGATGGTAGCATCAGTGGCTCAGCGGGTATAGGTACCGCCGGTGCCTCAGCTGTCAAAGGGCCCTGTACTGAGTCCTCGACGCTCGGTGGGCTCTCGCCACGCACATCGCTCGGAACCCTAGCTGGTTGCCGTCGTGGGGCCATTCTGAAAAGGAAACAGGTGCACCACAGTCATAATAGTATACCTGGTGAGCTGACATAAAGTAAGCACAAAGAAAACTTGAAACACACATGCAATCAATGTTTTCGTGCATTAAGTCGGAAATCAGAAGTCAGGGTCCTGGTGTACAGATACGTCGGCCGCCGCATCAACACTAGACTCCCTGGACTGATAACCACACCCAATACGCTAAACACTATTGCTTCACATAGAATAAAGATCAAAGTCTGTGGTAGAACCGACCACCTTTGATACCAATTTGTCACGACCTGTCCTCGGGGCCCGTGTCGTCACTACCCCAAGCCCACCTTCCATAGGCCAGGGGCTAGCGACTAGCACCAAGGCATAAATCCCGATAAACAGGGAAGGCATTGCCTTTGTAAAGTAAACAAGCACCACAGAGTAAGCAAGCGGAAAAAAAGTAACCACTAAGTAAAAACAGAGTACAACTGCAAGTGCGGAAAGTAAGTGGGCCAGAATACAAACCCAAACTGAAAGTAAAGTACAACTCAAAAGGGAAAACAACAAATGAAAGGTAAAATTCACTACGCCGAGCTGTCCACTGGAAATCCCACCTGAAGGGTGGGTACAGATAGCTCCACTGCTCCTCGGGTCCCGCCGTCTCCTCCGAGTACGTCCCGCCCAGTGGTCCTCCTCCAGGTACCGTCCTGCTCTGCAAGCCTCAACCACGATAAACGCTATCTGTTGTCTGCAACCAACACAACGTAGTGCGGGCATAGCCCGTGTAGGGGTGAGTATAAGATACTCAGTAGGGACCCTGATACCCCCGAGGGTCTCCCAAAATCCACAAAATATAAACTACAAAGGAAAGATACAATCACGAAGTAACAATCGACACTGCTTAGGTATATGCCCATACATATACCTAAGTCAACAATTCCAAAACGCTCCAACCTCCGAGCCCAAGTACAACTCAGTACACACATGAAAGTATATGTATTCCACACAAGAGAGCAAAATGTAATCCACACAGGATAGCACAACACAATCCACACAGGAAAGAAAACAGGATTCAGCTCACACAGGTTCGATCATGAAGTTGAACCCAAAGCTATTGGGAAAATCCTTCTCCATCAAGTGCAGTGGTTATGCCGCTACAACCAAGCGCTTCCCTCTTACCTTGGACTGCTGTAGTTCTCCACCTATCGGGTACTAAGGGCCTGCTGCTACCTCTAAGCGCTCCCCCGTGCCGTTACAACCAAGTACTCCTCCGTCGTGGGTCTGCTGCTACAACCAAGCGCACCTCTGTCGTGGGTCTGCCGCTACAACCAAGCACTCCCCTATGCCGCTACAACCAAGCGCACCTCTGTCGTGGGTCTGCCGCTACAACCAAGCGCGCCCCTATGCCGCTACAACCAAGCGAACCTATGTCGTGGGTCTGCCGCTACAACCAAGCGCTCCCCTGTGCTGCTACAACCAAGCGCTCCTCCATCGTGGGTCTGCCGCTACAACCAAGCGCTCCCCTGTGCCGCTACAACCAAGCGCACCTCTGTCATGGGTCTGTCGCTACAACCAAGCGCTCCCCTGTGCCGCTACAACCAAGCGTACCTCTGTCATGGGTCTGCCGCTACAATCAAGCGCTCCCCTGTGCCACTACAACCAAGTGTTCCCCCGCCGGGCTATCTGTATCACACCGAGTCGTTCGATCAGCAGTCGTCAAGTCTCAACCGGCTCTAGGGTTTCCGCACATAGAATGCTCGTTTCGGGAGGGTCCACTCCATGAGCTAAGAGGTCGATGCATCAACTGACATGTAGTCCGGAGTTGATGTATCCCAAGATGTATCGTAGTGGTCACTACCAAAAACACGGAGGATTCCTGTACGGTTTTCATCATCGTCGCAGTCGAATCCACTGTGGATCTCTGTACAGTCATCACCGTCACAGCAGTAGTAGCAGCCAGCTCTAAGGTTCCCGCACACAGCAAGCTCGTTCGGGAGGGTCCGCTCCACGAGCCGAGAGGCTGATACATCAACAGACTCAAAGTCTAGAGTTGATGCATCCAAAAGTTCCGTATCGTCAACAGGAACTCAACGTCGCAGACGGCGCGTCAATCAGACGCCCGGTCTGAGAGTTATTGGCGTTTTCGTCCCAGGGGCCCGGTTGGTTTTTAAGGAAAACCGACCCGACCGTACTCCACCTACGTCCAAACCTCGGGCGGAGTATGCCAAAAGATCCGTCTCACTTAGAGGAATCTTCCAAAGTCGATGGCACGTCAATCAGACGTCCGGAGCTCAAGATATGAGCGTTTCCGCTCCGAGGCCCCGGTTGCTTTTGTGTACGAACCAACCCGGCCGAACCCAAAGTATTCCGAAACCTTGAATGCAATATACCGAAACGACCCTCTCGATCCAAGGATCGTATCTCCGCTGACGGCGCGTCGTTCAGAGGCCCGTAGCTCAAGTTACGAGCAAAAGACCGAAAACGGTCCGAAGATGGGGGGTCTGGGCCCGGGCCGACCCAACCCGATCCCCCCTGGGTCGGCCGAACCGGGTCGACCCGACCCGGTCCGGTCCGGCCAGGGCACGGCCCGACCGGTCGGATCGGCCCGGCTCAGCTTGGCCGAGCGCGTCAGCCGCGGGGCGCTGCCCCCGCGGGTTCGAAGAGCCGTGACCCCGCGTGGGGCCGCGCTGGAGATCAGCGGACGCATATTTTGCCGCGTCCCGCGTGAGGGCCGGACCCGCGCGGCCGCGGGTCCGCTAGCTGCCGTCGCCGCAGCTTCAGCCGCGATGGCCCTGTCCGGCGGCGCGCCGGGGCGCCGCCGCCTCCGGCCGCCGGCGGCTTCCGCGGGCCACCGGAGTTGCTCCGGTGGTCCGTTTTCCTTCCCGGATATGCCGTTGCTCCTCCCGGGTCCCGTTCTTCACTACGGAAACATCAAATCGCCCTTGCGCCACGTTTTGTCGTCACCCGCCAAACCGCACGTCAAAACGAATAGCGTCGTCTTTGTGGTTTTCCAGCGCGACCCGATGGTGCCGCGCCCCTTCGCCGCGGCCCGACTCCGACCGCGGCCTTGTTCGCAATCCTCAGCGCGGCACGACGGTGTCGCGTTTCTTCGTCGTGGCCCGCATTGTTCACGTCTCCTTCCACTCAAGCGCGGTGCAACGATGCATTACCGTCTTCGCTAATCAAACGAAGAATAGCAAAGGGGGGAGGGGTATCGGTCGTGTTTGTGCGGACCGATCCCCTCCCGTTATATCGATAGCAGTTGGCCGAACCGTAAAACGTTTAACCTTCACAATTTTTAATTTTAAATAAAAATTGGAACATGGCCGTCAGATTTATCTTTCATATATGAAGGAAAGAGTCACCAACTTAAAAAAAAAGATTCAAACCCCTACCTAGGTTCAGGAACGGTGCACGCGCATTCTTCGCGGAAATGATCGCCGCGAAAGGAGGCGATCGTCGCGTCACGGAAGGGCGTCGCGTCGTCGCGGAAAGGCGTCACGTCGTCGCGGAAAGGCGTCGCGTCGACGATCTCTGAGGATCAAGAAACAACATATTTAATTTTAATAATTAAATCCTTATTGAGTTATAACCCACAAAAAAGATTAAAGGACCGCAATCCCCTACCTTGTCGTTGTCGATCGAAGGTTTTCGTGGGGTTGGATTGTCACGGAAGAAGCGTCGCGGAGGGAGAATCGTCGGCTTCGCGGTACACAGCGTCGCGTCGCTGATCTCCGTGGGTTCGGCGTTCTTCGTCGGAGGCCGGCGTTCTTCGCGTTCTTCACGTTCTTTGCGTTCTTCGTGAAGAATGAGGAAGATCCTTAGAGATTCTTCAAAGTTTTAACACAACATTTCAAAAGGAAGGTGTGTTGGCCTTATTTTATTAACATGCCAACAAAATGAAAAAGTGTTAAGAAACGAACAAAATTAATTCATAGAATTAATTTCAACGAATAAACCGCCCATTTAATTGTTTAAGAAAACTCCCCAGTTGACTTTTTATTTAATAGGGGTTTTCGCGGGTGCGTTACTTAGCGGAAAGAAACGGTTTGGATCGTGTGGGCCCCACCCCACAAATATCCTATCAAGTGGATAGGATATTTTGGATTGCACCCTATCCGTTTCAACTGAGCTTAAGCAGCTTAAAGTGGTCTTCAAGCGGCTTTAAGTGAAATAAAAATAAAATTGTCGCACAACTTTATTTTATTTCTTAACTTAAAACCCAAAAATTAAAAACCACAACCAAGCAAACACAACTCCAGAAGAGGCGTTTCTAAGCAAATACCGGCGCTGCGATTCCATTGGTGCTCTCAAAATTCGATTCCGAGCACCGGTTCAAAAGTTAGAAAAACCCGCTCGTTCGTTCACTGAACGTACCCGAGCCAAACTTCGGAAATTAATTCAGGGCACACCGGGCCTCGGAATCAGGCGCCGTCAGAAACTGCGTTCTTGTAAAATTTCAAAGAAAATTAAGAAAAAAATTTTTCCTTGAAATTTCCGGGTCTTTACAGAGCTATATTTAAATAGACAAGGGAACCAACCGTGTTGTATGAAATTAATGCGGTTCATTTATGAACCACATTTAATGTTCCATCATTGAGGTTATGCAACCCAAGGGTCATACCCTTGAATGACCCATTTAACTCTGTGGTCCTGCCACATCTCTCAACAGTTACAAAAAAAGAAATAAAAATAATGTGTTGAGTTTATTTTTTTTAAAGCTAAAAATTAACATTTCCATCCGAATTTTTATGAACAAAGTTATGCTTCCCTTAAGAGAATCTCGGCACTGTGAGTCCAACGGTGCCCTCAGATTTCAATTCCAAGCAACGGTTCAAAAGTTAGAAAATGAAGTCTGTACGTTTACTAAATGTATCTTAAAAAGTTCTAAAAACCATTCTAGGCACACCAGGCCTCGGAATCAAGTGCCATCAATTTTTGCAGACTTGTAATAATCCCATTTTTTTTTTTAAAAATATATGAAATTCATGGGTCTTTACATTCTCCCCACCTTAGGGATATTCATCCCAAAATCTAAAACAAAACTAGGGGAACAAATGATGGTACTAAGAATGTATCTGAGCCTCCCGATTCCATGTTCCCTCCTGGAGATTCCTGTGCTGCCAACAAACTCGTACCAGAGTAATCGACTGCCCACGAAGGACCTGCTCATGTCGATACTCTATCTCCATCAGGAACTCTGCACACATCACCCCATCATTGATGTCCAGCTCACCCTAGTCAATTACATGCTATGGATCATGGACATACCTCCTCAACTGTGTCACATGGAAAACATTATGCACCTGATGCATCTATGGGAGAAGATCTAGATGATATGATACCTCTCCTACTCTGCTGAGGATCTAGAATGGTCCTATGAACTTTGGAGATAGATTTCTACCCTGGCCAAACCTCCGTAATCCTCATCAGGGTGAGACCCATAAGAAGACATGGTCTCCCTCATAAAACTCTAAGGGTCTCTGTATCCTTGCAGCATAAGTCTTCTTCCAGCTCTATGTAGTATTCATCCACTCCTGGATGATTTTCATCTTCTCTGTGGCAGCCTGTACTAACTCTGGACCCATAAGTGCCAACCCCCCTGGGTTTGTCCAGCATAGAGGTGATCTGCAAGGTCGCCCGTACAAGGCCTCAAATGAAGCCATGCCGATGGTGGAGTGATAACTATTATTGTATGAAAACTCCACTAGTAGAAGATGGTCCTCCCAACTACGGCCAAAATCGATGACATAAGCAAAAAGCATGTCCTCAAGTGTCTGTATGGTTCGCTCCATATGACCATCTGTTTGAGGGTAAAAGGTGGTGATCAAGCATAACTGTGTCCCGAACGCCTCCTAAAACACCTTCCACAAGTGGGATGTAAAACATGCATCGTGATCTGAGACGATCATCAATGGAACCCCATGAATCCGTACAATTTCTTGCATGTAGAGCCCTCCCAAGCCCTTTATTGATCCATGATCTTAGATGGGTAGGAAGTGGGGCGACTTGGAGAGTTAGTCAACGATCACCCAGATGGAATCATGGCCTCAGGATGTACGTGGTAGCACTATCATGAATTACATAGAGATACCATCCCAATTCCACTCTGGTAATTCAAGTGGATGCTCTAAGCTTGCTAGAACCTGATGCTCAGCCTTCACTTGCTGACAAGTGAGGTATCGTGATACAAACTCTGCCACAACTTTATTCATCCCTGGCCGCCAGTACTGATGCCAGAGGTCCTGGTACATCTTCACTACACCAGGATGTACCTCCAAAGGGGATGTATAGAACTCCATCAATACCACCTCCCGAAGTGTCACTTGTACCATAGTTAATTCTCTGAAGAGAATAACGTGGTCCCCACCTTCATAAAATCTTCAAGAGACTGTCCTGAGGATATCTGAGCACATTAGGCCTCACCATCAATGTCCCCAAGATGAGCCTCCCAAACTTGCTGATGAAGTGGGGGAGTGATAGTCATAGACTGAAGATAAGCTTCTTCATCTCTATCCACAAAGGATATCTGCAACATGGATAGCTGCTTTGTCACCTCACTCAGCAACTGTAAAACAGACCTCCTACTTATTGTGTATGCTACTACATTCCCCTTCCCAGGAGTGAATACTATCTAAAATCCAGAGTCCTGGAAGAACTCCAATCATCACTGATATCTCAGGTTTAGGTCCTTCTGTGAGAATATATCTTTGATACTCTTGTGATCATAGTAAATAGTGAATCGTTCACCCATCAAGAAGTGACACCCCATCTTCAGTGAAAAAACCACTACTGCTAACTTCAGGTCATGGGTAGCATAGTTCTGATCATGTTGTCTCAACTGTTGTGAGCTATAGGCGATCACTTATATCTCTTACATCAGGACACAACCTAGTCTAGTCCCTTATTCATTGAAATAGACAACATACCCAACACCATCTTCTAGTATCCTCAAGATGGGGGCACTCGTCAGCCTCTGCCTGAGCTTCTGAAAACTCTGCTGGCATCCCTCTGTCCACATGAAGGTATTTCCTTTCTTTTTCAAAGATGGAAAGGGTGTCAAAACTTTGTAAAAGTTGGGTATGAATCTCCGGTAGTAGCCATCCAATCCTAGGAAACTTCGTACCTCGATTTCACTTCTAGGTGGATCTCAATCAAGCACTACCTCTATCTTCTCTGGATCCACTACAAATCCAGCCTATGAGATAACATGCCCCAAGAAGTGGAATTCCTGTATCAAGAAATGGAACTTCGAGGTATTTCTATAAATATGGTGCTCTCAGAGTGTATCTGGAACTATCTACAGGTGCATGGCGTGCTCCTCCTCCTCCTCTGAGTATATCAAGATGTTGTTAATGAAAACCACCATGAAGTGATCAAGGTAAGGCTAGAAGATCCTATTCATGAGCCCCATGAACACTTCTAGAGAATTGGTTACACTTAAGGGAATTACCAAGAACTCATAGCTACTATACCGACATCTGAAGGCTGTCTTAGGTATGTCCTCGTCTCGTACCCTGAGCTGATGATAGCCTGATCTGAGGCCTATCTTTGAAAACCACCATGCTCCCATCAGTTGGTCGAAGAGATCATTGATCCTCAACAGAGGATACTTGTTCTTAAAGATCACCTGATTTAGGTGTTGATAGTACACACAATGCCTCAGACTCCCATATGCTATCTTGGAGAACAAAATCGAGGATGCCCATGGAGAAACGCTGGGCCTTATGAACCCCTTCCTCTACAAGTCCTCCAACTGTACCCGCAACTCATGAAGCTCCACAGGAGCCATCCGATATGATAGTGTAGATATCAGTGCCATCATAGGGTATAGGTCGATGTATAAGTCTACCTATCTGTGAGGAGGTAGTCTAGGAACATCATCAGGAAAGACATCAGCATACCAATCCACCACTATAGGATAACTCGGACACCTCAGGTCAATAGATCTAAGGGTAAGGCTAACCAACTGATGAGTGATTGGCTGCACCCTCCTTCAAGAGAGTCCATCCTATACTTCAAAGGTTTCCTTCTCATCGGTGAAGAAAAACTTGATCCCATCCTCACAAACACAACACACTTTGCGCCCAAAACAATCGATCTGATCATGGATTGTGGATAGACAATCCATGCCCAAGATGACACCGTAAGGCCTCAACGCTAATACTAGGAGATCCCAGCCAAAGCTCTCGCCTCCTAGAGTGATCTCACACTATCTTCACCAGTGTTTAATCATTGAATCTTATCCTATAGAATTCTATAATTGTAAGGATCGATCCAACAGCTCCGTTGAAATCTCCAAGATCCAAACGAGTTTCGTGGAAATAAAATATTGACTGAAACCTATGTATATAAGAACTGAAACTAGGGAGGAATAGACACAGATCGTACCTCTAATCATTTCTGGTGTTCCTTGGTCATAGGAATCTACCACCTGAAGATGAGATCTCCCCCTTCCACTTTCTCCCTTTGGTTGGGGTGGACCACCTAGGGGTGGTGGTGGTAGAACCTCAAACCATCGTCCACCACCTGCTACACGACCTTCTCCTCTTCCACGTTCGCCACCCTGTGGACCCTATCGCTCGTACCTCAGCCGTTACCTCAACAGTCCCTTAGTAATCTGTTGATCGTCTATGTGGGGAGTCAGATAGTTGCAAGCCATGTGTCCCTATCTACAGAAAGAGTAATAGGATTTAGTCCTTAGAAGACCTCCTCTGCCTCACAAGCTCCGTACCTCTGACCTTATGTACTAGGGTCATCCACTAGAAGGTCTAGCCTGCTTGGACCTCTACACCATCTACCTACTGGTTACTGTAGATGACTTGGATACCTATCATCCGGTGGTGGTTCTCACCATTGGTGCCTGCTCAGCTAAGAATCTCTCCATCAATAATGCTCTTTTGACCACTCTAGCATGTTTTGGGATATTGAGTGATATCATCGACGCTATGATATCCTGCCAGAGAACCTTTTAAAAGGTATGGTCCCTAAAGAATGGGTCTTGTACCATGTTGGTGGAGTATCATGAGAGGTCAGTGAATCTCTCTGAGTACTGGGCCCCTGATAGGCTACCCAATTGTAAGCGCAGTAGCTCCTAGATACGCACTGAGCGTAAAGTCTCTGGTACAAACTCTGCCCTGAAGAGGCTCTCAAAGTCCAACCAGGAGAGTGTTGCCTCCTCATGTATCTGGAGTGTCAGACTCCACTATCTCCATGTTGTTCCCTAGAAGAGTCTAGTAGCTAGGATCACCATCTGATCTGCTGGCGTCTCAACTAAGCAAAAATCCCTTTCCACAGCCTCCAACCAGTCCTTAGCTGCCTGGGGATCTATCTAGCCTTGAAACCTTGAAGGCCTCTATCTCTATAACTCGTGCAATGTACTAAATTATTGTTCACATTCTACTAGTGGGGTTGGTGGGAACTACTTCCCTCTGAGTGGTGGTGCTGTTGGTATACCACCTGAAGGTACCAACACAGTAAGAGGCCCCTACACTAAAGCTTCATCACTCGGTGGGCCGTCATCATGAATCTATCTATAATCCTTGCTGGCTATCTATGTGGTGACATCTTGAAAGGAAATAGGTGCACCCTAGTTAAAAAGTTATACCTGGTGAGATGACTCAAAAGATATCAAAAGTAAAAACATTTCCAAAACTCACGCAATCGGTGTCTTTATGCACCAAGTTGGAAATCATAATTTAGGGTCATGATGTATGGATATGTCGGCCTCTACACCAACACTGGACTTCCTGAATTGAAAAACATACTCAAAACACTTAACACTATTGATCCATTGGAAATATCAGAGTCTTATTTCATTCATAGAACTGACTCCTTTGATACCACTTTGTCACGACCCGTCCCCTAGGGCCCGTACTGTGACTACCCCAAGCCCGCCTTTCATTAGCTAGGGGTTGGCGACTAACACCAGAAAGGAATTTCCCAAAAATGGGAAGGAATTTCCTCAAAACCTATACACACACAATTAGATTACACTATACAAAAGTAAAACACAATAGAAGAGTAAGTTGAGACCAAAACAAAGTGTAATAATAAGTACCAGATGTAAAGGGGCCTGAATACAATCCCAAATAAAAAGATACAACTACAACAAAAAACAAAAAACAACTCTGAAGATCGTCCAACAAGGATCCTACCTAAAGGGTAGGTACAACTCATCTTCATATCTCTCCACGTCAACCAGTAACCTCCATGTACCACCTGGTATTGGCTCCTATAGTCTCAACCGATCTGCTCGTCATCTGCATAAGATAAAACAAGGTGTGAGAGAAGCCTGTGCAGGGGTGAGTATAACAATACTCAGCAGGGACCCCAAGAACCCTGAAGGTCACTCATAATTCCACTAAGTAAAAACACAAAGCATGATCTAAATCACAAAGCACAAAGCGAAATACTCAGCTCAAACCAGGTATAACTTAAGTACAAGAAGTACAGATGGTTAGTCATAAAACAAGATCATCTTATTCTATCAAGGATTCTGCTGCTGATCCACATAGGATCAATTAGTGCTGATTCACATAAGATCTCTAGGTGCTGATCCACATAGGATCCCTAGGTTCTGATCCACACAGGATTGCTAGGTGCTGATCCACATAGGATCCCTAATTAGTGATCAACATAGGATCACTAGGTGCTGATCCACATAGGATCTCTAGGTACTGATCCAGATAGGATCACTAGGTGTTGATCCACACATGATCTCTAGGTGCTGATCCACATAGGATCACTAGCTGCTGATCCACATAGGATCACTTTTCATTCTTCACGTCTCAGCCAACCACTGGATTCTCGTACATAGTATGCATGATTATGGTTGGACTCACTCCTCAAGAAATCGGTCATAATTCAACCGGCATGAAGTCCCACCAAGAAGCAACCTAACGATCCTTCATGTCATAAGGGTTCCAATGCAATAGATGGTGCATCAATCGGACGCCCAGTGTGAGAGTTATAGGCATTTTAGTACTGAGGGCCCGGTTGGATTCGGGTACGATCCAACCTGGACATACTCTAACATTCTCCAAAGTAAAGGTTGAGTATCTCAACAGGACCATATCATCCCAAGGATTCCAACACCATATACGACTCGCCAAACGAACGTCTGGTTTGTAAGATATGACCTTTTAAGCGATATTGGGCCATAAAGGGGCCCACTCGGCCTTGGCTGACCCGACCCAGTCTGGGTCTGACCCGACCAGCCCAAACCGCACTAGTGCAGAAAACGTTTTTAACATCACTATTTTTGATGTCGGTTATATATAACCGATGTGAAAATATGTGATACATGATTTTTTACGTCGGTTAATTTATAACCGACATAAAAAATATGAAGAGTAGATTTTTGACGTCGGTTATTTGATAACCGACGTAAAAAATGAGGTATCAACGAATTTTTTACATCGGGTATTTTATAACCGATGTAAAAAAGGAAGAATCTGAGGCCTTTGTGACATAGGTCATCAAATAACCGATGTAAAAACCCAACCTGCTGAATTTTTCACGTTGGTTATATTATAACCGACGTCAAAAACCAACCCCCAGAAGTTTTTACGTCGGTTATATAATAACCGACGTAAACAACCAAAACGCGGTTTTTTTACGTCAGTTATGAAATAAACGACGTTATAAATGTGATAAAAATAGTTTATAACATCGGTTATTAAATAACTAATGTTATAAAACATTTAAAAAATTAACTCACCCCGTGGATTGTCATTGCTGATTTTTCGATCGACAGACCGACGAATCGTCTCTCTCGCGCGGAAAACCCTAATCGACTCTTCATTCTGGTTTCGTTAAACTCATTTTTCTATCATCGTTTATCATCTTTAATCTCCTCGGATCTATCATCTCTACTCGCAACACTCAGGTAAGCCTTCCATGATTTTATTTCCTTCATTTTTTTTTCAGATAGTCTATATTTATGTTTTGCAATTTTTTAGTTTAAACTAGGTAAGATTGTTTGATTTTGAACCCTATTACCTCGTTTTTCCATCATCATCTTATTTATTATAACCAGATCTATTAGATAGACTCACAATATTCATGTAAGCCTCACCTACTTCTATTTCGTTTGTTTTTGTTTCGCAGATGCCCGACATTGATGGTAATTTTTGTTGTCATTGAAAACTAATGATCTCATTCACCTATATTACTGCAATTTATACGTAAATAATTGTGATACACCCATTCCGTGTGCTAGTGTGATTTATTTTACAAGTATATATGATTTTCCATGGTGGAATGTTTGTTTTGGATCCTTGGTTGTTTCTATTTTGGGTATCACTATTTGTAGTTCCATAATCTATTTACGTCGTTTATTTTCATGGACTATTATAAGTCTTCATATGCTATTAAGATCCGATTCATTGAACAATAGAGCATTTTATACTAGTAGGAGATACAGTTCATGGTTCTCCTTTTGAATAATTCCATGATACCAAAACTAGTATCTTGAGGTTAAAATCCCTAGATATGCCAAAACTAGTAGTTTGAGGTTAAAATCCCATGGTTCTGGGGGGCTGTCAAGAGGGTTGGTGGCTGTCCAGGGGGTTGGGGGCTGTTCAGAGGGTTAGGGGCTGTCCAGGGTGTCCATGGGGGTGGGGTGGGGGGCAGTCTAGGGGTGTGTGTGTGTGTGTGTGGGGGGGGGGGGGGTCCAGGGGGGGGGGGGGGTGTTGAAGGGGGTGGGGGGGGGGGGGGGCTGTCCAAGGGGTGGGGGCCTGTCCAGAGGGTTTGGGGGGTTGTGCGGGGGGTGGGGGGATTTCCAGAGGGTTGGGGGTGTCCAGGGGGGTGTCCAAGGTGGCAGGGGGTGGGGGTGGTGTCCAGGAGGGGTGGGTGGGTGGGGGGGGTGCTGTCTAGAGGGGTAGGGGCTATCCAGGGGGTGGGGGGGCTGTCCAGAGGGGTGGGGATTGTCCAAGAGAGTGGTGGTGTCCAGGGGGTGTCCAAGGGTGTGGGGGTGGTGTTCAGAGGGTTCGGGGGGCTATCCAGAGGGTTGGGGGGTGTCCAAGGTGTCCATGGAGGTGGGGGGGGGGGGGGCAGTCCAGGGGTGTGTGTGTGTGTGGGGGGGGGGGGGGGTCCAAGGGGGTGGGGCTTGTCGAAGGGGGTGGGGTGGGGGGGCTATCCAAGGGGGGTGGGTGGGTGTGGGGGGGGGGGGGGTGTCCAAGGGGGTGGGGGCCTGTCCAGAGGGTTTTGGGGGTTGTCTGGGGGGGGGGGGGGGTTGGGGGTTGTCCAGGGGGGTGTCCAAGGGGGTAGGGGGTGGGGGTAGTGTCTAGGAGGGGTGGGGGGGGGGGGGTTGGGGGTTGTCCAGGGGGGTGTCCAAGGGGGTAGGGGGTGGGGGTAGTGTCTAGGAGGGGTGGGGGGGTGCTGTCGAGAGGGGTGGGGGGCTATCCAGGGGGGCTGTCCAGAGGGGTGGGGGGCTGTCCAAGGTGGTGGTGGTGTCCAGGGGGTGTCCAAGGGGGTGGGGGTGGTGTTCAGAGGGTTTGGGGGGCTGTCCAGATGGTTGGGGGGTGTCCAGGGTGTCCATGGAGGTGGGGGGGGGGGGGCAGTCCAGGGGGGTGTGTGTGTGGGAGGGGGGGGGGGGGTCCAAGGGGTGGGGGGTGTCGAAGGGGGTGGGGGGACTGTCCAATGGGGTGGGTGGGGGGGATATCTAAGGGGGTGGGGCCTGTCCAGAGGGTTTGGGGGGTTGTCCGAGGGGTTGGGGGCCTGTCCAGAGGGTTGGGGGGTGTCCAGGGGGGTGTCCAAGGGGGTAGGGGGTGGGGGGTGGTGTCTAGGAGGGGTGGGGGGGGGGGGGTGCATTCTAGAGGGGTGGGGGGGATGTCCAGGGGGTGGGGGGGGGGGCTGTCCGGAGGGTTGGAGGGCTATCCAGAGGGTTGGGGGTTGTCCAGGGGGTGTCCAGGGGGGTGTCCAAGGGGGTGGGGGGGTGGTGTCCAGGAGGGGTGTCTAGAGGGGTGGGGGGCTGTCCAGGGGGTGGGGGGGGGGGATTTCCAGAGGGTTGGGGGGCTGTCTAGAGGGTTGGGGGTTGTCCAGGGGGGTGTCCAAGGGGGTAGGGGTGGGGGGTGGTGTCCAGGAGGGGTGGGGGGTGCTGTCTAGAGGGGTGGGGGGCTGTCCAGGGGGTAGGGGGGCTGTCCTGAGGGGTGTGGGGCTATACAAGGGGGTGGTGGTGTCTAAGGGGTGTCCAATGGGGTGGGGGGGGGGGGTGGTGTTCAGAGGGTTCGGGGGGCTGTCCAGAGGGTTGGGGGGGGGGTGTCCAGGGTGTCCATTGGAGGCCCCATGGTTTTCTTTGATTCAATGGAATTTAGAACTGATATATCTAACTATATTTTCTTTTTAAAATCATATTCAAGAATATTTTTTTTAAATACGCATATATTTGTTTTATATTTCAAAATTGTTTTACATTAAAATTATGATTTTTTTCATATAAAAATATATTTGTCTTATCTTAAAAAGATGTATAATTTTGATATTTGTTATAGGTAATAATGAGTCAAAAATGGATTATGGCACATCGAATGAGAAATGAATATGGGGAAGGTGTTGATGCCTTTTTGGAATTTTCTAAACAAAATGTTCCAAGTAGTGATATTTTTTTCTGTCCATGCCTGAAATGTTTGAATATAAAGAAGTTGAAAAGTAGAGAGATAAAAGATCATATAATTTGTCATGGTTTTAATCCGAGTTACAACCCTTGGATTTGGCATGGTGAAACTGGATGGAATGTAACTGATGATGATGATTCACAAGATGGTAACTCCGATGGAATTGAAGAAATGATTCGTGATATTACTGCAGAACAAATTGAGATAGAACCGACAGTTGCGCGTCAATATGGTGATGCTGGAAAGTCATTATATCCTGGTTATACAGATTTTACTGTTTTGTCGACGGTGTTAAGATTGATTAACCTGAAGGAGAAACATGGATGGAGTGACATAAGTTTTACAGAGCTGTTACAATTGATGAAAGAAATTCTTCCAAAAGATAATGATCTTCCAGATTCACATTATAAGGCCAAGAAAATATTATGCCTGATGGAATTGGGATACAAGAAAATACATACCTGTCCGAATGACTGTATTATATATAGGAAGGAATATGAATTTTTGTCAGAGTGTCTTAAATGTGGGACATCACGGTATAAGGTGAAAGAAAAATCACAGGTTGATGCAGATATTTCAAAGATCCCTTCAAAGGTATTTTGGTATCTTCCTATAATTCATCATTTCAAAAGTTTATTTGCTAATTCACGTGATTCAAAAAGGTTAAGATGGCATGAAGATGAGCGGTTATGTGATGGAAAAATGCATCATCCAGCTGATTGTACACAATGGAAGAAAATTGATGAGCAGTATTCTACATTTGGAAATGAAATTAGAAATCTCAGACTAGGGTTGTGCATAGATGGAATGAATCCATACCGAACCCTCAGTAGCACACATAGTTCATGGTCTGTTTTATTGGTAATTTACAACCTCTCTCTTGAAGTTTGTATGAAGTGCAATTATGTCATGTTGAGTATAATGATCTCTGGTCTGAAGCAACCCGATAATGATATTGATGTTTACTTGTCACCATTGATTGATGATTTAAAACTTTTATGGGCTGATGGTATTAGGGTGTATGATTCTTATAAAATGGAATATTTTCAACTGCATGCAGTACTTTTGTTCACTATAAATGACTTCCCAGCATATGGAAATTTTTCTGGATATAGTGTTAAAGGTCATAAAGCATGTCCAATTTGTGAACAATAAACGTCATATTGTTAATTGCATCATGGGATTAAAATAGTGTACACGGGTCATCGAAAGTTTTTGCCTATGGATCACCCTTATGGAAGACTAAAAAAGGCATTAAATGGCTCACAAGAATTTAATATTGATCCAAAACCTTTATCCCCTAATCTGTATTTTGAGAGGGTGAAAAACCTTGATGTGACATTGGTAAAGACACATAAATCTGGTAATGATAGAAATATTTAGAAGAAAAGGTAAATATTTTTTGAGCTACCATATTTGAGATATCATGAAGTTAAACATAATATTGATGTCATGCACGTGGAGAAGAATATCTGTGATTGTTTGATTGGAACATTGTTAGATATTAAAGGAATGACAAAATATGGGTTGAATGCAAGATTAGACTTGCTATCAATGGGAATACGTTTGGAGTTAGCTCCCACTCCTAAAGGAAGATGAACATTTCTTCCCCCGGATTTTCATACATTATCGAAGAGGGAGAAAATTAGATTTTGTCAGTGTCTTCATGATATCAAAGTGCCTCAAGGTTATTCTTCAAATGTAAAAAATTTTGTCTCCTTGAAGGACTTGAAGTTTATAGGTATGAAATCACATGATTGTTACATCACGATGCAAAAAATTATACCAGTTTCATTGCATGGAATATTGCCCATCTGTGTCAGAAAGACTATAATGAAGTTGTGTTATTTTTTCAATTCAATTTGTAATAAGGAGATTGATGTGAAATCTTTGAAAATTTTGGAAAAGGATGCAATTTTTATACTTTTTCAATTGGAAATGTATTTTCCACCAACTTTTTTTGATTTAATGGTGCATTTAATGATTAATCTGGTTCAAGAAATAAAGCTTTGTGGACCTTTATATCTTTATTGGATGTATCCTTTTGAAAGATATATGAAAATATTGAAGGGGTATGTTAAGAATCCATATCGACCTGAAGCCTCCATTATTGAAAAGTATATTTCTGAGGAGGTTGCAGAGTTTTGTATGAGCTACTTGGCTACAACGCAGCACATAGGTTTGCCTCCATCTCACCATGAACAAGTTAATAATTAGGGAAAGGGGATTCGTGGATTGAAAGTCAAATCATTGTTAACTGAACAGATGAAGAAGTTAGAATCATACATCTTGAATAACATAGATGATGCTCAACCGTATATCACATTGCATATTAATGAGTTGAAACAATGTCATCCAAAGAAGAAAGAAATGTGGATTTTGAATGAGCACAACAAAACATTTTTTTCATGGTTTAAAAAGACCTTTCTTGGTAGATTAGATTTATTAGAGACATAAAAATGGATAGTGGGTGGTCCATGTTTAAATGTGATAACATGGTTCAGTTATGAGATTAATGGCTATACATTTCATATGAAATCTCAGGACAACAGAAGTGCAGTTTAGAATAGTGGTGTATTGGTGTTTGTAGAAGTAATGCATTTTTCGAGTGCTAAGGACAAAAAATCAATTTCTACATCAAGTGCATATTATGGAGTGATTGAAGACATATGGGAGGTTGATTACTTTAAAATTAAAGTTCCTGTTTTTAACTGTAAATGGTTTATCGGTAACAACAGTGTCAGACACGTTGAATTTGGAATGACACTTGTTAATCTGAATAGATTGGAAGACACAACTGATTCTTTTATAATGGAAACGCATGAAAAACAAATTTTCTATATAGTAGATCAATCAGATATGCAGTGGGATGTTGTTTTAAAAGGGAAAAAACAATATGTTGGTGAGGATGAACTTGATGAAGATTCTGATTTATGTGAGATCCCTACTTCCATGGAAAGATTAACATAACATAATTATGAGCATGTTGAAGATATAGTTTGTGCCAAAAGTAACGATCATGAAGAAGGAATTTGGGAAACAATCCATTTGTACATTCCTAAAATTATAGGTAACATATGTTTATTTCTTATTTACATTTATTTTTTCATAAAATGTTATATATTGTATGTTTTTTCTTTATTAAAACATGTATTAAAACAAAATAAGTATAAGTTTTTGTTTTTTTTAAGTTTATTTAGTTTACTTTATCATGTTTACCATTACATGAATTATATATCTATTATTTTTGTTCAGTGACAATTACTTTACCATGTTTACCAGGTCTACCAGGTTTACCATGTTTACCATATTGACCATCTTGACCATATTTACCATTGTTTAACATGCTTACCATATTAATAATGTTTACTATTACGTAATATAGTAAAATTTTCTATTTTCTGATTACAGTAGTATTAAAATATTTGAATTTTTATATTTTTGAACTAATTTTTGTTTTTTTGATTTGAAGGATAATGAAAGATCATTCAGTTGATCAACCACTTGATTCTAGAGATGAGCATATTGGTCATACCTCTGGGGAGGAACATTCACATGCTCCTATTGATATTCCCCAATCATCCTCACGTGCTCCTATTATGACAAAGAGTTCAAGAGTTGGTAAACGTGGGTGCACACATTGACCAAAATTAGCACTTACCCATATGCAGGATCAGAGGATACTCATTGAGGTTGATGATAATGATATTCCTAGAGGTCTAAATGCAAAATTTTTAAAGAGTTTTGTATCAACTCAGGCTAAGAGCAAAATAAGAATTTTGTATGATGACTGGAGAAGTGTGGATAAAGCGATAATATCTCAGTTGTGGGAGACGATTTTGGTAATATATTTTGCTATTGTTTGACTATTCTTTAAATGTTTCTAGTATATATAATATGTTTAACCTCTTCTTCATCAGATGACATTTGATATTCCTGACACTGGAGGAGTCAGGAAGAAATACTTATCGATTGCTGCTAGGAGATAGAGGGATTTCAAATCAACCCTCTCATCTTATTTCATTTTTGGTCATAGGATTCATTACAATCCATGTCGTATATATACTTTTATAGATGAAGACACATGGAGACCGTTTGTTGAAAGTAGAAGAAAAGATTTATTTTTGTAAGGGAAATGTAAACTTTTATAATCTTTCTTATATAAATTATCTTATCAATGTTTTGTTAATGATTTCTTATTCTTAATTTACAAAAAACAAGGAAAGCTTATCATGAGATCCAATATAAAAATGTATACCCTCATAGTTTATCTCAGGGAGGGTATGCATTTTTGGAAGAACAAATGATGGTAGAAAAATTTAAAAAACTAAGAGCTGAGAATTCAAGCTCTGGAGAGGTGGCCCCTCCATCCCCTCCATCTAGACATGAAAAATGGAAGAGAGCTCGGATGGGCAAAAAAGGGCAATATCTTTCAGAAGAATCGAGAATAGTAGCTGAGAGGATTGTAAGATATCTATTTTATTTATTTAAGTTAACTATTTTCTTCATATAATTTCAATCATTACAGAAATGTTCAATTAATTAATACATGACTCTCTTGAGGAGCAGAGCTCACAGGGGGCATTTACAGCTACTGGGAGGAAAGATATTTTATCTATAGCATTGGGAAAGCCCGAACATCCTAGTCGTGTAAGAGGATATTCGGCAGGTGTATCGGTAAGAAAAGTGTTGCCACGTTCTTCAACTTCTAACATTGATACTTTTTATAAAAAAATAGAATCCTTGGAGGCCAAAGTTCATAATATTAATGCGAAGATGGAGGAAAAGATTAGAGTGTTAGTACAGTCTATGTTTGCAGATATGCAAAGGCAATTTCAGAATGCAGCTCCCACTACTCCACCTCCCCTTACAGACCCCATTATTTATCCTCCACCTCTGCCAGTATCTCCCACTCCCCCACCTCAGCCTGCAAACCCCATTTTCTATCCTACTCATCTGCCGCAGCTTACTACTTATTGCGAGTTGTATGTTGATGATCCTCAACATCATATAGTTTCATATGGGTTGGTATATTATATAGAAGATACAGTTCATCATCAACAATTAGAGGTAGAGAATCAGAGGGTCACTGTACAAGATATTATAGATAGATCAGCTCGAGTACCATTACCTACAGATGAGGTGACGACAGTTGGACATAGTATCAGCCATTTTTTAATTTGGCCATCCAGACTTCTTCGACTCATTACCATAAAGGTATGAATGTTATATCTTTTTTTTATTAAAGTTGTTTTATCATTTAAAAACTAATATATTTTTATATTTATTTTTACAGGAATACTTCAAAGGTAAAGAAATACTGTATAGAAAACAACAAAGACAAATGGTTATGACATCAGATACAGATTCTAGTAGTCTTGACAGATTGTCAAGATATTCAAATTTATTGGCAGGACATTATGAGTTTCCAATGGAAGCTCATGTTTGTGGACGTACAATAACTGTGGAGATTATGAAAACTGATATCATGTAGCTTGTTACTGGAGATATGTCGGGCATCAACGTGGTGAAATTTTTTTCCATGTAAGTCTTAACACCTTTTCCCTGCGTTATATTTATTAAAAATGTATACTTATGTCTATTTTGTATTAGGTATCTTTATAACATTTGTGAGAGGAATGAGCTGACAGATGTATATGGATTTATGGACCCACAATTGATTTCCCCTAAAGCATGTGCATTGAATGAGGAACAAAGAATTCTTTATATTGGTAAAAGACTTGAGGAGAATATAGTCACACAATGTTGGATGATGCCTTTTTGTGAGAGGTATGAAACATATCTCTCTCAAAGAGTTCATTATCTTTTAACATTAAAAACCACTAACCTTAAATTTTCTTTTATCAGTGATCATTGGATGTTAGGGGTTTTTTTTCCAAGGGAGAAAACAATTTATTGGATATGCTCTGTCCATGATGATGTGCTGGAAAGTTTTATGAATATATTGGAAAAGTAAGTTTCCATTTCTCAATAGTTTTATTTATTATAATGAATTTTAAATTTACCCTATTCGTATTATTTTCTAATAGGGCATGGGTATACTTTCGAAAAAACACAAAGAAAAGGAGTACAAAGATCAAATATGTAAATGCGAAGGTAAATATCCATTTATAATTTGTACTTTTTTATTTATTACATAAAAACAATTTATTGAATTTACACTCATTAAAACATAATTTTCATGAACAACAAGGCGCCATCGAATGTGGATATTATATGTTAATATTTATGTATGAAATAATAACAACTGGGATAGTTGTGAACTTTGACCTGGTAAGATTTCCTTTTAAACTTTTCCATAATATTTCAATTTGATTTATTAATTATACACGTTAACTACTATCCTTTTAATTTGTAGCTATTTGACTACCCTCAACCATATACTGCTCAAGACATCAAACACTTAAAAGTGGAGTGGTTAAATTATTTTACAGATTTGATTGAATTTTAGTTGTTTGTATTATAAAATGAAATTTTGAATATTGTCATTGTAATTGTGTATTTGGTATTCGTTTAGGTTGGATTTAGTTTTTTTTGAAGTTGACAGTGTAAGTTTTGAATGTTATATATGTGAATGATTAATTTTTCTCTACTTCTTGTTTTGGTATACTTATGATGGTTTTTCTGGTATGGATTCTGGTCTGGGGGGGAGGGGTTCCAAGGGTGTGGGGGGTGTTTAGTGGGGTGGGGGGGGGTGTCCAGGGGTGTGGGAGGGCTGTCCGGTGGGGTGGGGGTGGGGTGGGGGGGGGGGTGTCTAGGTGTGTGGGGGGTGTCCAGGGGTGTGTGGGGGTGTGCAGGAGGGTGGGGGGTCTTCTAGGGGTGTGGGGGGCTGTCCAGGGGGTGGGGGGCTATCCAGGGGTGTGGGGGGTTATCTAGGGGTGTGGGGGGGGGGGGTGTCCAGGGGTGTGGGAGGGATGTCCGGTGGGGTGGGGGTGTCCAGGAGGGTGGGGGGTGTTGTCCAGGGGTGTGGGGGGTGTCTGGGAGGGTGTGGGGGGCTGTCCAGGGGGTGGGGGCTATCCAGGGGTGTGTGTGGGTGGGGGGGGGGGTGTCCAGGGGTGTGTGTGTGTGTGGGGGGGGGTGTCCAGGAGGTTGGGTGGTCGTCCAGGGGCGTGGGGGGATGTCCAGGGGGTGGGGGCTGTTCAGGGGTGTGGGGGGTGTCCAGGGGTGTGGGAGGGCTGTCCGGTGGGGTGGGGGGTGTCTAGGAGGGTGGGGGGTGTCCAGGGGTGTGTGTGTGTGTGTGGGAGGGGGGGTGTCTGTGAGGGTGTGGGGGGATGTCCAGGGGGGTGTGTGTGTGTGGGGGGGGGGGGGTGTCCAGGAGGGTGGGGGGGGGGGGGGTCCAAGAGGGTGGGGGGGGGGTGTCCGGGAGGGTGTGGGAAGCTCTCCAGGGGTGTGGGGGGATTTCCAGGGGGTGGGGGGCTATCTGGGGGTGTGAGGGGCTGTCCAGGGGTGTGGGAGTGCTGTCCAGGGTGTGGGGGTTGTCCCGGGGTGTTTGGGGCTGTTCAGGGGGTCGAGGGGCAGTCCAGGGGTGTGGTGGGGGCTGTCCAAGGGGTCGGGGGGCAGTCTAGGGGTGTGGTGGGATTGTCCAGTGGGGTAAATGCTTAATTTTTCTTTGGTTCTTGCTTTGGTCTACTTCTGTTTTTGTGGTACGATTTCTTGATTTGGTTTATGGTTGTTTCTGGGGAGATCAGCGCATTTCATTTAAAAAAAATTTGGTCTTTCACATCGGTTATTTTATAACCGACGTGATAAAAGGCCTGGGAAATGGTTTATCACGTCAGTTATTTGAATAACCGACGTGATAAAAGGCCCCCAGACTGGTTTATCACATCGTCTATGAAATAACTGACGTGATAAAAGGCTCCTAGACCGGTTTATCACTTCGGTTATGTAATAACCGACGTGATAAAGTCCAGAGAAATGGTTTATCACGTCGATTATATAATAACCGACGTGATAAACCATCCCCCCTAGTTTTTTCACGCCGGTTAATTAATAATCAACGTTATAAACACTGCGATGTAATGTTTTTTTACGGAAGTTTGTAAATAACCGATGTAAAAAACAATATTTATAACGTCGTCCATATTAATGTCGGCTAAAAAATGATGTAAAAAATGAAAAATAACCGATGTAAAAAACGTTTTCTGCACTAGTGCCTGTTGGACCAACGTAAAAAACGTTTTCTGCACTAGTGATAGTTGGGTTGCAGACTGGAATAACCTGAACTGGCTTGGATGGGCCGCTGTGGGCTTAGCCCGCTGGGTAGCGGACTAGCCTGACCCGCTGGGTAGCGGACCAGCCTGGCCCGCCTACTGGGTGTGACCTGCCGAGGGGTTGCGTGGCTCCTCCTTCCTGAATGGATCAAGATTAGTTTGACTCTTCAACTGGCGGTGCCATGTGGCACCACTTCATGGTCCGCATGACCCACAGTGCACGGGTCCCCCTCCATCGTGGCTTCGAAGTCGTGGCCTCCATCTCTGGCGCGCGATGGCGTGTCACCCTTCTACCAACATGGCCGACCAAAACCCGACCACCCTTGCTGGTCCGCCATGGTGCCACCCTCTTCTGCAGCCGGTGAGCACCGGCCACTGGTGCTACCGTGCCGACGAGTATTCAGTAGGCCACCGAGTGAGCTCTGGTGGTATGTTTTCCCTTTCGAAATCACCTACGGGCCTTCCAGGATGCTGCCAATGCTGTGCGGCTCCTGGGTTCATCTTGCCGCTCTATTTTCTGGTTTCCCACAAATAACTCAACAAAGATCAAAGTTGTGGAGGGTCTGAGCCTTGTTCCTTTGGCTCATGACCTCTGCATTATCATCATAAAAAGGGTGGGATTAATTCATCTTCAAACTCTTATAATTAATCAAGAAAAAACCCCCTACCTCATGAACCATTGGATGATGTTGTAGTCATGGAGGGAGAAGATTCCTCATTCGTTGAAGTCACCAGCATTCGTCGATCCCGGATCATTTCCCCCAATGATTTCATTCAAGCCTCTATTCTTTTTTGGTGGAATATTCTTCAGTACTTCATCAGAGGTTCCTCACTTCCATGTCCAAAACCCAAGCCCGAGCTCCATTTAAATAGATGAGGGAACCAACTGTGTTGCATAACATTAATTCATTTCATTTATGAAACACATTTAATGTTCTAACATCAAGGTTACGCAACCCAAGGGTAATACCCTTGAATGAACCATTTAACTCTACAGTCCCGCCACGTCTCTCAACGGTTACAAAAAAAGAAATAAAAATAACTTGTTGAGTTTTTTTGTAAAGATAAAAATTATCTTTTCCCTTTGACTTTTTCTGAATAATTTTAAGCTTCTCTTAAGAAAATCTTAGTTCCTAGAGTCTAAAAGTTCCCTCATATTTCAACTCCAAGCACCGGTTCAATATTTAGAAAATGTCACCCGCACGTTTACTAAACGTACCTTAAAAAGTTCAAAAAACCATTCCAGGCACACCGGGCCTCGGAATCAAGCGTCGTCAATTTTCACAGACTCATAATAATCCAAAAAATAAAAAAAATTATATAAAATTTCCAGGTGTATACATAGGGTCCTTTGTTCTCAACATAAGACCAATTCTAATTTCCCTAATGAGGTTCTCAAGGAGGATACATTCAAGAGGTAAAACCCTCTTTATTTTTCTTTTAATTTCTTTTCAATTTCATTTCCTTTATAATTATCTCCTCACTTCTTATGTCCAGACATGAATGATAGCTAAATTATCTTATATATACTATAATTTTATAATGTTAATGTAAAATCCACAATCAATTATCTTCTCCTCTTTCTTTTATTCTAAAAATAAAAACGTCATCTATGAGGTGTTAATTTATCACCTTCAAGGATGACAAATTTTCATTTTTCATTGCCACCTTCAAGGCTAGTATTAAAACCATTATAATGGTTGAAAAAGACTATAAAATTAATTCTATAACATTTTTTATGTTCTGAAACTAACATATACATATAATATCAAATAATAAAACAAAGCAAGTTCATTGTGAGTGAAAACCGCAAAAAATAATCCAAATGATTATCACTAACATCTTATCTAAAGATTCGTCCTCACCCAAAATAAACAAATGAAATATATAAAAATTTAATCTTATTAATTTTCATTAAAAACATATAACTTCAATTCTAGATATCTATTCCCATTTTACATGAACTTACATACTATTATACATGTGAACCGATCAAGAAAACCAAGAAAACAAACACCCCCAAATTATGAAATTGAACACTATAACCCATTAAAAAGGCCATATATGAAGTTAATAAACTTTAATAAATTAGTTAAATGTATAATAGGATCCATAATTATTAATTAATTAATCTAGTTTTATTATTTCGGACATTAAGTACAAGTGAAGAACTGTTTCAGACATAAGGTAAAGGATTCTACCCGGACCTCCATTTTCCTTCCGGTTACTCTTTCTCTCTATTTAACCAAATATAATGCTTATTTTTTTGTGTAATTACTCTAAATTTTGTGTAAATATTAAAAAATCTTGTATTCAGATCATATCATCCTTATTTTAGGGGTAAATATATGTTTTTAAAAAGGTTACCTTCTCAATTCTTCTTTAAAAGAAATCCCGATTAAAAAGAACTTCCCATTTTTTACCCATTTTTAAGTAAAATCCATAATATGTTTTAAGAGACTATATTTTTTATAGAATCAATAATTTCAAAATTAAAAAATATATTGGTTCATTACTAGTTTTATGAAAACAAATACGCCTTTTCCCCTTTAAACACCCTTTAATATGTTCCTTAAACCACACTACAATGTTTCATTTCTAATGTCTCTTAAACACCCTTTTTACATGTATTCACTTAAATTTGACATTAATTATCATAATCTATGAGTATTTAAACTTATTAATTTTCATTTATAATTTAAATATATTCTTTCATGGACACCATTATGATATTACTTTTTTTTATGCCTTAATACATGATTATGATACCAATTATTTCCATGGGTAACCCTTATGCTTGATTATTCATGTGGAACATATATGCATGAACATGTTATGATGGGTTCACTCAGATAAAACTCCAATTAATTGGGTATTGTTTAGTCTCATGATATGGAATGTTTGTATAGAGAGTGAACCTGATTCCTTTATGGTAATTTGTCCACCATGTGATATAGTATTGGTAGTCAGCCTTGACTAATGTTTATGTCATCTTATATGTTATTTCCACATTCCTATGATTCCATGATTATATGATTCCATGTTATACATGTTATTCTTCCTTATGTTTATTCATGTTCTATGCCTTTTATTTCATTATGTTATGCATTCTAACCCATGTGCTATGTTTATTTCTATATTTATTCCATTATTGGGTTTTTTTCTCATCCCTTTTGTTCATGTATTCCCCAGGTTATCCTATATAGATATTAGGGATCAAAGGTAGTTAGGTGATCATTATAACGATTAAATATAATATGTTTTTATTTTGGTTTTGTGATGTTTAATTATGTTCCTAATCTTATAATGGCATTAGAATTTACAATCCATTATTGTATTGGTTGGTTAATTATGCTTAAAATCATGTAATAATATGTGTAAAAGGCTAGGGTCACTATAGAAAAAACATTGAAAAAATAAGTAATTTGTTTTGACATATGTTTTGATAGTGAAATATTATTATATATACCCTAATACTTATCTATTTTTAAATTTTGATAAGATTATCGTGATCATGGACTGTCCTCATACCACAATTTTTATGATATTTAAACACTTCCCTATCATAATTATTTTTTTAAAACATAATATAAAACATATAACTTGAAGTTTATTTATAAAATATTGAATATAATGTATTAAAAATTGATAAAAATCATCATGTATGGTCTATTAGTTGGTAATCATTGCATTGAATTTAGTAAATAAGTCTTTGGAGTGTCCAAAATTATTATAATGAACAACCAATACTCCCTAAAAAATAAAAAGGATATGTAATGAAATAAATGAAAATATATTTTATATGATTATATATTATAGTTTTATCCTTGCATCTTGGGTATTAAGAAGAGTCTTTAGTATGTATGTTTCTTTCTAAACATTGAGTCCAGTTGATCCACTATTGTTAAATATCCAATTTCTTTCAATGGCCTTTATTGTGTAGAAGTGATGCGAGGAATAATGAGTCCAAAGTTTTGTTCATAGGGTTTTCCCTTTAAATAGAATTAATATATATGCATGAAAAAATATAAATAGTATTTAACTATAATTGATATAGTGAATCAGCTACTGGAAAAATATTTTATGAAAATGAACCTAATGTATGCATTTACAATTTAGGATCTCAATCATCCATTCTTGATGATTTTATTTACATTCTCAAGAACAAGATAAGCTATAATACCTATCTGTACATTTTTTCTTCAAAAATAAACTATAGTAATATTTCCATCTTTAAACATTATATCCGTATGAACTTGTAATTTTAGTAAATGAGGTTATTAAACTAGTGAGGTAAAGTTACTCTCCAAATGTCTTTTTGATTGATTTATTTATCCTTTAGATTATTTTGATTCAGCCTTTCTTTTCCCCTTATTTTTCACCATTTGTGATAAAATTCCTTGATTTAGTAATTTTTTCATTAATTATTAAGGGTTTTAATAAAAAATAAATTATAAAGGATATACCTCATTGTCTACATATAATTTTACAATATCAAACAATCATGCTATGAATGTTCCAATAGAAAGTTCGACCATGTGAACATATAGATCATTAAGAGGAATGGTAGTTCAACATGTGGCTTGTGAGATATGGAAATCCCTACTCTCACATGATCTTTTGGATGTTTTTGTTATGTATAATATCTCTATGGATATTGTATAATATACCCCTCACAATAAGGTGATGGATGTGTAATGATATATATAAATCACAATCAATTCCACCCTATTGAATATTAGTAGATCAATGGTATCAGTATCCTCCTGAGGGGAATGACTAGCCAAAAATTAGTGGGTGGATCTTCATATAGTGGTTATTTTTGTATTGTTTCTTCTATTTGATTACTTCCCATAAAATTCTCTAAAATATCACACTTCTAATTAATATTTTATTTTTAGAAATTTATCCATGACTACATATCCTTTATTTTCTTATCTTTATCCACTTTGTTCATTTTTTTTAAATATATTTTCAAGTTGACACTCCAAAACCCACACCTATGATGCAGCTACATTGTTCTGGCTATTTCAAGGATCCTAAAAGTAATCGTTCATTGGATATAATCGATGACTACTCTTGTGTATAAATCTGATAAAAAATATAGGAAAATAAGCAGTCATTATTATGTAATACCAATTTAAATTAGAACAAATTTTTATTATGTCATACTTACACATGATTCCCATACTCTTTATGTTTTTTCATCTACTAGCATTCCATATTTATTTACACAAGCCTCCTTCCATAGCGCATGATGTGGGATGAAAGTGACTTTGGATTTTGATTCATCAATATGCATATAAATAAAGGAAAATAATTATTTTATTGTTTCATACCACATAAAATTACTATTGCAGATTTAAAATACACACTATTTTTTTCAAGTGAAGAATACTCCATCCTTACTTTATGGTAGTGGTGATTTAGTTTTGATGAATGCTGCTTATTTTCAACACTGAGTTACTATTTTATAAATTAACAATTATTAATCAAAGTTATTTATATAAATATTACCAAGTAAAGTATTACCAACCACAGTGTAACTGAAATTATTCCCCCTCACTATTGACAATAAATACATTCCATGTTTCTTATTTTATCATGTGTATATATATCTATTGTAGTTGTGGGTTTACTTTCCCTTCAACATCCCTGAGATTATGCTTTATAAGAATTTTTTGAAGGGATCTATGAGCCTTTTCAAATACTATTAATAAAAATTTAGTTCAATGACCATCTAGTATAATTTAAATCTACAATGGATAATGAAGATAAAATCAATGTTTTATTATTTTATTTTTTCATATAATAGAGAAAGTATATCATAATTTTACCCTAATATCTTCAAAAATTAGTTCCTTCATCATGAGCACAATACTATGCCATGTATCTACATCAATAAACACATACATTAGAGTGGGAAACCTGATGTAACTAGTGAAAATGAATTTTTAGGGTAAATAATATATCCATGTGTAGTCCATTTAACCCCAAATTTTATTCCTCTACTTATTTCCCTAATAATTTTAGTTAAAGACCTTCACACTGCGATGCTTCTATTTTTTTTAATATAGGTTGGTCACCTCCAACCATTTCCTCAATTTTAACATCATAAATATATTCTTTCTCAAGATTGGTTGCATCAATATATGGATAATCCATGATATATATAAGTGGTTTAAAATTTAATTTATATCATGTAAATGAAGTAATAAGCACATAATACTATGAGGTAACATAATGCATATTAAAAAAATAACCTGATTATTGAACTCTCTTTTTTTTGTAATAGTTGAAGGTATTTGACCCCTATATCAAGTAAAAAAATCCCTTAATTGTGTCCTACCCTAACATACAGGACCCCATCTACATGGGGACCACTAAAAAGTTATTTTTACATCCTAATGAAAAGTTCAACGTCATTTAAATTGACATCTATCCCTATAATGGTTTTGGTTGATAACAAAACTGTTGTTATGAGTAAAGATGGAAAGAAGGATGGGTTGAATTTCCATTTTATTTTTTTAGAAACTAAAAATATATTTTATGTAACTTATAAGAATTAAATCATTAAATAGAGTTAATATTATTAGTGGGAATTATAATCAAAAGCTATTAAATAAGAGAGTTAGTACAGTATAAATAAAACCAATGATACAACATAATTTATAAGAGGGTTTTTTATCATTCCCCAAAGGGATACCTACATATCCTCCCCTCAAATATACTTGAGTGGTTTTGGTTTAGACCTTACTTTTTAATAGTTTTAATAAGAAACCTGAACCTTTGTTTTTAGCGGTTTTATAAGAAAACCATTATAATAGGCAGACCCTTGGTTTTTAGTGTTTGATACTAGGAAACCTAGATAAATGGATATCCTTTTACTGGTTGTGTATAGAAACCCAATCCCCACACTTTCAATAATAGTATTTTACCAATCCATATCACACTCAATGGTAGTGATCACTTGATCCCTCACTTTAAAGGTAGTGATAATCAATCCCCTCACACTCAATGGCAGTGGGAACCAGAGAAAAGAAAAATAAGAGTTTTTATTAATGAAAATCTACTACAAGACCACTATCAACCTCTCACAAAATAATAAGAATAAAATTTGATAGAAAGAGTGAAAAATAAATGAGATTAAGAATAAATTCCAATAATGGGAGAATAATGAGATCTTAAGAGGGGAAAATAGTGGCGATTTTGAATCCCTTGTTCAAGTGTTATGTCCAAGCTTCCATGAGGGTGTATTTATAGAATTTATAGGTTCCTTGGGGGTCTTAGAGTTATTTGGGGTTGATTTTATCTATTGGGAGTTGAGATAAGATGAGGGTGAAAACCTCCAATGACTATTTTTTGTTTAATCCTAAGGCCATTGGATAAATGGTGGTACCTGTATTGAACATGTGTTTTGGCCAGGTCCCACTGGCTATATGGTGTAGTCCACTAGGTAGCGACTAGAACTTTCATGTTGGGGGATCCAAATATTTTTTCACGATCCTCTTGACCCCTCTATCTGGTTTAGAATGTCAATATTTTTTTTTTCAAAATATAAAAACTAAAAACCATAAAAAAATAGAAACATTACTTGGGTGTTTGTGATCATTAAAACAATATAAGAGAGTGATATGCACAACAAGAAAAATTTAACACTTTATGTTTATATAATCTAGGACATAAAATACTTATACTACATATGATTACCTTATGAATGGTTCATCCTTGTTCCGTTCATTACTGAAATCCACTTTCATGATTCTCAATTCATAGATTTTAACTACATTCCTAATATCTATCCACTTGCATTAAAAAATCGACACTTGGAATATTGTATAATCCAAATCCCATATTTTTTCAATGATGAAAAAGTATGTCATATCCACATAAATTGGATTTCTATCCATCGTACTAGATATATGCACCACTTCTTCTCTAAAAGTAGCTTCACTATTTCTTATGGTACTATATTCATCATGTTCCTTTGTATAAAATGAATAAATTTTAATTACATAACCATTATAAGTTAATAAATTCACTATTGGTCCTCTACTACTAAATGAATACTTTTTTATTACAAAGAAACATAAGTAGATACACATCATGGGGGTCTGTAGAAGTGGAGACCAAGGGAATCCCCAATAACCACGTCCACTCCACCCGGGGGGAGGGATCTGAGAGTACATAAAACTGAAAGAGGGGGTTCCTGGGTAGCCTTGGAGGCCAAGAAGTTAGCTGCACGGTTACCTTCATGCCACGTATGCAGGATCTCGGTATTGATGGAGAGAAGAGCCTCGCTTTTACAGATCAGGTATGTGATGGTCCATAGTGGGAGCTGTGTTCCGATGAGGGAACTCCATAAAATTTTGGAATCGATTTCCACAGAGGAAAGGCTAATATTCTTGGAGATGTAGAGTTTAAGACCAGTGAGGATGGCCATTGCCTCCGCTATCAAAGATTCACCCTCACCATAAAATGTATTGAACGCGCATACTCCCTTAGCTGTAGGCCCCGTTAGTGTTGAGCTTAAGGCCTTGGGGAGGAGGGGACTATCTCAACCATCCTATTAACTATCGATTATGTGTATTTGATATCCAGATTTTATGCCTTGATGTATTGAAATTCTTAATAATTACTTTGTGGGTTTCAAAATATGGTAAAACCTATAAAATATTATATAAAATGTAATGGTGATTATTCTCTTACTTTGTAATGGAAATCACAAGAACATATATTCAAAAAATTCCTTCACCCATAAGTCTCCCACTGATTATATACTGAATGAGGATAATATTAATTGTTAATATATATAACATTCATGTGATTTATCATTCATAAACACTATTTTAGTTCATTTTACACTTTGAACATCATTTCACATTATGATTGTATGTCCTTCTTAAAATGCACTATTACATGGTACATTTTTGAAAACCATATAAAATAACCAATGAACTTGATTTTATTTTAATATTTAATTTTTAGGTTTCTCATTACATTGAGAATAATTCATACTTTTTGAGTACTTGAATATTCACATTGGAAGACCACCAAAATGGGCTTTCATGGCAACACAATCTGGGAAAAGTAAACTGGATGACAACCAAATAAAGGGATTGTACTAGCAAGGATCCAAGCCTAATGATTATAAAAATTTAACTGAAGATATTGGAAATAACTTTTAACATTTCATACAATATTTAAAAGAGATAATTCATATGTTTTAAAGGAGTTCTATGCGTCCCAAGTTGGAGATAAAATTCTAGGCCAGATTCTGCTGCCCAGAAAAACATCCCACCAATGTAATCATATACTGACAACAAAATATTACTTTGGGATGAAATTTTATTGAGATCTAGGAGACATATTGAGATTAATTTTTTTTCTTCTATAGAACACTCAAATTCTTCCATCTATAAATTCATATTGGCGCCTCTTTTTGGTGGATACAAGCTGACTGCAACTTCGGGTCAAGGGTGGAAAAGTATCCTCTCCATTAATTTACTCCACCCTAGGCCTACCATACTCAAGTGAGATCCTTTGTACTATTGGAAGCTCGACCCAAGCCTCTTGAAATTCCTATTTAAGGTAGTGGTGGTGTAGGAGTTTATCATCTTTGGTGCTTTCTTTCATTGTAATGTTATGCTGTGATTTTATTGTCTCATGTTTGTATTTCACATGTAAGTTGTTCTAAATCATCTTAGTTTCTTAATAAATGTTCTTCTTATCATCTTATTATTTTCTTATTCATATTAAATTGATACCATTGGATCAATTTAGGAATTTATTCACATCAAACCTTGTGAAATTATCACACAACGATGGAGTGATTCTTATTTCATTGTCTTTTTCTTACTTCTTCAATTCCTCCCTTGTGAGTCTACTTCCCACTTCCATTGAAACCATAGTATCAATGGAGGGATAACCTACTTATGGTTTGATCCAAGGGAGAATAAAGGGGCTGTATTTGATGTTATTTCTCAATCCATTAATGTATAATCACTTCTTTTAATTGATAATTTTGTTTGAAGATCTTTAAACTCCTTCGTCCTCATTGAATTTAAGGCTGCACACTTCAAGTGCCAATACAAACCTTTACATTGAAGTTCTCAAAACATTGATCCTTCAAGTGTATAGGTGACTAGTATTAAGGTGTGTAGGTATCAAACCAGCAAGTTATGATGTTTTTAGATCTTCTTAAATGAACCCATCTCAAATATAAGAAATTAAAATAGTTGAAAAAGGAATGAATCTAATCCACCCCAAGTAATAACCTAGGATCAACTCATTATCTTAATATGAATTCACTTAAGTCTTTTAGTTTTTACTTAAACCTATATAAAATTAACTCAATTTTGGACACTTAATATCCAAATATAGTCCATAGAATGTACATGTCTATAGGTTGTTTCCGACGCTTTCGCCTGGGCGCGCGCGTCCGTCTGTGAGGACGCGCAGCTGTTGCCCCACATTCCTGCTTTCCAAAGGCGGGCGACATTCATTCTTTATTCAGGGATGTTTTCTCCTTGATCAAAATGGGATGATGGGATGTCGGTTCTTCATTCCTTGGATTCCTTCTCAGAACTCATCACCTAGTCCGGGTCTCCCTTATATATTAAGTCGTGGTTCGTGAATCTCGTTCCCGGTTCCATATCTTTATGGATGCCGGTTAATTACACTACTTCCATCAGGACATTCCATGGGGTCTTGACATGGTAGAAACCTTCGGTCGGATTAGATTACAACATCATGAAAGTCGTGGCATCTCTGGATGCGTGGACATTGTGGAACCTGAATTCTTCCTCATAAGAGGGCATCTCTAGGGCACATAACCCGAGGCATCCCACATCGAATGCAGGGAATCATATGACATAGGCATGTATCTGTGGTTTTCCTCATCTTCCCATATGTAACATAGGGTATGCCACAAGTTTAACATCTTGTGGAGACGGTTACACCCAAGGCGTGTCTTCTGAGGTTTTCCTTAGGCATCTCATGTTTATCATGAGGTAGGCCACGAGTTTAGCATCTTGAGAAGATAGAATGAGGGTGATCAGAACATCCCATATAAACGGAGCAGACCCAAGATGGTGTGTCCCATAAAGGGAATATGTCACACCATTAAGGATGATCTGGACCCCACTGAGGGCGGATCAGGGAGTGTGCACCCCAGAATAGAGAAACACCAAGGTTTACCATTGGCTGGGATTGAACCTTAGGGAGGTTTCCTACATACCCTATGTAGATGTCAGGGATTAAAACCCATGTAGTTAGAAGGGGTGATGAATCAGGGTGTACACAAAGGACAATGACCCATAGAAATGCTGGGGTTTACGCATGAATTGCAGCCCAAGTGCTGCTAGGAGTAGCGAGGGGGTGGATGACATGATTCCACCGGGATGTGGCCGCCTGGGTGAAAATCAAGATGGATGACGGAGAGTTTAATGTAGTGAAGGGGGAAATTAGATGGGACCATCGTGAAGGTGATGGTAGTGTTGGTCTGGAGCCTCAAAGAGACTTCCTACGTATCCCTGTGGTAGGGAATCAATGTCCGCGTAGTTCAGTGGGACAATGGGACACCTGAGGAGGAATCCCATGAGAATGGATGCTTGGATGGTACCTGGAGGAGGTAGAACCTCTAGTTTGGGTCATGATCTTCCTAGAACGCATGGGATTTAGGGATAGATTAGGATGAGACATGGGTGATGTGTTTGAAACTCATGGAGGATTCCTACGTATCCCTGTGGCAGGGAATCGAAGTACATTTAGTTCATTTGAAGATGATTTACCATCGATTGGGGACTTTAGCATCTTACCGCTTAATGAGGTTAACAATGGCTTATTGCTGAATGGGAGAACAAATACTTACCACTGATTGAGGTCCACAATTTAATGTCATGCAGGATGAGGGTGAACCGACGTGAAGAGGACCTGAGGCCTAGATAGATGGTGGGCTCGAACCTCATGGGGGCTTCTTACGTACCTCTCCTTGGCAAGGATCAAAGACCACGTAGTTCAGAAGGGGGTGGGAACTGACATGAAGTTGGTCAGAACTAATGGGGTGTTGGGATTGAACCTTAGGGAGGCTTCCTACATACCTTTCCTTGACAAGGATCAAAGTCCACGCAGTTCAGGAGGTTTGGTGAACCAACATGAAGGAGGACCTGGGGTCCAATGGGTGGTGGGCTTGAACCTCGTAGAGGCTTCCTATGTACACTACCTTGGAAAGGGTTAAAGACCTCATAGTTCAGGTGGTGTGTGGGGATTACACTCTAGGATACCCAGAGTGTTGGTGGACCGACATAAAGATGGTCAGAACGACTGGAGTGGTGGGATTGAACCTCAGGGAGGCTTCCTACATACCTCGCCTTGGTGAGGATCAAAGACCACATAATTCAGATGGTGTGGGGATTACACTCTAGGATGCCCAGAGTGTTGGTGAGCTGACATGAAGATGGTCAGAATGACTGGGGTGGTGGGCTTGAACCTCAGGGAGGCTTCCTACGTACCCCACCTTGGCTAGGATCAAATACCACATAGTTCAGATGGTGTGGGCTTACACTGCAGGATGAACAGAGTGTTAGTGAACTGACGTGAAGATGGTCGGAATGACCAGGTGGTGGGCTTGAACCTCAAGGAGGCTTCATACATACCTCACCTTAGTGAGGATCAAAGACCACGTAGTTCATATGGTGTGGGGATTACACTCTAGGATGCCCAGAATAATGTCATTGTCAATGATTGCTCTAAGACCACGTGAGCCATGCTCGGTGTGAGAAACAAGATTCAGCAAGGACCTGATGATCACAATGCAAAGGTGCATCCATGAAAGGTGGTAAATGGGGCTTATGCAAGGAAGCTGCCCAAGTGCCACTATGGAGAAACAATGGTGAATGGGGATTATGTGAGGAAGCTTCCTGGGTGCTGCTATGGAGTGGCAATGGTGGATGAGGTTTACGGAAGGAAGCTACCCGGGTGCCTCTATGGAGCGACAATGGTGGATGGGGATTACGGAAGGAAGCTTCCCGGGTGCCGCTATGGAGCGGAAATGGTGGATGGGGCTTACGCAAGGAAGCTGCCCGTGTGCCGCTATAGAGTGTAAATGGTGGATAGGGGTTACACAAGGAAGCTGCCTAGGTGATGCTATGGAGCGGCAACAGTGGATGGGGATTACGCAAGGAAGCTTCCTGGGTGCCGCTATTGGGCGACATTGGTGGATGGGGCTTACGCAAGGAAGCTGCCTGGGTGCTGCTATGGAGCGGCAATGGTGGATGGGGCTTATGAAAGGAAGCTACTCGGGTGCCGCTATGGAGCGATAATGGTGGATGAGGCTTACGTAAGGAAGCTACCCGGGTGCCGCTTTGGAGCGACAACAATGGATGGGGATTACGTGAGGATGCTGTTCGGGTGCCACTATGAAGCAGAAATGCTGGATGGGGCTTATGCAAGGAAGCTTCCTGGGTGCCACTATGAAGCAGCAATGGTGGATGGGGCTTACGCAAGGAAGCTGCCCGAGTGCCGCTATGGAGCGACAATGGTGGATGGGGATTACGCAAGGAAGCTGCCCGGGTGCCGCTATGAAGCGACAATGGTGGATGGGGCTTACGCAAGGAAGCTTCCCGTGTGCCGCTATGAAGCGGCAATTGTGGATGGGGCTTACGCAAGGAAGCTTCTTGGGTGCCTCTATGGAGCAGCAACAGTAGATGGGGATTACACAAGGATGCTGCTTGGGTGCCGCTATGGAGTGACAATGGTGGATGGGGCTTACGCAAGGAAGCTACCCGTGTGCTGCTATGGAGCGACAATGGTGGATGGGGCTTACGTAAGGAAGCTACCTAGGTGCCGCTATGGAGAGACAATGGTGGATGGGGCTTACGCGATGATGCTGTCTGTAATGTCTTGCTCATGTCTGGCCATGAGGGTATCCCAACCCATTGGTGGGTTGAGGCCTTCGCCTATGTGCTAGTGCATTTGAGGGATAGTGCTAAGGGCGTTGGAATCAGTCCAAAAAAAGGGAGATAAAAAGTGTTAATCACATGCCTAAAATTCAGAATGCAGTGAGGGTGGCATGGAAATGAAGGATAACCATTTACTGTGTTTGAAACACAACATCCATATCACGTTATCCTAGAATGGGGACAAACAAATTAGGGTCGACTGTTGACTGTGTTCGAAACACAGGACCTGGTTCAAAGTGTCATCCAAAGTCTTCCGATGCATTGGACCAGGACGATAGGTGAGCCGATGCGGCATGGGACCAGGCCAATAGGGGGTCCCTACAGACATGGAAGTGGATGAAGATCTGAATGAAGGACACACAAAGAGTGAGGTGGAGTGATGGAATGTTTGAACGTATTCCAACACTCTTGAAATTATTCCCCTGTAATCATGGAATTAGGAATCTCATGATTGGAGCATAAGGCATCTCTTATTTGGAGCAAGAGGCATCCTACATTTGGAACATAGGGCATACTACAGTTTATAGTCATGTATAAGGTATTGTTGGCATATTATGCTTGGTGCATAAGGCATCTCTTGTTTAGAGAAAGAGGAATCCTATGTTTGGAACATAAGGATTACTACAGTTTAAAGTAATGTAGATAGAAGTATTAGGCATAAGTCACCTATAAATGGTTGGTGTTGGGACTTATGTAAGGGCGGCCTTTTCTGGTTCGACCTGGCATAGGAGCCAAGTGATAGGGTTTGAAGGATTTTCTTGAAGAATGGTTCGAATCAAGGTACTCAGGGAATTGATGATGAGAATCTCAACTCAAGACATGTGAAAGGGAATGAGAGGAATATGTTGACTCAAGGTATTTCATTGTGTTGGGAGGAGTATCTTGAATCATGGTATTCCATAGGTGGAAGGCTGCGGCGCATAAGGTCATAGTGGAAAATGCCGACATCCCGACTCGAGAAGTTCACGGTGCGACTCTCCATTTTTCATGGGGGTCAGTGACAGTAGCGAAGGGACTGACCCGGAGGATCAGAACCATAGTCGGACACTGACCCCGAGCAGGGGTGTTGGGGTGCAAACCCCTTGGTATGGACTGGTTGGCGTGAAGTTAGGAGCATCTCAAAGGATAGGTCTTTGCGAAGTAGCTTCGCATAGCATGGCCTCGCGAAGCATGGACTCGCAGAGCAAAGGTCTCTCACGGAGCAAAGGGATCTCGCGGAGCAAAGGAGGATCATGGAGCAAAGGAAGATCATGGAGCAAAGGTCTCTCGCAGATCAAAGGGCTCTCATGGAGCAAAGGTCTCTCACAGAGTAATGGGTGCTCACGAAGCATGGACTCACGAAGCATCATCATGAAGGAAGCTGCTCGCGGATCATGGGCTCGCGGAGTTGCTTCATGAAGGAAAGCAGAGCTCTGCAAACCAAGATATTGTCCACCCAAGGGGAAGAGTGGATGTCATTTAAGGGGCGTGAGCTGGGTATTTATAGTCAGGGGGTTCCGCGAAGCAGAGCTCGTTCGGCGTGAAGACGGATCTTGCTCCGTAGCAAGTTCGTGAACGTCAAAGGGATTCACGGAGTCGTTCCGCCTCCTTGCTTTGTGGTGGGTCATGAACGTCAAAGGGGTTCAAAGATCCATCCTTCCTCTATACTTGATAGCGGGTTTATGAACGTCAAAGGGATTTGCAGAGCCATCCTGCCTCCTTGCTTCGCGGTGGGTCGCAAACGTCAAAGGGGTTCGCAGAGCCGTCCCGCTTCCTTGCTTCACGGTGGGCCGCAAACGTCAAAGGGGTTATATGAGCCATCCAGAATCCTTGATTCATGGTGGGACATGAACATCAAAGGGGTTTTCAGAGCATCCTGTATCCTTGCTTCATAGTAGCGCTCCATGATCTTGAAGGGGGCTTCGCGAACTAGTTTTCCATCCCAACTTCAAATGTCCATAACTCCTATTCCGTAACTCTGTTCAGGCCCTACGACCTACCAAATAAAAGCTCGAGAAATATGATACGATCTTGGATCATGTATGGAAGCATTTGGAAAATTTTGGGGATGCATTTTTTGGTTTCAACATAGGTTTATTCTTAGGTCTCTGAGGATTCGACAACCCAAGATACACTACAAGCGACCACTTAAACCTAAAATCTTTGGTAAATTTGGGAGAGACCAAATTTTGGTGACATTTATTAGAACCCAAGTAAGTAATCTAAAAAACCATTCTATTATCCCCCATTTCTTATATTCTCACCCAAATTATCTTATCTTTTCCCTTTATCATTTTTTTTCTTTTGGTGCATGTCCGCCTACACTTATGACCAATCAAACCATCTAGTTAGGGTGGATAGTCCTAGGATTGGGGATTCCAGTACACCAAGGTAAATCTTTACATTAAATCATAATATTCCTAATACTCTAGAGTCAAAAATTGATCCCATTTGAATGGAAGGTCTTCAAAGATACCAACTCATAAACCAGAGTGGGAACCAAAATGTAAATCCAAATGAGGCATCCCCAAATAAGGGGAATGCAGTCGATCAAACCATGAATGACTACCTCACACTTGCCTGGACCAATTCCCCCTCATTCATTAGACAAAATTACCTAAGATATTCCAACTACATATTTAAACCCCATGTCCTAAACCACCTTCCCACATTCCATGGACTGGAGTCTGATATGACCTTCCTTAACATTAAGGAGTTCAATGAAATTGTATAAACCATGTCCCCCACATCAACTAAAATCATCTAAGATAGGTCTCTTTCATTTTATTTAAAGGATCGAGCTAAAAAATTTATTAAACAATTTGATACCATCATCCATCAACTCTTGGGACCAATTACAATGAGAATTCTACAAAAATAATTTCCCCACCACAAAACAATTACAATTAAAAATAGAATCCAATTTTTTTTTGAAAAAGAGGGAGAGTCATTCTATTAAACATGGGTGAGTTTCAAGGACACCATAAACATGGTTATGCACCATGTTTTTTCTATTTCTAAACAAGTGAAAATTTTCTATAAAGGGTTGGGCTCGAGGAACAAACAATTCATTGACATGATGTGTAATGTGACCTTTAAAAACACATCCCCAAATGATGCTTATGAGTATCTAGAAAGCCTTGCTGAAAAAATACAAACATGGGGAACATCACCTTACTCTAAAAAGAAAAAGATAACTACTAGAATTCATAAAATTAGAGAAGAGGAAAGCCTTAGGGTTAAACTCTCAACACTTACTAGGAAGGTTGAATAGATAGACCTTAGAAAAATCCATGAAATCTAAACTGTAGTCTCTGTTTGAACAATTTGTGACAAACATGACCACTAAACCGACAACTACCCAACCCTTCCATCCATAAAGGATGTTATTATTGGAGGACCACCTTCTGAAGTCAATTACCTAAAATTTGAAAATCCCTAACACCAAAACACATTCAACCCAAGTTATAATGACCACCCAATATTTTTATGGAAAGATAACCAATAACCTAGCCAACCAAATGGACCAAACCCCTACCCTACACAAAATTTACAAAACCATAACCAATTCCTACCACAACCAGTATAATAAAAACATCATCTTTTCCAATACCAACAACCCATCCAATAACCAAAGTATCCTCCAGGGATAAACCGACCAAAACAAGCCCCCACCCAATATGTCTCTCTTTCGATCCTTGAAAAGTTGTGTAAAAAAATGGAAAAAATGAAATCATAATTATCTTCCCTTAAACAATAACTTCAAACAATAAAAACTGGAAAGGTACCCATGCCTACTCCGGAGGCACTATCATCAAATTTAAGGGGAGAGTCAAGTTTCACTCAAACAAATCATAAATAACTAAAGGTTTTAATATTTTTAAGAAGTTAGAAATAAATTGAGAAACTAGAATAAATAAGTCAGAAACCATATGAAGCTTCAAACTCTAATGAAAATTTAAATGAAACACATGATCAAACTAAGTAAACTGATAAAAATATGAAAGAAACAACCCTTCAACAAAAAAACCCACAACCTGCACCATTTCCTCAATGCATAAGGGGAAAACCAAGCCTGAACTGAATGAAACATTGATGGAAACATTCTCACAAGTCAAGATGAACATTCCACTCCTAGATTATATTCAAAACATTCCTAAATACTCAAAATACCTAAAGTACCTATGAATATTTAAAAGGAAATTATCATATAATAACCAAGTCCTTCTCACAACAAATGTTAGAACAAAAATCCAAGGAATGATTACACCCAATATGAAAGACCCTAGATGCCCTTAAATCAATGTTGAAATAAGAGAGAAATTTTTTTTAGGGCCTTGTGTGACCTAGGTGCCAGTGTCAATCTCATTCCCTATGCTTTGTATTTCTAGTAAGGCCTGGAAGAGATCTAACCCACATCTGTCACACTTAAAATTTCTAATCATAACATTAGGGTTCTCAAGGGATTTTTAAAGGATGTTATGGTAAAAGTAGAAAACTTCATCTACCCTACTGACTTAATTTTCCTTAACAAAAATCCAATCTTATGCAACAAGGAACAAAACCCAATTATCCTTGGCCATCCCTTCCTTACAACAATCAACCTTGTTATCCAAGTCTGAAATGGGAACATAACCATCAACTTTGGAAACATGAGTCTAGACTTGAACATCTATAATGAAAGATCAAAAATAGGGGATGATGAGGATATTCATGAAGTAAAAATGATAGGAAGCATTGATAATGAATCCATAGAACATCAAGGAATATTTGAGGAATGTTTAAGTCAGGATGAGATTAATTTTCTTTTATTAACATGAAGGAAGTTTATCTCCTTGGATAGAATCACATTCAAATTGCTCTTATAATGAAATCTTAAGACCAACAATTAGTGAAATCTTTCAGGAAACCACATTCATGGAGACCACTCCAACTCCCTTCCCTATCACTGATCAAAACTATCTAGAAGATGAAAATTCTACACATGGGGAATCAATCCTATCTGAAACTCTAAACAAATAAATTGACCTTGGTTCAATGTACCAATATTCTGCTAAAATTTTGAACCAACCTGATCTTGAATTGTAATAACTTCATACTACACTTAAGTATGATTTTCTAGAAGAAAATAGAACACATCCTATTTTCATTTCTTCTTTTCTTAAAGCCGATCATGAGAGGATGATTCTAGATTTACATAGGAGACACAAGAAAGCCATTGGATGGACCCTGTCTGATATTCCTGGGATTATCCCACTTATCGAGACTCATAGGGTTGTTTTTGAATTTTATTCAAAGCCATGTCATCAACCTCATCGACAAATAAATACTAATCTCATGGAAGTAGTGAAAAGAACTTCTGAAATTGTTAAAAGATGGTATCATCTATACCATAGCTAAGAGTGAGTGGTTCAACCAAATTCAAGTGGTTCCAAAGAAGGATGGAATCATAGTGATAACCAATAAGGATGGGTATATTTTTCCAAATAGAGATATTAGTGGCTGGATATTCTGTATCAATTATAGGAAGCTAAACTCATTTAATAAGAAGGGACATTTACCCTTACCATTCATTGAACAAGTCCTTGAGAGAGTCACAAGTCATTCCTTCTACTGTTTCTTAGATGGGTACTCAGGGTACAATCAAATTTTGTTCTCCTTAGAGGATCAAGGGAATAATACATTCACCTATCCATTCAACACCTTTTCCTTCAGATGTATGCCCTTCGGGAAATGCAATGACCCTGGAACTTTCCAACGGTGCATGGTGGGTATCTTCTCGGACATGATATGGGATTTTATTGAGGTCTTTATGGATGACTTCTCTGTGTTTGGGGATAAATTTTAGGGATGTATGAGGAATGTGGAGAGATTTTTGTTAATACGTGAAGAAAATAATATAGTCCTAAACTAGGAAAAATGTCATTTGATGGTTAAAGAGGGACTATTCCTTGGCCATCTAGTCTCAGGTGGAAGGATTGAAGTCAATAATGACAAGGTTAACATAATTCCTCACCTTCCATCACCAAAAAATATCAAGGAATTTAGGTCTTTCTTAGGACATGATGGTTTCTATAAAAAATTCATTAGGAACTTTAGTTCAATCACTTGTCCCCTTTGTGGTATTTTAGTAAAGGATGCTCTATTTGTTTGGACAGAAACTATGAGGGTTCATTCTAAACCCTCAAATCATGTCTCACCTATCCTCCCATCTTGAAATCCCCAAATTGGAATCTTCCTTTCAAACTCATGTGTGATGACAATGAATTTTCTTTAAAAGATGTGTTAGGAAAACGTTGTGATAAAACTCCTTATGTAATTGATTATACAAGAAAATCCTTAAATGATGCCCAAATTAACTACACCAAAACTGAGAAGGATTTACTTACTATTGTGTTTTCCTTATAAAAGTTTAGGTCCTACCTCTTAGGATACCCCATTACTGTGTTCACTGACCATTCTGCAATGAAATACCTCTTCCAGAAACAAGATGTTAAGGATATACTGATTAGGTGGGTTCTTCCCTTACAATAATTTTACCTCACAATCAAGGAAAAAAAGGTTGTTGGAAATGTTTTAGTTGATAATTTATCTAGTATATAATTTAATGACAAATTATCACAACTTTATGTGTCTAATTCATTCTCTGATGAACACTTATACTCTATGAGTGACTTCCCTTGGTATGTCGACATATCCAACTTCTTAGTTACAAGTGTCATTCCAAAATTCATAGGGACTCAAACTCAAAGGAAATTAATTTCTGTTGTTAGGAACTATGTTTTTGATGATCAATACCTCTATGAGTTCTTCCCTGACCAAGTTATTAGGAGGTGTGTCCCAAAATCCGAACAAGAGTCTATCCTTAAATTCTATCATAGTGAGGCATGTGGAAGTCACTTTTCCTCTAAGAAAACATCTACTAAGGTTCTTCAGTGTGGTATCTTTTGGACCACCATCTCAAGGGACCCCAAATTTTTTTTCAATGCTGTCCTAGTTGTCAACAAGTAGGGCCCATCACTAAAAGTAATCAAATGACACTCACTCCCATATTAGTAATTGAAATCTTTGATTGTTGGGGAATTGATTTCATGGCCCCTTACCAAACTCTAAGGGATATATGTATATCCATTTAGCTGTCAATTATGTCTCCAAATGGGTTGATTACATTCCTAAAAAATCCAATGATCATAAAAATGTGATTAGATTTCTAAAGGAAAACATCCTCTCTAGATTTGTAATTCCTAGGGCTATCATTAGTGATTGTGGAACTCATTTTTCAATCATCTATTCTTAGAACTCATGGAAAAGTATGGAATTTCTCACATAGTCTCCACTACTTACCACCCACAGACCAATGGTCATGCTGAGTTAGCCAATCAAGAAATCAAAAATATTCTTGAGAAAACTATTAATCCATATAGGAAATATTGGTTGATCAAACTCTTAGATTCTCTTTGGGAATATATTACTACATTTAAAACCATTTTAGGAATGTCCCCATATAGGTTGGTTTATGGTAAAACATGTCATTCTCTAGTGGATATTGAACATAAGGCCTTTTGAGAAATTAAGAAAATGAATTATGACATCTCATTTTCTGAAACAAAAAGGAAATTAGATATCAATGAACTTAAGGAACTTAGGATGGAGGCTTATGAAAATTCAAGGACCAATAAAGCTAGAGTTTAAGACTACCAATATCAAAATATTAAAACCAAACACATTATACTGGGAAAACCTATTCTTTTGTATATATATAAAAATAATTTACACCTAGGAAAGTTGAGGTCCAGATGGTCGGGTCCATATATAGTGCATAAGGTGTACCCCCATGGGGCTGTAGAAATTTAAGAACCCACTAATGGTCAAACCTTTAAAGTTAATAGACATAGAGTCAAACCATTCACTAAAACATTATAAAAACATGAAGTTGATGAAGAATTTTGTTAACCAACCTTAGATGAAGAAAGTACTTAAACAATTAGGGGTCTAAGTTAAGCTAGCGACGTTAAACAGAAGTGCTGACCAAGAGGCAACCCGTGGTTTTTATGTTTCCAATCTATGTGAATCATATTTATTTAAAAATAGGATTAATGATTCACTTTGATATTTAAAAAAAATTTATTATTCAATAATCTCTAAATATTATAGTACCTTAGACTTTTGAAATATTCTTCTATTACGAGTATGGACATGTATGAAAGGGGATCATCGTATTTATCTGTGTCCCGCGGTGTGATACCTAAGTAATACCTTACCCAAAAATTTAAAAAGAAGATAATGTATCATTAGTTTATTTTATGTTATTTTTATTGGTTTTTAGGTTAAATTAAAAATTCAAAAAAATATAATAATATTTTTTTCCTACGCTTTCGTCGGGGCGTGCGCATCCGTCTGTGAGGACGCGCTGCTATTACCCCGCATTCCCACTTTCCAAAGGTGGGCGACATCCACTCCTTGTTAAGGGACGTTGGCTCCTTGATCGAAATGGGATGATGGGATGTCAGTACTTCCTTCTGTGGATTCTTCCTCGAAACTCGTCACCTAGTTCGGGTCTCCCTCATAGATTTAATATGTTGTTTGTGAATCTCATTCCTGATGCCATATCTTCATGGACGCCAGTTAATTACACTACTTCTGTCAAGAAATTCCATGGGATATTGACATGGTAGTGACCTTCAGTCGGATTATATGACAACATTAGGCATGTTAGGGCATCTTTGGGTGCATGGACATTAGGGAACCTGTATTCTTCCTCATAGGAGGGAATCTCAATGGTGCAGAACCCGAGGCATCCCACATCGAATGCGGGGAATAATATGCCATAGGCATGTATATGAGGGTTTCCTCAGATTCCCGTGTTTAACACAGGGTATGCTGCAAGATTAACATCTAGAAGAGATGGTTATGCCAAAGGCGTGTCATCCGAGGTTTTCCTTAGGAAACTCATGTTTATCACGAGGTAGGACGCAAGTTTAACGTCTTGCGGAGATGGAATGAGAGTGATCTGAACATCCCATAGAGACGGATCAGAGGTGGTGTGCCCCATAGAGGGGAGATGTCACACCGTGAAAGTTGATCTGGACACCACTGAGGGAGGATCAGAGAGTGTGCACCCCAGAATGGGGAGACACCAAGGTTTTCCATTGGATGGGATTGAACATCAGGGAGGTTTCCTATATACCCTTTATAGACAAGAGGGATCAAAACCCACGTATTTTAAAGGGTTGATGAATCGGGGTGTACAAAGAGGACAATGACCCGGAGACATGTTGGGGCTTACGTGTGGATAACGGCCCAGGTGCTGCTTGGAGCAGCAAGGAGGGTGGATGACATGATCCCACTGGGATGTGGCGGCCTAGGTGAGAATCATGATGGATTATGGATGGATGAATGAAGTGGAGGGGGAATGAAATGGGACCATCGCAAGGGCAACAATGAAGTTGGGATTTAGCCTCGAAGAGACCTCCTATGTATCCCCGTGGCAGGGAATCAAAGTCCGCATAGTTCGGGATGGTGCCGGTGAACCGACATGAAGGTGTACCTTGGTCCGATGGGTGTTGGGATTGAACCTCGTGAGGTTTCCTACGTACCATGCCTTAACATGTATCAAACTACTTGTAGTTCGGGATGGTGCACTGGAGGACCGACGTGAAGGGGGACCTTGGTCCATTGGGTGATGGGCTTGAACCTCAGGGAGGCTTTCTATGTACCATGCCTTAGCATGGATCAAAGTCCTCGTATTTATGATTGGGTTTCATTAGCGAACCGACATGAAGGTGAACCCGGGGGTCTACTGATGGTGGTATTGAACCTTGTGAGGTTTCCTACATACCATGCCTTGACATGGATCAAAGTCCTCGTAGTTCAGGTGGTGTTGAATACAGTTTAACGTCATGCGGGATGAGGGTGAATGGACGTGAATGAGGTCAGAACGACCGGGTGATGGGCTTGAAACTCATGGAGGCTTCCTATGTACCATGCCTTAGCATGGATCAAAGACCCCATAGTTCAGATGTACAATTTAGCGTCATGCTGGATGGGGGTGTATCGGTGAACCGACGTGAATGAGGACCTTGGCCTGGGTGGATGGTGGGATTGAATCTCGTGAGGTTTCCTATGTACCATGACTTGACATAGATCAAAGTCCTCGTAGTTAAAAGGAGATGTGGGTGTCGGCGAACTGACATGAAGAAGGATCTTGGTCCAATGAATGATGGGCTTGAACCTCAGGGAGGCTTCCTACGTACCATGCCTTGACATGGATCAAAGTCCTCATAGTTTGGATAGGGATTCGTCAGCGAACCGATGTGAAGGTGAACCCGGGGGTCCATTGGTGGTGGTCTTGAACCTCATGAGGTTTCCTATGTACCATGCCTTGACATGGATCAAAGTCCACGTAGTTTAGGATAGTCACAACAGCTTACCGCTGGACTGGAATGCAGTTTAACGTCATGCAGGACGAGGGTGTAACCTGACGTGAATAAATGACAGGCGGTGGGCTTGAACCTCATGGAGGCTTTCTACATACCATGCCTTGAAATGGATCAAATACCTCAAAGTTCAAATGGACAAACAGTTTAACGTCATGCTGGACGACATACAGTTTAACGTCATGCTGGATGGGGGCATATAGTTTAACATCATGCTGGACGGGGGCATTGTAATGGTCAATGCTTACTCTAAGCCCACATGAGTCGTGCTCAGTGTGAGAAATAAGAGGCAGTAGAGACCTAACGATCACGTCGCGAAGGGTGCATCTGTGAGAAGCAAAGATGGGCTTATGCGTTAGGTGGACCATAGTGCTGGGACTTACTCCAGGATAGAGGCCCGAGGAAATGGATGGAGATAGTTTTGGGATTAAGCCTTGAAGAGGCTTCCTATGTATCCCCGTGGTAGGGAATCAAAGTCCACGTAGTTCTTCTGATGACAGCTTACCACCGATTGGGGGTTTCAACGGCTTACCACTGGATTGGGTCATAACGGCTTACTGCTGGATTAGGTCATAACAGTTTACCACTGGATTGGGTCATAACGACTTACCGCTGGATAGGATCACAACAGCTTACCACTGGATAAGGATGTCAACGGCTTACCGCTGCATAGGATCACAACGGCTTACCTCTGATTGGGATCACAATAGTGGATGGGGCTTACATTAGGGAGCTGCCTGGGTGCTGCTAAGGAGCGGTAATTGTGGATGGGGCTTACACAAAGATGTTGCCCGAGTGCCGCTAAGGAGCGACAATGGTGAATGGGGCTTACGCAAAGATGCTGCCCGGGTGCTGCTAAGGAGCGACAATAGTGAATGAGGATTATGCTAGGAAGCTGCCCGGGTGCCGCTATGGAGTGACAATGGTGAATGGGGATTACGCTTTGAAGCTGACCGGGTGTCGCTAAGGAGAGGCGATGGTGGATAGGGCTTACGCTAGGAAGCTGCCCGGGTGCCGCTATGGAGCGGCAATGGTGAATGGGGCTTACTCTAGGAAGCTGCCCGTAATGTCTTCCTCATGTCTGGCCGTGAGGGAATCCCAAATCACTAGTGAATTGAGGCCCTCACCTGTGCACTGGTGCATAAGAGGGATAATGCCAAGGGGTGTTGGAATCATGCCACTGTAATCATGGCATTAGGCATCTTATGCTTGGAGCATAAGGAATCTCTTATTTAGTGCAAGAGGCATCCTATGTTTGGAACATAAGGAGATCACTACAGTTTATAGTCATGTAGATAGGACTGCTAACATCTCATGCTGGGAGCATAAGGCATCTCTTATTTGGAGTAAGAGGCATCATATGTCTGGAACATAGGGTGAACTATAGTTTATAGTCATGTAGATAGGACTATTAGGCATCTTACTCTTGGAGCATAAGGCATCTCTCAGATAGGGCAAGAGGCATCCTATATTGATCATATAGGGATTACTACAGTTTAAATTCATGTAGATAGGACTATTGGCATCTCATGCTTGGAGCATAATTCATCTCTTATTTAGTTCAAGATGCATCCTATGATTGGAACATAGGGTGTACTACAGTTTATAGTCATGTAGATAGGACTGTTGGCATCTCATGCTTGGAGCATGAGGCATCTCTCGTATTGGGCAAGTGTCATCCTATGTTGATCATATAAGGATTACTACAGTTTAAATTCATGTAGATAGGACTATTGGCATCTCATGATTTGATATAAGGCATCTCTCATTTGGAGCAAGAGGCATCCTATGTTTGGAACATAGGGTGTACTACAGTTTAGAGTCTTGTAGATAGGACTATTGACATCTCATGCTTAGAGAATAAGGCATCTCTCCTATATAGAAAGAGACATCCTATGTTTGGAATATAGGGTGTACTACAGTTTAGAGTCTTGTAGATAGGACTATTAGGCATAAGGAACCTAGAAACAGTTGGTGTTGGGACTTATGCAAGGGTGGACCTTTCTGGTTCAACCTAGCATAGGAGCCAAGTGATGGGGTTTGGAGGAGTTTCCTGAGGAATGGTTCGACTCAAGGTAGTCGGGGAATTGATGATGGGAATCTCAACTCACGACATGGAAATGAAACTAAGAGGAATATGTCGACTCAATGTGTTTCATGGTGTGTGGAGGAGTATCTCAAATCATGGTATTCCATAGGTGGAAGGTGGGTGTGCATAAGGGCGCAATGGAAAATCCTGAAGTCCCGACCTGAAAAGATCGCTGTGCGACTCTCCATTTTTCATGGGGGTCTGTGGAGGTAGCGAAGGGACAGGCCCGGGACCAAAGCCCAGCACTGACCCCGAGCGGGGGTGCGGGGGCGCAGCCCCCGCGGTATGGACCGGTGGGTGCGAAGGTAGGAGCCTCGCGAAGGATAGGTCTTCGCGAAGTAGCATTGCAGAGCAAAGGTCTCACGGAGCAGAGGGATCTCACGGAGCATGGGCCTCTTGCGAAGCAAGGGCGGCTCGTGGAGCAGCAATACGGAGGAAGCTGCTCGCGGAGCCGGGACTTGCGGAGCAGCAACACGAAGGAAGCTGTTCGCGGAGCATGTCCTCACAGAGTTGCAAAGAGGAGCTCCACGGACCGGGAGATCGGCCGCCCAAGGGGCGAAGTGGCCATGGACATCCTGGAGAAGGGGGGGGGGGGGCGAGCTGGGTATTTATTGGAAAGAGGTGCCGCGAAGCAGAGCTCATGCGGTGCGAAGAGGGGCTTCGCGACTTCGCCGCGTGCTCGCGAACGTCAAATGGGTTTGCAGAGCGTCCTGCCTCCTTCGCTTCATGGTGTGTTCGCGAACGTCAAATTCGATCATGAAGCATCCCGCCTCCTCTGCTTCGCAGTAGGTCTTTGCGGCGTGTCGCGAACGTCAAACAGGTTTGCAGAACTTCCCACCTCATTACTTCGCGGCGGCGCTCCATGATCGCGGAGGGGGCTTCGCGAATGGGCTTTGTGAACAAGTTTTTCCAGCCCAACTTCAAATGTCCATAACTCCTAATTTGTAACTCTGTTCGGGCCCTACGACCTACCAAATAGAATCTTGTGAAAAGTTCTACGATCTTTGATCATGTATGGAATCATTTGGGAAATTTTGGGGACGCGTTTTATGGGGTATACAATAATTAAAAAAATATAAAAGGATATGTCATAGGTCATGGGGCACACCCCGTCACAACCGGTGAAGCCGCGGGGAATCGAACCCGGGACCAAAGGGAGACAGGGGCACCCGCTTACCACTGACCTACAAATTATAGTGCTTCCTTATTTTATATTTTTTGTATATATACTTATATTTTACTTTTTTTATTATATTAATAAATAAATAAATAAATAAATATATATATATATTGTTTTGTTTTGTTTTTTTTGTTTGTTTTTTCCTTTTTCCATTAAAAAACTCTGCAAGTGACATGGATATCAAAGGACTAAATTGGAGCAGCAGGAACTTCAAATTCAACCACCAGGTGAATTTGTTACATGTTTATTATTTCAAATTCCTTTTAGAACTCCTCTGATATACCTATACCCCCTTCTAAATTTTAATTTCTTTAAACACTGGGGATAATGTTTTTTTATGTTGGGGGGGGTGAAAAGAAAGAAAAATTTAATTTTGTGTGCATAAAAAAACGCATGGAAGGAAAATTTTCTTTAACCTTGAATATGATAATACACATTGAAAAATTTGAAACTGAATATCAAATAATTTAACATGACCTAATTCTAATTTAAATCCATGTATAATTTCATGAGCATAGATTTTGGAAAGTCTGGCTGTCTAATGTGATATTTAATCATTTATAATTTCATCCAAATTAAAAAAATCAAAACACACGTCCTTTGGATATTGGGGTATTAGTTTTAGTTCATGGGGTTCCCTAAATAAATAGCATATTTTTGGTGATCATTTCCGTTTTAATATGAGTATTCAATAAAAAATAAAAAAACAATAGTAAAATTTCACATAGAGTAATGAAATGACCTAATGCATGGCTTTCAGAACTTGGGGATCATGACTCCATAGTTTTCTGGACCGAAGTTAGTAATTTTATCTCTATTTGTGGTAATTTGACTTTGTTTATAACTAATTTAACTTGAGATGATGCCTAAGTTTATCGGATTCACGTGGTTCCCTATGGTCTTTGAGCCTGGGAGTCATCATCAAAGTCTTGCTTCATGGGTTGACTCTATTGAGTGCAATTTCAATTACCATGGAAAAATTGAAAAAAAATATATGATAAAAAAAATTAATACTCATCTTAATATGGAAATTTGATTCCACCTAGTGCTTCCATAATTTCCCCCTTGAATAAAGATGAACCCCCATGTCTATTGCGATGCACAACACATCATCACGCTTAATTGATATTGGATAAAATATGATGATGAATTTGAACAAAGGAATGGAATTGGGATTGGGATAAGCTTATGAAAATATCTTTAATTAAAATATTTTGATCGGTTTAATGATTTTTTGGTATAAGGGTTCTTGGTGATCAATGTGTATTAAAAAGTTTTTGGAAAAGGGAATTTGAATTTCATATGTTTGAGATATATTTCGCTCAGGATTAGAAAAACTAAAGTTGGGGGGTGTGATTATCCAGTGAATGAGGCTAATATTCATTGTTAATATATATAATATTCATGTTCTTTATCATTCATAAACACCATTTTAGTTCACTTTACACTTTTAACATCATTTCACATTATGAATGTAAGTCCTTCTTAAAATTCACTATTAAATGGTTCATTTTTGAACACCATTTAAAATACCCAATGGTCTTTATTTTATTTTAATATTTAATTTTACGGTTTCTCAGTACCTTGGTAACAATTCATACTTTTGGAGTACTTGATGATTCATATTGGAAGACCACCAAAATGGGCTTTCATGGCAACACATTTTGGTAAAAATAAACTAGACAACAACCCGATAAAGAGTCTGTAGTAGCTAGGATCCAAACCAAATGGTTCTAAAAATTTAACTAAGTATAGAGGAAATCATTTTGATCATTTTATACAACAGTGAAAAGAGATAATTCGTACATTTTGAGGGAGTTCTAGGCAGCCCAAGTTGGAGATCAAATTTTGGGCCAGATTCTATGGCCTAGAAAAACATCCCACCAATTTAATCATATATCGACAACCAAAAATTACTATGGGATGAAATTTTATAGTGATATATGAAGAATAAGGAGACTCGTTTTTTTGTTTTATATAACACTCTAATTCCTCCATCTAGAAGGTCATATAGGTTCCTCTGTTCGGTGGATGCAAGCTGGATGCAACTTCGGGTCAAGGGTGGAAAAGTATCCTCTCCCTTACTTTCCACCACCCTAGGCCTACCATACTCAAGTGGGATCCTTTTTAATGTTTGGATATCGACCTTAGACTCTTTAAATTCATATTTAAGGAATTTTTGGAGGAAGAGTTTATCATCTTTGTTACTTTCTTTCATTGTAATGTTATGCTGTGATTTTGTTGTCTCAAGTTAGTCTTTCACATGTAAGTTGTTCCAAATCATATTACTTTCTTAATATAAGTTCTTATTATCCTTTTATTATATTATTATTTATATCACGTTTATAACTTTGGATCATGGTGTGAATTTATTCACATCAAACATTGTGAAACTATCACACAACGGTGGAGTGATTTTTATTTCATTGTCTTTTTTTTACTTCTTCAATTCCTCCCTCATTAGTCTACTTCCTACTTCTATTGAAACCATTGTATCAATGGAGGGATAACACACTTATGGTTTGATCCAAGGGAGTATCAAGGGACTGTATTAGATGTTATTTCTCCCTCCATTAATGTCTAGTCAGTTCTTTTAATTGAGAATTTTGTTTGAAGATCTTTAAACTCCTTCATCCTTGTTGAATTTAAGGCCACACACTTTAAGTGATAATACGAAATATTACCTTAAAGTTATCAAAAATTTTATCCTTCAAGTGTATAGGTGATTAGTATTAATGTGTGTAGGTATTAAACCAGTAAGTTATGATGTTTTTTGATATTATTAAATGAACCCATCTCAAATATAAGAAATTAAAATAGTTGAAAAAGGAATGCACCAAATCCACCCCAAGTGACAACCTAGGATCAGCTCATTATCTTAATATGAATTCACTTAAGTATTTTAGTGTTTACTTAAACCAATATAAAATCAACTCAATTTTGGCCACTTAATATCCAAATAGAGTCCATAGAATGTACGTGTCTATAGGTTTCTTCTTAGGTCTCTTAGGATTCAACAACCTAAGATACACTACAAGCGACCACTTAAATTTGAGATGGGTTCATTTAAAAAGATAAAAAACATCATCAATTTTTGGATTAATAACTACAAAAATTAATACTAATCACCTATACACTTGACTGATCAAAGTTTTGAGCACTTCAAGGAAAAGGTTTGTATTAACACTTGAAGTGTGTGGCCTTAAATTCAACAAGGACGAAGGAGTTTAAAGATCTTCAAACAATATTATCAATTAAAATAAGTGATTAGACATTAATAGAGTGATAAATAAAATCCAATCCAACCCCTTGACACTCCCTTGGATCAACCCTTAAGTGGGTTATCCCTCCATTGATACTATGGTTTCAATTGAAGTGGGAAGTAGACTCATAAGGGAGGAATTAAAGAAGTAAAAAAAGACAATGAAATAACGATCACTCCACCATTGTGTGATAATTTCACAAGGTTTGATGTGAATAAATTCACACATTCACCCATAAGTCACCCACTATGATGAGATTTTTGTAGACCAATTCTCTCTACACCAGATAAGTAGTCGGTAAAAAATTCATCAACCTATTAAAAAATATATTACTTGATAATAAAATCTTATATAGAATTTTGATTTTTGACATATCCCTTTAAAATATTCAAATACTATTCAATAGGTATATATCCATATATAATTTACATGACCACATATCTGAATCTATCTAACCAAGTGATCTGTAAAGTGAACTATCATATAAAATAATGGATGGAAGAACATATCTAATTCATATAATATAATAACAATTTCCTTTTCCATATTTGGAAATTTTTTTGGGCCTATAACTTTACTGCATATATATTCGAAAAATAAACAAATATTGGTTTATGTATGATAGAAATTTTTAGAAAAAATTCAATGTAAAGCTACATGTATTAAATCTAGCATCAAAACATGACAATCTTGTGATTTCAGACCCATTAACAATAAATCACTCATTGAAATGATATTATTGATATTTGATGAATACCCCTGAGAAAATTTTACATCATTAAAGAAGTTGAAAAAATGATATCTCTCTTTCTTGAATATATTATACGTAGCCAGAGGAATAAAATTATACTTTTCACCCTTCAATAGCACTAAATCTTCACTTATCCCCATGTTAATCATGCCCAACCTAGCCTTAATGGCATACTTTTTTCCGAGGTTCGTTTAATAATATTACAATGAAGATATCACATACATTTTTTATACCTTTATGGCATCAAGAAAATACCTAACATACAAATAATTCTAGTAAAAAAATTCAGAAAAAAAAATATATTTTTCCAAATGATTTTTATATGTTTTTTTGAAGAAGGTTTACACAAAACAGTGACCATATCCTTTAATTTCTCAAATTGTTGATCACCTATTTATGGAGATAGTGTTGTAACTTTTTTTAAATTCCCATCAAATGATGTTGTTAAAGATCGGTATTTATTTCATCGGCGTAGAAATATGTGATGTCCTAGAAAAACAGTCTTCAAGGAATGTTTCAAGATAACTGAGTGTGTACATTCTTCACAAATGTTACACCCTAGAGTTCCTTTATTGTTATATCCTGAAAAATTTACATAATAAAGGAAGTATCTTATCATCACATACACCATGTCTCTCAATGTGAAATTTCCATTTCTATAAGAATCATATAATAAAACTTCTGAAACCCACATTAATTTTACATCTTTTATCAATGGAGACAAATAATAATCAACATCATTACCTGGTTGTTTTGGTCTTAGTATAAATAGAGACAACATGATGTATTTTTTATCCATGTATAACCATGGTGGGAAGTTATAATTTACCAACATAATTGGCCATGTACTGTGAGAGATACTTTGCACACCAAAAGGATTCATTCCATATGTAGATATAACATGATAAAGGTTTCACGACTCTTTTCCAAATTCCGGATACTCATGATCAATTTTCTTCCACTGAGGAGAGTTTGTTGGGTGATGAAGTTTATCATCTTAATTTATTGTATATAAATTCCATGATAACTACCTTGTTGTCTCCTCACTTTCACGCAGACACCTAAAACTTAGAATGATTATAAATTACCATAAAAATTTCTAAGGACTTGTTTCACCATTCTTGTATTGAGACACACCGCACTTTGGGAATTTTTATGTGATTAATGGTCCTTGTGAAACAACATACAGTCATATATATAGGCATGTATTCTTTCATAGATCATACCCATTGAAAATGACATTAATTTAACATCATATGTTTGGTAAGGAAGCTCATTACATTTCATTATAATATCATTCAAGAGATAAAGTAGTTTAGAAACGATAGTGTCACTCCATCCGTTTCTATCTTTTACATTATATAACTTCATTATGGCCGAAAATGTAGTATATTTAGTATAACCAGTTTACATGGTGTATTTATAAGACACTTTATCTTATGAAATGACTTTGGAAAATCATAATGTTCATCTTAAAATGTCATTTTTATTTCCTCTATACAATCTTTAACATTGTTTACACCTATAATCACATCCTTGATATAAACTTCGTCATCATTCACACATTTAATCATATCATATGATCCATAAATCATAGTGTTATCCTATTCACTAGCTACAATTAGTTATTCCTCATATTTAGTCTAATATCAATAACTTCAATCTATTCCATGATAGATAAGGTGTTATTAAAACTCCTCTAAACTAATTAGACTTGATTAACAATAATTCAATCATGGAAAAAGATTTGAGAAGGGTCATATACCTAATATTTTGTAATCTTGATGAACTCTTTAACCACATCCTCATACTATTTTTTCATATGATAGGAATCAAGAAATTTTTGATTCATATCCATCCTATTTAATTTAGTAATATTCATATTTAACAAAAGAAACAAAATACACAGAAGGTATGAGCTAAGATTCCTAAAAGATTATGCTTTATAGATACACACATATACACACATAAATATAATGTGATTGTTTTTTCTTGTAAGTTTAAAGAATTAAATACAATTTAAACTGATATAAATATATAAATATATAAATATATAAATATATAAATATAAATATAAATATATAAATATATAAATATGTAAATATGTAAATATATAAATAAATAAATAAATAAATAAATATATTAATATATAAATATATAAATATATGAATATATAAATATCTAAATATATAAATATATAAATATATAAATATATAAATATATAAATATATAAATATATAAATATATAAATATATAAATATATAAATATATAAATATGTAAATATATGAATATATGAATATATAAATATATAAATATAAAAATATAAAAATATAGAAATATATATATATATATATATGTACACACACATACACACACATAGATGTATAAATACTCAAACACACATAAACAAAAATATATATAATTTTATACTTATACATATAAAAACAAATAAAACAAAAATTTATATATATAACTCATATTACATCATATCTCATGTCATGTTTCTATAAAAAAAATCATTAATCATACCCTTCGATCATTCTCATTACAAATATAGTTACTATTTTGATCCAAAATATAACCCAATCAATAATCTTGAATCCATTAATATATATACGACCAAAAAATATTTATAACATTATGGACATTGATTTCTTAACTAAAAATTACCCAAGATATTAATTCCCCACACAATCGATAAAAACAATTTTCCATTCCACTAGATCCTATTAGCTTAGACTATTAACTCCATATTCTAATGTTCACAAATCATGTTTATTATATTATTAATGAATTCAATATTTCTTTATATTAGAATATTAATTATGTAAATATATGAAAAATGGTTATGTCATGAACTAACCACATGGGTATTTAATTGACTGCATGAAATGTTCAAGTGATTTCCCAAATGATTCAACCAACTACATGAAAATGTTAATTGAACACACAGATTGAACGAGGAATTTGGATAAGTGTTGAACCTACCACATGATAAAATTAAGTGACCACACAAAGAAATTAAGTGACCGCATGAATAACTAAAGTGACCATATGAATAACTTAAATGACTACATGAAGAAATTAAGAGACTACATGAAAATATCAAGTGACCTCATGAAGAGATCAAGTGACCATATCAAGTGAACACAAAATGAAGTGACCACAAGATCATGTGACCATAAGATGAAGTGACCACAAGATGAGGTGATTGTTCTTCAATAAAGATAAAGTGACTGTGTATCACTTAAATAGTGAGTAAATTTTAAATTCTAATAACTATATTTTGAAATATTTAATAAGATTCAGAGGGTTTAATAATTCAAAATCAGAGTAATATCTACGAGCATTATTTTATAAATATTCTCCAATGACTAATTAAAGAATTATTTCTCTTTAAGAAGAAGAGATGCTCGTGGATATAATAAAGTGATACATTGAGAATAATTTGTGATTAATATTATTACATGAGTATGTGCTTCCAAGATACTCTGTATTTTTGGTTCTCAGTGCAAGATTAGTTTTAAGCCTTTTCAATGATGTATATAAAGAAAATTGATCAATTGACACAGATCATACATTGATCTTATTTAAAAACACTTTTCACTCCTTGTACTCTCTATATTTTGATTTACTTTCCATTTGTGTTTATTTTATTTTATATATCTCTTAACACATGATCCTTTTTTTGGAGAGTACCAAATAATATTTCCCTATTTTTTTACATCTTTTATCCTGTTAATAACTATGGAAGAGGCTGGTTATACCCTAAACATCCCTATGTGTAGTTTTATATTTAAAACCTGATCTAGGTTTTGGATCAAGTTTATTTATAGTTAATAAGTGTTCTTGGTAGAAAGTTACTTTAAAGTGGGTATGATTAAGTTCCAGCATATAATTGAACCTCTTGATTTAAATTTTGCAGTGTGTTTTTATTACTTTTCTTGATCTATTTTTCAAACCATTTTCATGGGTTATATCCTTTCATCTATTTTCTCTCATTATTTTCTATACCATTATTTTAAACAATAATTTATTTTTATCATTTATATGTGATATATTCTATTTAGTGTGAGTAAGATATTTTCAAAGTCATATCTATTTTAAAATAGTTTTAACTGGGTTTTGATCAGACCATTAAGAAGCTATTTTAAATCTTAAAATTTATTATACATACTTTATTTTCTAATTTGGATTCTTTAATTGTGTGGATTTAAATTGTTTTTAAACATAAAATTTAAATTGGAATCTCAATTCACCCCCTATTAAGCTATCCATTGGGACTAATATTTTTTATATGAGAATCAATTTTTTTTACTTTTAAACTTGATCAAGTTATTAATAAGTTATTTTTAAATATGTGTTTATTATTTATTTTGTTATTATAGATTCTAAGTCTGATGGTTATGATACAAACAAATCTCATTACTTTAATGTTCAAAACAATTATTAATGGAAAATAAAAATGAAAAATCATATTGAAAGCATAGGTTTTGATATCTGGGGATTTATTAAGGATAAATATAAAAAACTAAAAATACTAGAAAAGAATGGGATACACTAAATAAATATAATTATGATTCTACCTTTAATGCCATGAATGATTTATTTTTGATTTAAAAGAAGATTAGTTTAATATAATAACTTTCTGTGATTCTACTTACTAAATTTTGGATATTATTTTGTGTCCCATGAAGGCACATATAATATTGAATAAATGAGATTAAATACATATACTATTAAGTATGATAACTTCAATATTAATACTGATGAATATATATCTAACATTTATCTTAGGTTCAATGGAACATAAACACTATGATTTCACTTGGAAAAAAGTTGGATAATAAAGATTAAGTACTAAGGATCTTGAGATGCTCACCAGATCATTGGTATGGTACTGTAGTTTTCATTTGATAATCACGTGACATCAATAAAATACCATTCAAAGAGTTAATTGGAAATCTAATGATGTATAAATAAGAGATAAAAGTGAACAATGAATATGATGAACTAAAAATAAAATTTTATTCTTTAAAAGAATTATAGTCAAAAGACAAGGAATTGTCAAAGTTGAAGTATGTGTGGAAGTGAAGCTGATATAAATAGTGATGAGGAAATGAATCAGTTATCTAAAATATCTCACAAGTTTTGTAAAAACAAGAAGTTTTTCTATAAACAAAATTATAAATGAAAGCATAAAAAAATAGGAAATATAGAAAAGACTGGAAGATGTATAACTCATCTAGTGACATTACCTACTATGAGTGTAAGAGAAAATGATATATAAAAACTTAGTACTTAAATATTATGTATAATAATAAGTATGAATATAAAAAGAAAATAAAAAATAAAGTATTGAATTCCCCATGGAGTTCCCATGAGGATAACACTGGTGATTAATACTCTAGTTAATAAGATTCACATGAAAAAGAAAATCTATACTTTATGGATACTACTTCATAGGTATAATCTATTTCTTATGATCAAATATCAGATGAATTTGAAATTAAAAAGGAAGTATTAAAAGAATAATGTTCTATATTAGAAGATACCATGAATAAATTAAAAGATAAATGTAGAACTGTAAAAAAGGTCCATGTTTTGTGCACTATTGATAAATCTGATATTTGTATTAAAAAAGATTTTGTTAAAAGAAAATTATAATTTGAAAATTAAAAATTTATAGATTAGAAAATATTTTTAATAGTTTCCTGATAGAAGGAAAATATTTAATATTATTTTTGTTTAAAAAAATCATAAATACAAATAAGTAATTGGATATGGATCTTTACAACAAAGTAAGATTTATAAAAATTACTTTGTTTATAGTTTAAAGAATAAGACCATAATGTTTAAGAAAACATATATATTTTTTGAAATAATTATAAAAACATTGGACCTAAAAAGTATTTTATATCTATTTTTTTTATTCTTCTAGTAATAAGACTATAAAGTAAATTTTAATTCCAAAAGATTTATTTTATAAATTTTATGGACCCAAGAAAATATGGGTACCAAAGTCATTTATTATTTGAATATTTTTAGGAAAAATATTTAAAAATAACCAGTTGAAATCTATGTTATCTTGATGGTGGATATTCCAAACAAATGTCTGGAGATTATTGAATCATAAAGAACCTTCAAAAAGATGATGATGGACATTTCATATTTGGTAACAATTAAAAATGAAAGATTATTAAACTTGAAAAAATTGGTAACTCCAAATCATTTCTTATTTTTTAAAGTCTCATTTTTGATGGCTTGAAATAAAATCTTTTTAGTATTTACTAGTTATGTGATGATGGTTTTGGTGTAAATTTTTAAAATAATTCTTATAAATTTTTTGATTTCCAGAATGATTTAGTATTTATTTTGTTAAGAAATGATAATGTTTATATTGTTAACATAGATTCCTTATTCTCTTTAAATGTTTCTTATTTAAGTTCCTTTTATAGAGAATCTTGGATATATAATAGGAGACTAGGATAATATAATATAGAATCAATTACACATATAAGTAATAATGGTTTAGTAAGGTATCTACCCTTACTAGAATTTACCCAAGACAAAGTATGAAATCCCTGTAAGAAGGGAATGAAACAAAAAACATATTTCAAACTAAAGAAATAGATTTATTCCCTTCAAACATTATAATTGGTTCACATGGATTTATTTATACCATCTAGAGTTTATAGTTTATATAAAAAACACTATTAGTATGTAATTATTGATGACTATTTGATATATACATGTCTGTTTTTCTTAATTGTCAAAAGTGAAGCTTCTTCAAGTTTTTCTAAATAAGAAAAAATTAATAGAGAGCCTTAGAGGACTCATTATAAAAATCATGAGAAGTTATAAATACTATGGATTTGTGAATCAAGAGTTTGAATCTATCTATTCATAATATGGCGATAACCATAACTTCTTTGTTCCAAAAAAAACTCAACACAATGGGTTAATTGAAATAAGAAAAATAAATCTTTAAGAAATTTTCCAGACTGTGCTCAGTGAATATGAATTACTATTAAATTTTTGGACTGGATACATTAACATAACATTTTATGTAATAAATAGAGTTATCATTATACCTATATTTGAAAATACTTCATATAAATAATGGAATGGTAGAAATCCCAAAGTAAATTACTTTAGAGTTTTTGGATGCAAAGTCTTCATTATAAACCCAAAGGGGAATCTAGAAAAGTTTTCACCAAAAATATAAAAAGTAATTTTTCTTGGTTATTTAGCCACTAATAAATAAATATAGTAGTTAATAAAAAATATAAAGTTGTGGAAGAATCTATGCGTGTCACATTTGTTGAGATAAATCCACATGAAACTAATAATTCAATAGAAAATATTGATGATGATATGTCAAATTTGAATATAAATAAAACCTTTAAAACCTCTAACCTTACTGCTAATTTATTTAATAAATCTCCCAATAGAGACCATTAAGACCTCCCAAACCTGGAAAAAGACTTGGAGGAACCAAGTACTTTAGTTCTTAAAACTATCAGAACCCTAAAAAACTATCCCCTAGATACTATTGTAGGATACCTAGATAAAGGGACTCAAACCCAAGACTCACTAAGAAAATAGATTGAACATCTTGAATTTTTTGTCACCCTAAACATAATAGCATCAATGAAGAAATAAATAATGAGCATTGTGTGATGACTATAAAAGAAGAATTGAACCATTTTGAAAGAAATAAATGCAGAAATTAGTGGATAGAACTAAATACTACCTAAATATTAGCACCAAGTGGGAATATAAAAACAAGGTTGATGAGTCTAGCATAATAGTTATAAACAAAGATATATTGGCTATACAAGATTATATACAAGAATAAGGTATTAATTTTGAAGAAACTTTTGAACCAGTAGACTGACTTGAAACCATTTGAATACTACTTTTATGTACAACATAACTTAATCTCAAGATATATCAAATGTATTTAAATAGTGAATTCCTTAATAGTTATATTTTTGAGGATGTGTTCATTGAGAAACCCCCTGTATTTCAAAACCCCCATTTTCAAAATCATGTTTTTAAACTTTATAAAGATAATTATGCCTTAAAATAGGATTCTAAATCTTGGTAAGAAAGGAACATATCCTTCTTGATTTCAAATAGATTTTCCAAAGGTATATTTAATTTTATTGTATTTACAAAAAATAAATTAAAATGATATTTTTATAGTTAAAATCTATATTGATGATATTATTTTTATTTCATCCAAACACTCCTTATATACTGATTTTTCTAAAATGATGAACAATGAATTCGATATGAGTTTAATGGGTGAGTTAAAATACTTTTCTAGTTTTTCAAATTTTCAAAAGAAATATGTAATTGTCTCAAATCTATGTATATAAAAAAAGGATTTTAAAAAATGTTTTGGTATAGATAACACCAAATGTAGGGATACTCCTATGAGTACAATTTGTAAGAAAGATATGGTTGAATCTAGAAAATTAGTTAACCAGACTACTTAGAATGGTATGATTGTGAGTTTACTATACCTAAATTTTAGTTGGATAGATATTATGTTTAGTGTAATATTGCGTTCCCATTTAGAATAAAATATAAATGAATACCAATTAATGCTATTAAAATTATTATCAAATTCCTTAAGAATATAACCATCTTTGGACTATTCTACTCTAGGGGCCATTCATTTTAATTATTTAGTTATTATGATATTGATTTTGGTATCTATAATTTATATAGGAAAATAACCTTTGAAACATGTCATATTTTAGGAAAGTCTCCAATTTCTTGGTATTGTAAAAATTAAAAATCAGTTGTGTTATTGACTACAATGGTAAAATACATAGCTGTAGGAAACTATTGTGCACAAATTTTGTGGATGAAACACATATTACTAGAATATGGATATTAGTTTACACATGTACCTATAAATTTGGAGAATACAAGTTCTATTAATATTTATAAAAATTATGTATCTCGTTACCAGACTGAACATATTGATATAAGACATCTTTTTTTGAGAGACTATTTTCAAAATGGTGATATTAATATTGATTTCATTGAAAATGAACATCATCTTGCTGATATTTTTATAAAGACTTTGAATATAGAAAGATTAATTTATATCAAACATGAATTCGAAATTTTTAATTATTCCAAAAGCTCTTATTACAGTTCTTACCTCTTTGTGTTTTAGTTAATTCATGTTCTTAATGTTCATTTATTTACTAAATTTTATTGTATTTCTTAAGCTTACCATTTATATTTATTAATATTTATCTTGTTTTAAGTTTAATTTGATGATTTATGTGTTCTAATAAAAAGTGATTATAAGGGTAGTTCATTCAATCAGTTAAACAACCATGAATTTGTTTTCAAACTGTTAGTTAAGTTACTGTGAGAATTTGGGAAGGTGATCAGTTAACCTACTATGAACCCTACTTGTTATTTCATGGCATGTAATATGGTAAGTAAACCTAATGTGACTTATTTAAGTTTCCAAAATCATGATTTTACAGTCATTTAACTTGTTATGTCTATTTGAGAGTTAAAATAATATTAAATGTTTTGGAATAATTTTTAGTTCTTTTTTTTCCTTTTAAATTATCCCATAAATTATTGAATAAAATAAAATCATAATTTTAATCTATTCAAACCTCTATTTCTCTCTCTATATTTTTAAAATACCTAGATTATGTATCCTTTGATCCTTTCCTTCTAAGACCCTTTCTTATCCAAAAACCAAACCCATTCATTCATATTTTCAAATCTTAGTAGGAAAATAGTTGGAACAAAATAAACTATTGAAGTTATATCTCCTACATATTCACTTACTTTGAATAAATAAAAGAAAATTAAGGCTATATCAAGTGATTCAAAGAATCCTCACAATACTCATCTTTCAGATCGACTGGTATGTGAATAAAAATAAGTGAATGCAGAGTGGCTACTGTTGAGTAAATATTTAGTTTGAAAATCTATACTGATACAAGGATGGGATGATTGGTTCAAAGAAAATGGTAAAACTTTTCACACTCAAATAATCTAATATTTATATTTTAATATGGAGTTTGATAATTGAGATTTATGTTATTCAATTCAAACCATTGTAAATGGGGAGAAGTTGGTATCTTCTACAAAGTTTTGGGATAAGAGTTTGAATATACCTCATATAGGATAATATGAGGATTATAAAATATCCAATCCTATTGATTATACTCACTTTTGAATTAATAATTACCTTGTGGAGATAACAGGACATAGAAATCCTAGAATTTATAATAATATAGAGTTTGATGAAGACACACTATTACCAATCAGGTCTTTAACAATGTTAGTTATAAGGTTTTATTATTTCTTCAAAAAAACTGATATTGTGAGGATGTGTGTGTGTGTGTGGGGGGGGGGGGGGGTTAACAACACTAAAAAAAGTGATGTTAAAGACACCCTTTATTAGTTTTTTTAGCACTATTAAAGGATGCCTTTAACATTTCTCTTTTTAGCACTGTTAAAGGTTGGATTTTAACAGCGCTAAAAAAGTACTGTTAAAAATATGAAAAAAATTATTTTTTCACGCACTCCTCACACCCCCTTTCTTAGTTCTTAAATACCCTTTTTCTCTATTTTTTACTACTAAATCCCCATCATGCACCACACTCCCTTCCTCAACACTGTATGACTATCGTAAATACCGGAACACACCTGGATCTGATCCGAGGACCCCCTTATGTGATTGAATAATTTTTACCACTATGCCATGCATATTTTTTATATTTAATTACTTTTATATTTATTGATATATATTTTTAAATTAATGATATATCTATATAAAATAATATTTATTTAAATATATTATATATTAATATTCATTTATATATATTAGAATATATATATATGTTTATTAATATACACACATATGTATATATAAAAATTATACCAACATATTATTGCATTTTTATAAGGTAAATAAAATGGATAATTTTTTAATTTAAATACAATAAAGGATAAATATTTATTTTGTATATTTAGAAATAATTTTTTACATAAATATGGTGATATATGTAATTATAAAAGTTATTTATTATAAGTAAATATAAGAAAATATGAATATATTTAATTATAAATAAAACAAAATTTTGAAAAATGACAAAATATCAAAGAAATAATATCAATACTAATGTAATATATGGGAATAAATTTAGTTCTTACAAAAAATGACAATAATTACCCTTTAAACGAGGCTGAAAATCCATCGAATGTTAAACAATTGAGGTACCCTGAATAAAAACTCTGTTTTAAAGGCCTTATACAACTTTTTTACCTCTAAAGATTATTTACCAAGGTCCCCCCTTATTAATATGGCATAGAGCTCATCACAAGATTTGATTTGATACGTGGTGGAGCCCAAATGGACACCCAAATCAAAATTTATGGTTATTTGAAGTTATACTTATGTTTTCTACTTATTTTAAATATTTTATTGATTTTTTTTATTTTAATTATTTTATAATTGTTATTAAATGACTATTACATGATAATAATTATTGAATTATTGATTAAAAATAATTTTTTTAATTATTTTATATGTCATTTTCACTAAATATATTATATATTAAGTGTAAATTCTTATTTATACTTATCTAAAACATATTTAAAAAATATATATTATATTTATATCAATATATATATATATATATATTATTTTTAATGATTTTTTTTGAAATATACCCTTTATTAGTGCTTTTTTAGAAGTGTTGATAAAGACCCCCTTTATCAATTCTTTTTTTACAAGTGCTGATAGGGGGGCTTTATCAGTTCTTTTTTACAAGTGATAATAAAGGGATCCCTTTAATAACACTTTTTTAGTGATATTAAAGACCACCTTTAATAGCATAAAAAGTGTTGTTAAAGACCCCCTTTAACATCGATTTTTTATAACCTACAAAGGGGGTCTTTAACAACACTTTTAGTTAGCACTGTTAAAGCTCTAGAACTGAATAAAAGCAGTTTTATTATAGTGAGAGTAGACTATTGGTGAAATTTATCCAAAATTTTTTTAGTCTTGAGAAAGGTGACATTAGTATTTTAAGGAACCATGATCATATTTTCTATATCTGATGAATAATAGAGTTTAGATAATCCAATCAAGATACATTATGTGGAATATGACATATTTGTGTAAACCCTTTTCTAGATTCACTTCATTGCCTTATGCTAAGTGAATTTTATACCAAATGGAGAACTAATGGATAATTACCTAGGGGGAGGAAAAATTAGTTTCATTTAGTGGGTTTTTCGTTAATCAAAATACATTTAAGAATATAAAGGTCAAATGAAACCCATGGAAGAAATTATGAGTAAAAGATAATGAGAAAATATTTGGAAAATTCAATCATGTTAAGGATATGGTGATACTATGGGGAAAAGTAGATCATGTTATAGTAGTAGATGAGATTTTTTAATATTAATATGAGGGTAATGAAGATGAATTAGATTTTGAAGAAGAGTATGTTAAAGATTCTGATCTCAGTGAGGAAACAATGGAAAAACATGATGATTCCATGAGTCCATCTCCAACTATATATTTTGGACCTCCTCATTCACCTCTAGATTTACCCTTTAAATAAGTAGAGTTGAGAGATGAGGATGTTACTGATACTAAATTTTTAATGAATGATATTACTAAATATATAATTTGGTAGGACAATGAATTAGATAAATCAGTAATAAATGAATACAATAGTAAAAAATCATCTACCTTGAGTCCTATGATCAAAAGTACCCCAAGGACTAGTGGAAAATAATCAACTCCTCAGAGGGAGGAATCATGTGATAGTGGTGATCATGGAGGTAGTCCACTGGGACATGGTAGACCTACCATATCTTCCATTCAAAGAGTTCCTGAAGGGTCCTTGATTAATAAAATACATATTTAATAAAGAGTTGAGGTATCTCCTTCCAAATCATATTTTTTTTATTGAAATTTTGAAATTATCCATAGTAAAAGTTCTTGAAAATATGTTTGTATCTAATACCAAAAAATATGTTGAGGAACTAGTTGGTAGTGGTGATAAAAATCCTATGTTGATTGAAGAAGAGTTTGATGGTGGGCATTCTACTCCGGATAAATCATTACCTATCCCAACATATACTTATTATATATTTTTTTTGTGACTAAAGAAAATACCAATGTGTTCAAAAATGATTTTATGATTGTATTGAAGGAATTATTCATTGGTTTTGGAAAGTTATTTGAATCTATTATAGAAGAGGTTATCTCAAGGATAATCTCTCTTGTTATTTCCCATTTTTATCCAAATCTTAATCCCAATATAGATCTGATGAAAAATGAAATTGGGAATCTTAGAGAACAAGTTGAAGCATTGCAAGATGATCTCTAAGGAATGACGATTAAGATAGACCCTAGGTTTATGAATGATATTTTTCAAACATCTATGTCAATTACACCTTCTAATGTACCTCCTCTTATTGAATCTCCTACCTCTGTAAAAGGTGATATAAATGAGTATATAATCATATAGCTTATGAGATATGATCTAAAATTTATTTTAGATAAATTTAATAAGGCCAAAGAGATGATGTTTTATTTAATTCAAACTCATTGTACAAAAATGTTATAGATGGTTTGAATTAATGTAAAATAGGTTGGAAGAGAAAGAGACAAAATCTGAAGGGCTATTAACTTTTATCTGGGTAGGATATTTACAATGTCTGATTTGAGTACCATGTTTAGATCCTTATCCAATAATATTAGAATTCCCCCTAGGAATCAGGAATTTAATAATCATGTAGATATATTGAAGATAATAACTTCTACACTAGAATCCTTTTTGAAAAATAAAGGAGTCTATTTTATAACCATGGAGTAAGGATCTTGAGTTGTGAAGGATTTTACCAGGCTTTTAGAGCCTTATATTTACACCTCCAATACTACCATCCTAGAACCTCCTACTCTCCCTATATATTCAGCACCTACCTATATCACTTTTTTTACCAATCCTTTTGGTTTGACTCCTCGACTAGTTGTTCAACATGTTTGATCAGTCTCTAGGTGTGCGATTATTTCAGAACCTTCTTCCATGACTTCACAACAAACCACACCTCCTTCCATAACCTCTATAGATAAAGATAAAGATTTCATTCTTCCTTATGACATCAGAGATGTTATCACAGATTATAATTCTAATTAGAGTCTCTGATAAGGATTTCATATTCTTGTTTGAACTATAAATGAAATATGTTGTTTGATTTTATCAATTTGTTTTTGAAATTTATTGACTAACATTATCTAATTTCTTTTTTATGTCTACTTTATCATTTCCCCATAACTCCTATTCTTTTTGATAATCCAAGGGGGGTATAATATGGTATTTCAAATTATTATCTCTTGAATGTTTTTATTTCAAACTTATTTCTATTTTTCTCAATATTTATTCTAAAATTATTTTCGATCATAAAAAATGTAGAGATTGTTAGAGTAGACCATCAACTACTTGTTTTAATGTTTACAAATCATGTTTATTATGATATTAATGAATTCTATGTTTTATGATAGTAAAATGTTATTATAGAAAACTTATGAAAAATGAATAAGTATTGAAATGAATGTGTGGGTACTAAATCAACAGATTGAATTGTTCAAGTGACTATACAAAGGGTTTTTTCATCTACATGAAGTTTCAACTGATTGTACATAATACAAAAAAAATTGGATTAGTGTTGAACTTATTGCATGGAGAACTTAAGTGACCACATGAAAAATGAAGTGACCATATGAAGAACATAAGTGAACACATGAAGAAATTAAGTGTTCACATGAAAAACTAAAGTGACTGCATAAAGAGATCAAGTGACCGCAAGATGAAGTGGTCACAAGATCAAGTGACTATAAGATGAAGCGACTATTAGATAAAGTGATAGTGCCTGAGTAATGATGAAGTGACTATGTATAATTAAAATATTAAGGATTTTTTAAATTCCAACAACTATATTTTGATGCATTTAATAAGACTCATATCATTTAAGAATATCATATCAGAGTAATTAGTACAAGGATGTTTTTATGAATGTTCTACAAAAAATAATTAGAGAATGATTTCTCTTTAAGAAGAAGAGGTGCTCATGGATAAAATAAAGTGATTCATTATGAATACTTTGAGATTAGTCTAATTACTTGACTCTTTTATTCTAAGACACTCTGTTCTTTTAATTCTCAATAAAATATCAATTTGAATATTTTTCAATGATAGATTTAAAGTCAATTGATCAATCGAAGTTGAATAGAGACCGATCTACTTTAGAAACACTCTTTTCACTCATTTTCCCTTTATTTGTTTTACTTTACTTACAAGATGTGTTTATTTTATTTTGTATATCTTTTAACACGTTCTCCTTACTTATATTGGAGAGTGATGGATAATCTATTATTATTCTTTTTTTACATCTATTATCCCATGGATAACTATGGAAGAAGCTTGTTATAGCATGGACTGTCCTGTTTGTGGTTGTATCTATAAAACATGATCTAGGTTGTAGATCAAGTTTATTAGGATTTAATAAATGTGATTAGAAGCAGGTGAGTGTCAAGTGGATTGGAATAAGTTCCATCTTGGAACTAAACAACTTGTTTTAAATTCCATTATATGTTCTTATTATTTTTCATACATTGTGTTTTAAAATGTTTTCACTAGTTATATCCATTAACATGTTTTCTCTCATTATTATCTAAAACATGGTTTGCAACAAAAATCTATGATAATTAACATTTATATGTGATATATTCTATTTTTTGTGAATTTTTTTTCAAAAGTTAGGTATGATTCAAAATATTTTTAGCTATGTTTTGATCATATTGTTGAGAAACTATTTCAAATCATCAAATTTTTTTATACCTACTTTATTTTTTAACTGAACTATTTTAATTGAGGGGTTTTTAAATTGTTTTTAACAAAAATGTAAAATTGGAATCTCAATTCAGCCCCATCTTGAGATATACAATTGGGCCAACCAACCCATTTAATTTTTCAATTAATATCAAACAATAAAAAATCTAATTATTTTGTATGCAATCTCAATCTATACTCTATATTTATATATACAAAGAGTAATAACATCCCAAAAATTAGGAAAACCATGCAAGAATGGCTAATCAAAATTGGGAAGCACCCTAAATGGATCGATTCATACAAAAAATATTGAATAATAGTGCACAAAACTGATTATAGATGAATACATAAGGGAAGAATCATTACACATGAATAGGGGAAGATAAACTCAAAAAAATCATAAAAAACACCTGAAAGATTGACAGTGAATCATTAAAAACAGGTTCAAAATTTCATACTCCTTAAGTTAAGATGTTCAATTTTTATGAAATAAATTATTTTGGTTGCAGTATATGAACAAGGGAAGAAAAACTCAAAAAAATCATGAAAAACACATAAAAGATCGACTGAGAATCCCTACAAACTTGTTTAGAGTTTCATACTTATGGATTTGAGGTTTGATTTTTCCAAAACAAAAGACTTCAAATGCTATTGTGGTTCGATACTAAGAGAGCTTGACTTTGGTAGGAGGAGAAGTGATCTATTAGGGTTCAATTTAAAAAGGAAAAAGGGTTTTATAAGCACTTACCAAAAAACGCAGATAAAAGCCCATTTTATCAATGCAACAAATAAAAATCTTGAGAAATACCACTTTTGACAACGCTTTTTTAGCATTGTTAAATTCAGCCTTTATCAGCACTGAAAACATACAGATAAAAGCGGTATTTCTCATCACTTAATTTTTAGCGATGATAAAATAAAATTTTATCAGTGCTTAATATAATGCCGAAAAAATGTAAAAAATTGAATAAAAATGAAAAAAATAAATAATATTAATTATATAAATAACAAAATTATTAAAATTTAATTATACTAACTATTTAAATTACAAAATATAAAAAATTCATTTAAATAAATTAATAATATAAAATACAAACATATTGAAAATATTAAAACTTAATAAATAATTTTTTATAAATAAATATTAAAAAATGAATAAATTATGAAAATATTAAAAATGAAAAAATAATATTGAATAAAGGAATATTAAAAATGAATATATAAATTTGAATAAATTTCAAAAATATTAAAAAAGTCAATTTATAACATTAATTACATAAATAAAAATAAATAAAAAATGAATAAATTATTTATAAAAATAAAAAAATTATTAAAAATGAATTATATTAACTATCTAAATTACAAAAATATTAAAAAATGAATTTAAATAAATAAATTATATAAATATCAAACATATTAAAAATATTAAAACTTAATAAACAAAATTGCATAAATATTAATCATACAAATTATAAACATATTGAAAATACGAAAACATAATAAATAAATGTATGAATAAATATTAAAAAATGCATGAATTCCCAAAAAATTTAAATAAATAATATTAAATAAAAATAAAAATAATAATGATTAAATAAAATTTAATAAATAAAAGAAATATTTAAAAATATGAATTCATAAGATTAATTACATGAATTATGTAAACGCATTAAAAATGAATAAATATGAATGAAGAAATGATAAAATTAATATAAATAAAAAATTATTAAAAATGAATAATAGTAACTATTTAAATTACAAAAATATAAAAAAATTCACTTTAATAAATTAATTATATAAATTTCATACATTTTAAAAATAAAAATAAAAATAATAAATAATAATGAATAAATATTAATCATATAAATTACAAACACATTGAAAATATTAATACTTAGTGAATAAATATGCATAAATAAATATTAAAAATGAATAAGTAATATTAAATGAAATACTATTAAAAAAGAATATATAAAATTGAATAAATTCGAAAACATTTAAAAATGTGAATTCGTAACATTAATTACATAAGTTACAAACACATAAAAAATAAATAAAAATAAAAAAATAATATTAATTATATAACTCAAAAAATTATTAAAAATGAATTATATCAACTATTGAAATTAAAAAAATATAAAAATTAAAATGTATTTTAAATAATTAATTATTTAAATTTTGATCGTATGAAAAACATTAAAAATTAATAAATAAAAATAAATAAATATTAATAATATAAATTACAAACATATTGAAAGAATTAATACTTAGTAAGTAAATATGTATAAATTTTAAAAAATGAATAAATTTCAAAAAATATTTAAAATTATTAAATAAAATTGAATAATTTAAAAATATATATTTTTAAAAAAATTTAATTCATAAAATTAATTACATGAATTATAAACACATGAAAAACAAGTAAAAATGAATAAATAAAGAATAATATTATTGCTAATTATTGATGCATGTATCGTATTGATTGTATATAAAAATATAATTATTTATTATCCTTTAGAATTTTTAATAATAATTAAAATTATTATCACTTAATTAAACATATACATGTTTAAAATTGTATAAATTACATTCAAAATTAAATACATTACAAAAACATTAAGTGAATAATATTAAAAATGAATAGATATTAAAAATGAATAAATTTTAAAAGATATTAAAAATAGAGAAATATTAAAATAGAATAAATATTGTTAAATAAATAAACAAACATACACATTACATACATACACAAAACCTAAATACACATAGACATACAAGTACAAACACATACACATACACATACACATACACATACACATACACATACACATACACATACACATACACATACACATACACATACACATACACATACACATACACATACACATACACATACACATACACATAAACAATCATATCTCGATATACATGTATATACACATACATACACGTACACACATGTATACACATATACATAAATCCAATTACATACACGTCCACACACATACTTACACATACTACATAAACATACACATACATCATAAACATACACCTACATACAGATATATACATATACATACATACATATACATACCCATACACATACACATACACATACGCATTTAAATACACATATGCACACACACACATCCTCATGCATACAAATACAAATACAAATACAAATACACATACACATACACATACATATACACATACACATACACATACACTTATACATGCACACACACAAACACATACACATACACATGCAAGTACACATAAACGTACACGTACACGTACACATACACATACACGTACACGTACACATACACATACAAGTACACATACACATACACGTACACGTACACGTACACGTACACATACACGTACACATACACATACACATACACATACACATACACATACACATACACATACACATACACAAACACCTACACATAGACGTACACATACACATACACATACACCTACACATACACATACACATACACATACACCTACACAAACACATACACCTACACATACACATACACATACACATACACATACACATACACATACACATACACATACACATACACATACACATACACATACACATACACATACACATACACATACATATATACATAGACATAGACAGACATAGACATAGACATAGACATAGACATAGACATAGACATAGACATAGACATAGACATAAACATAAACATACACATACACATACACATACACATACATATACACATACACATAAAAAATCATACCTGGATATACATGCATATACACATACATACACGTACACACATGTATACACATATACATAAATCCAATTACATACATGTCCACACACATACTTACATACTACATAAACATACACATACATCATAAACATACACCTACATACACATATATACATATACATACATACATATACATACCCATACACATACATATACTCATACACATACACATACGCATACGCATTTAAATACATATATGCACACACACACATCCTCATGCATACAAATACAAATACAAATACAAATACAAATACACATACACATACACATACATGTACACATACACATACACATACACATACACATACACATACACATACACATACACATACACATACACATACACATACACATACACATACACATACACATACAATTATACATGCACATACACAAACACATACACATACACATACACATACACATACACATACATGTACACATAAACGTACACGTACACGTACACATACACATACAGATACACGTACACGTACACATACACATACAAGTACACGTACACCTACATGTACACATACACATACACATACACGTAAACATACGCATACACATACACATACACATACACATACACATACACATACACATACACATACACATACACCTACACATACACATACACATACACATACACATACACATACACATACACATACATATACACATACACATACACAAACATATTCACATTCATACGCACACATATATACATACAAATACACATAAACATGAACATACGGAAACGTACATATATATAGAAACACACACAGACACACATTACACATATATACACGTACAACACATATAAACTAATACGTACATACACATACATACACATATACACATGCACATATAGACATACACATACATCACATACACAATCATACACATACATACAAATATATGTAAATATTTTAAATTATTTAGTATGAATATAAATATATAAATTCAAATATGGGCTATATTTTTTGAAAATATTCATTTATATATTTATATAGTTATTGAAATAGAATACAAATATATTATATTTATATATACAATTTTTTATTAATTTATATAAATATATTACTAATAATTTTTATTTATTAATGTAAATTCTAAATTTATATATATAAAATTAAAAAAATAAGATTGTTAAAAAAAATTTATTATAATTTAGTTATATAAATCATATTTATATATTATATACATAATCATTGCTATATAAATCATATTTAAAAATATATAAATATGTATATATAAATTAAATTATTCATGGTGCCCTTTATTAGTGTTAAAAAGAACTGATAAGAGAAACCATTTTATGAGTGCTTTTAACACTCATAAAAGTCACCTTTATGAGTGATTTTAGTTAGCACTAATAAATTTCTCAATTTTATCAGCACTTTTTATTCAATAATGATAATGGTTATCTCTTAATAAACATGAATATGTTATAGTGGTATTTTTTTGTTATGAAAAAGGGACATTAAGGTTTTATGTTGGTTTTTCATGTTGCTAGTGACAGATGATACTTATTTCCCTATCGGGGATTCCATCTTCACTGTGAGGATGAGATAAACAGTGAAAATTGTGGGTGATGTGTTTTTCCTAATAGTTTTTTTGTTCTTGTTATTTGGGTTTTGATGTTTTGGGTATTTCATTGGAAGTATCCATTTTTGGGTTTCTGTTATTGGTGTTGTTTATGATGTCTTATTGTTCAATTATTTTATTTATTTTTGGTGTGTTGTCTATTTTTTATTATATTTATTTGATTTTTCGATGTGTGCCTTTTCGGTTTTGGGGATTTTTTGTTCTTGGTTAGTCGTAAAATGTTGTCTTGAGGTTTTTTGTTATTCTTGGTTGCAGACTTGTTCTTAGCTAGCAGTTCTTGTGTTCATGGCTTGACATTTCTTTTCATCTTCTTGTGGATGTTATGGATTTTGTGATGATGATGAATTATGAAAGGTGAATAATTTTTTGGAATCTTTGATTTTAATTTCATATTTATGAAGTTATCAGTTAAAATACAGTGATGGTGTGCCATGAGGTTGTTTTTTATGGTGATTTTATGAATGGGAATTCCATAAATTATCTTCAAAGGTGATTGTATTTATGTGATGGATGTGTTGTGAGTGTTGTTCTCTATGTGATCAACTTATTGGTTCCCTACTATGTATTTCTGGACATATGTTGTTATTAGGTTTATTGTCTGATTTTTTTTTATTTTTATCTAGAATCTTGGGTTGATGTTGAATCCAAGGTGGTGATGCCTTTGAGGCAAGGGTACCCAGTAGTTGGGCTGTGTTTTTATCCTAATTGACGGTTTTTTTCATTTATTTTTTAGTGCTGTATTTCAAAAAAAATTCAATAAGTGAAATAAATTTATATAGTAGCCATAAAAAATAAAAGGCCAAACACAAAAAATATGTATTATTGTTATCTAATAATTTAGTTTATCATAGTTTTATTTAGAAAATATAATAATTTTATACTTTTAATTTTTTACAATTTAATAGAAAATATTTTTTTTATATGTGTGGGGTTAATTTATCTAGATATATTTGATCATACCTAAAGTTACCAAGAATATGGTTTACCATTGAAACAGGCGGTTGAATTAGTGGTATTATTTTATAATTTTATATCAACTAAAATAAACCTCTATTGTTTTTTTGAGACTCAATTATCTCAAAATTAATTTATCACCCTTACCCATATGCAGTGGAATAAAAATTAAATGAAATACACATAACATTTTCACAAGGTTCAGTACTAATGTGTATCATTACTCCTTACTATGTTAGATATAAGTCCAAGAAACATAATTTTTTTTTAAAAAAAATCAATAAATAATGATAAGTATCATTAGAATGTATCATCCTTTTTATTGGTAAAAAATCCCTCTCGGCATGGTTTCAAGGTTTTTGGGTTGGTGTATTTGTTGAAAAATCTCCAGAGAAAAGAAGACCATGTAGAGAAGAAATTAGAGTAGTTGATAAAATGATGTTGTTTCCAAGTGTTTTCAAATTTTTTGGGTATGATGTTTCATAAAAAATCAAGTATGATTCTATAATCATTTGAAGAAGTTTATTCCAAAAAATAGAAAAGGAAGGATTTAAAAATAGAAAGTATAAGAGACCACATAACAGGTATGTCAAGTCGCATATCACAAATCAGTTAAGGAAATTTGGTGAAATCAGATAGTTAATGTAGTGAGTATGTATTCACATAGAAATTATGTGACTATATAGGAATTTATAAATGGAGATATGTCATTTGTAGGACAAAGTTTATAAGGACCCGACCTTAAAACATCACATAATATTGAATTAAATGAATAATTCACATTGAGGATCTTTTCAGGTTTAGAGTTTTAGAGAATTAGGACATAACTATTACATTTAAAAAGATTACAAAGTAGACACTTCTATCCAGTTTCCATTTTTTTCATAAAATAAAAAAACTTGAAAAAAAGAGTCATGTCTATTTCCATGTTTTAGACATCATGACTTTTCCTTGATCCCATCCTTGACCCTATTCATCTTTAAGTCATGTGAAAAATATTTCAAAACTTGGTATGAGCATAAAAATCTCATTAAGGGTTATAAAACAAAGAAAGAAAACATTAGTTCATAAATACATACAGAACATAAACTATTTTACTTACCTCATGATATCATAAGATTTATGAATGACACATAAAAATCATAAATCATAAAGGTAACTTGTGAAATCCATAACATAATCACATTGTAGCTATCACAACTACAAATGGAGTTACTTTGGAATACCCATCACAGTATATTCCCTAAATCTCTTTGGAGAAAAATCCACATTTACCTCCGTCACATTACCCAATGCATTAAAGAGTTATATCAGGCTCACCTACCCTAGGTTTATCACAGAACCACCCGTATACGTAACAATTCCCAAGAACCATAACATATTCGTACACATAAAACAAACATAAAGGAAAGATAACATTTCCACATTTCAATCACAATATATTATTTAAATTTACTGACATAACAATTCCATTATAAAAACAATTTTCAATACCCAAATACGTAAAAATTATATGGTATTTATTTTCCTTTAAAAAAACACTACAACTTGTTAAGGAAGCCAAAGATCAAATAATAATCATGGCGGCAGAAAGGTTGTTGTCACCGCTTACGTTAAAAGAAACATCCTTTTTTGTCATTTAGTAAAACGATTCATATAAAAATATTCCCATTTAATGAAATGAAAAGTCGAAAGGTTTTATACACCGTATAAAAGAAATTCGTGTATAAAACAAAATATGCCTCAATGAAAGAAGATTGAGGTGAAGTCCCTTACCTCGTGTCCGACTTGACTCGATCGCTCTTTAATCTCCTGAATAATAAACTAAAGTTAATTTCTACTTGCTTAAGAACAATTTTCATGTTTATTATTCCTTTTATATCACTTATTACCATGTTATAAATATTATTTAATCATTTAAGTTAATAATGTTCGTTCTGTTGATATTGTTACTTAAGTAAAAAATGAACACCTTATATTTACAAGTAGTCCATGTGGTCAATAGTCCATTATATCCAAAATGATATTCATGATTTAGATATCATATATATCATATATATCCAGTATATACATGTATTTATAAGAGTACATAACATTTGGAGGTAAGAAATGAAATGCACCGTTCACTACTGGAATTCACGTTTTTTGCAATGGGCTATTTGCGACGGGATCCCGTCACAAATAGCCTATTGCGTTGGGCCCCCGTCGCAAATAGCATGTTGTAGAAAACAGCGTCGCAAGAGATATTTTTTGCGATGGGCCCATCATAAAAAATATTTATTGCAACAGGAATTTTACCCGTCTCAAAACCCCCCGATTATATACATTATATACCCAAAAACATTTTTGCAAAGGGCCAGTCGCAATTAGTTTTAGCGACAGGTAAGTTCCTCATCACAAATAGCCTTCCGATTATATACATTATATAACCATAAATCTTTTGTGATGAGCCCATTGCAAATACTAATTGCAACAGGCCTGTTGTACCGTCACAAATACTAATCTTAAAAAAATATATATTTCACTTATTTGCGACGGGGCCCCGTCGCAAAAGACCCCATCGCAAATACTAAAAATAATTAAAAATAATAATAAAATTATGATTAATGAGAAAATTATGTTATTATTATAAAAATAATAAAGAAATAAAAAATATTATTATTATTAGTAAAATAAACAAATATTAAAAAATATAATACTAAATATAAATAATAAAATATTAAAAAAAATTAAATTATGTAACATATCCACCAATATAAAAGACAGAAACTGTAAATAGTTCATATTATTGCAAAACTTGAATTCAAATGTTTTTAATATAAAAAAAAATCACTGGGGGGGGGGTCGTCTATAGGAGGTGGAGGAAACTCCATCCCTAAACTACGAGTCAGAGGACGCATGTACTCTATCTGCTCGTGAGACTCCTGTTACCGCCGTTGCTCTAATCGACACAACTCCTCATCATGATGTTGCTCCTACTGCTGCTGCCACTAACACATCTCTTCATGCTGCTTCTGAAAAGTCTTAATAAGCTCAGCCTGAGTTTGCAACTGCTCCTGATACTGTGAGCCAGAAGATGATGCCTCTCCATGAGCTCCTCTCGTCCTGGATGCCGACATCGCAGTAGTACCATAATAAGTACCAGAAGTCAAATGAGAGCCGATACCAACTACTCATCCCTTCTCAAAGCCATACTGAGTTGTCTACATCCATTCCACCTCATCGAAATGGTGACCACTGGTCTACTTAGTCGTCTCATCCTGACCCTCATCCTGTGTCTGAGAGGTCGTAGCCTCATATGACTCCTTCCATTCCACTTTAAAATTAAAATTGTAAAAATATTATATGCAGTTAATTGTCAAAATGAAAAAAAATACTAACCACAATCTGACATTGTCGATTACCTCTAATCTCTCCAGTGGCTGGATCACTATACATCCTTCGATAAACGTCAAACTCCGTAATATCGGGATGCTCGACTACCTATAGAAATATAAAATAAACTATTTATATTTAAAGTTATATAAAATATTTAAAAAATATACTTACCAGATTATCTCTATGTGAACTGAATGTACGAATACTAGCTTGATGCATCACCTCCTGTCTCCCCCGGTTCTGCCGTCCCACTAAAGATCTCCTCTGAAATCCACCACCCAAATAGTGTAAACATAATCCATCCCAAACGTGAGATGAAATGTAATCTGGTCGTTGTGCTCTACATGACTCATCAAATTCTGTCACTCCTAGTTTCTTAATGGTTGTCCTTTTCAAATTGTGCAAAAACTGACAGAAACGGTCACACATAGAAATCTTCCATGCTGCGTGGATAGCATCGCACATGCTATCATCGACCGGATACAATAAAACCTACAAATAATTTATAATATAAAGTTATTAATAAAATAAATTTTGAAATAAATATTATTTATTTACGTACCATCCAATGATGGAACATGTTGCGTCACACATCAATGGGAATCTGTTCCCATGTGATTCATGGATGAGAAACTAAGATGTGGACGTCGCTCGAGGATAGGGTCAGAAATCATCAGTCGTGAAAGACTGTGCCCCCTCCGCGTACCCCCTGAACCACCAATTGACTGAGGGTGAGATGATCCGAAATATCCCTCATCCAATGGTAGGTCAGCCTCCTGCAACCCGCGATATATATCAGGGTCTATCTAAAACACAAAATGATTGTTGTTAGATGATAGTTGAAAATAACTATTATATATAGATATATATTAGTTATGATTATAACCAGCATTTAACTGTGTCAATGTTCATCTTTACCCTCTTCTCTATAGCTATCAATGTCAATGTCTTCATCTTCCTCCTCAGTATCATCAATATCCATATGAGTTTCAGTTTCAACATCCCTTGTCATTTCAAATTAATTTGTAACATCATTAACATCTTCATCAGCATCGATCCTTAATTTTGGGGTGTCATCATCGATATTCACATCTCTTTGTGAATCAGATGGATTTTGAGCAGTGTCATGAAAAATTTTAATTCTTTCCACTTCAACAGAACCACATTGAGTTTGAGTAAAATGATTTTCCCGAGATTTCATTTTTATTATGCTCCACCAATCGCTGATGTCTCTTGAAGTAGCACAATACTTTGAATAATAAATTTTATGTTCCTGTTGAGCCATTAAAAATGGTTCATTTACTACAAGAAGACTTTTATATTTAATATCGATGATTCCATGAGTCAGATGAACACGCAAGCCTCTCTTAGTATCCAACCACTGACATTTAAACATTGTTATGTAATTCTGTCCTAGATAACACAACTCAATAATTTCATCCAAAATTCCATAAAAGTCAACTTCAGTTTCTATATGATGTGATCCTCTCAAGAAAACTCCACTGTTCATTGTTTTTTTTATTCTTCGTATGCATGTGTATGAAATCGAAAACCATTCACCACATATGCATTATAATATTTAACCATTTTGGATGGTGGGTTACTCAATATACACAGTCACTTATCAATTTTATCAACATATTGAGACACCTGAAAATTTGTAAAACAATTATCAATATAATAAATAATAAACAGAATTGATATTAAACCATCAATAATTTTTGTTACCAGTTTTTGAAACCATTTAGAAATTTTTTTTCTGTGTTCTTCAAGAGCAGCTGCTGTAATTTGTGGAAGTTGTTTCTTGATATAATTATCATATAACCTAAAAATAAAATAAGTTTAAATACTATATTATAAATTATAGAATAAGTGATAGAATCACTCACATGACAAATGATGTCATTTCTCCATAGTTGAGCAAAACATATGTATGAGCTCTTTGATGTTCATCATCTGAAATCCATTGTTTATGAACTTCACGAAAACCAAGATTTGGATGATTAAAAACTGTTAAATGATTGTCCATTTCATCATTAAAAATTACTCTCGTTTTGTCCCATGCGATTTTTTTGAGAGACATTGATATTAAAAATAATGAGAGCAGAAAAAAGAAATTTCCTCTTTCAAATAAGATTCAGCAATTGAGCCTTCAACTGATGCTTTGTTACGTACTTTTTTCTTCAATTTATGCATGAATCTCTCGAAGGGGTACATCCATCAAAACTATACTGGACCACCACATTTAGCTTCATGTGGAAAATGTAATATCATATGTTCTATTGAGTCAAAGAAAGCCGACAGAAATATTTTTACCAGTTTACATATAATTACAGCAACATCTTCTTCCAGTTTGCTTTGCGCATCGTAGTATGTTGTCACTGCACAAATTTCTAGAAAAAAATATAATATGTATGTTATCGAATCCCAAATCATAGAATTCAAAAAACCTCTGAATCCAATCGACATTAGTATTTCCATTATAACATGACAATCATGACTTTTTAATCCAGTAATATAACCATTCTTAATACATCTGCCCAAATTTGAAGCATATCCATCTAGAATTCTCAAATTTGCAATCCACTGACAAAATAATAAGTGACTCTCTTTAGACAGTTTATAAGCTGCTTTTGGCTTCATTAACCTCTGTGATCTGACATTTTCAAATAGTTCAAGTTCTGGTCGCCTGAAAATTTGGGCAAGATCTAATCGTGCCTTTACAGTATCTTTGGTCTTACCTGGTGTATCCAAAACTGTATGAAATAAATTATCAAAACAGTTCTTCTCAATATGCATAACAACCAACATGTGGTAGACCAACAAATCAGACCAATATGGAAGATCCCAAAAAATGCTCCGTTTTATCCAATTATGTTCTTTCCCAAAGCCATGAATTTTCTGTTGGTTTACTGTTGGTCCAAATGTGATGGGAGGTAATGAAAATAAAAATGATTTTAACTCTGTACCTGAGATCGTATTTGGAGGTTCATCCCTTTCAATTGAACCTTTTTTGAAATGATATTTGTTCCTCTAAAAAAGATGATCGGTTGGAAGAAATCTATGGTGACAATCAAAATAGAAAGGTTTTTTTTCCATTGATGAGCATAATGAATTTTTTATCTTTCATACAATAAGGACATGATTTCAGACTATGTGTAATCCAACCAGATAGCATGACATATGCCAAAAAGTCACTAATCATCCACATCAATGCAGCTTTTAATAATAAATTTTGTTTCGCAGCTACATCATATGTATTAACACAATAATTCCACAATGCATTTAACTCATCAATCAATGGTTTCAAATAAATATCAATATTCTTTTTCGGATGTCCTGGGATTAATTGAGTCAAAAAGATATAAGGCTCCTTCATCAACATCCATGGAGGAAAATTGCACAGAGTTATAAAGACAGGCCAACATGAATACTGACTACCATAAGAAACAAATGTAGAGAAACCATTAGTAGAAAGACCCAATCGCACGTTTCAGGATTCTATAGAAAAAGACGGATGTAGACGGTCAAAATGTTTCCATGAATCACCATCAGATGGGTGATTCAAGATTTTATCAGTTGAAATCTTAGTTTTGTGCCATGACATCATTGACGCTGTTTTCTGAGACATAAATAAATGATGCAAACTGGGTGTAAGGGGGAAATATCTCATCTGTTTTACTGGAATCGATCTAGACTTCCCTGGTTGGGCTTCTTTATACCTCAATTTTCCATATGTGGGAAAACTATCCAATGACTCATTTTCACCAGAATATAAGATGCAATAATTTGGACATGCATGAATCTTACGATAACTAAATACCAGATTACGAACTAGCCTCTTTCTCTCATAATAATTTGCATGCAACACATTTCCTTCAGGTAAAAATGTTTTAACCAAAGAAAATATCTGATCAAAACAGTTGTTTGACATTGCATTATCTGATTTAATAGCCATAAATTTTGTAACTCCTTCTAATTTTCTTATCTTGCAACCAGGATATATTGCATCCTCAATAGACCTCAACAACTCATAAAATTCGGATGGTGCCAACTCAAGAGTTAAATCAATATCATCGTGAGTTTTAGTTTGTTGCACAGATGGACCTGCAACATCATGTACTAAATTTTGAAACTGTGATGGATCCGGAATCAAGTTATTATGATTTTCTCAAGAACTGCGTTCACCGTGTTGATACTAAAAAACATAATCTGGTTGAAAACCAAACCGCAAGAGATGTCCCCCAACCTTGTCAACTGTGTCAAACGTTCTCAGAGAACATTTTTTACAAGGACACTTAATTGTGCCTTCTGAAACATATTCTGGTTTTGATGATGCAAATTCTAAGAAAGATTTAACACTCTCAATATATACAAGATTTAAACCAGAACCATTTGGATTTCTGCACTGATTTATCCAAGCGCGATCATCTAATAATGACTGATGTCGACTTTCTTGTTCCATATTTTTCTACATAAAATATAAAATCATCACTATTTTTGAATAATTTGAATTTATAAAAACACTATCTGAAAAAAGAAGATAAATAATTACAACTACTTCTTAATAATTACCATTAATTAAAGGCGACACAATTTACAGTGGATTGACGACTTCTCTTTTGTCTGACAGCTCATTTACTTGCATATTTCTCACACTGAAATCACAATGAAGAATCTGGTCCGAGTTACGCATATTCATTCTCGTATGCACGAGAATGAATATGGGTACCTACGACCAGATTCTTCATTCTATTTTGAGTGTGAGAAAGATGCATGTAAATGAGCCGTCAGACAAAAGAGCCCCATTTTCGTCGATGAATCGTCTTCTTCCAACTGTCATCGCCTGAAAACATTATAAAAAATATGATCCTACGAATGAATATCCAATCTCATGCATACAAGATTGAATATGTCTACGTAGCAGCACATTTTTCATAATGTTTTGAGTCGGTGAGAATTGAAAGTAGAAAAGTCATTGAGCAAAACGAGTGCCGTCAATCGCTGGAAATTATGCCAAGTTCTTAAAATTTATTAAAATTTATTAAAATTTCGTCCTAACTGTTTCTAACTAATTATTACTAATTATTTCTATTTATTCATATATATTGCTAACTATTACAAATTATTTCTAATTATTACAAATTATTTCTAATTATTACAATTTATTGCTAATTATTATAATTTATTGCTAATTATTACAATTTATTGCTAATTATTACAATTTATTTCTAATTATTCCTAATTATTCCTAATTATTCCTAATTATTTCTAATTATTCCTAATTATTGCTAATTATTCCTAATTATTCCTAATTATTTCTAATTATTCCTAATTATTGCTAACTATTCCTAATTATTGCTAACTATTCCTAATTATTGCTAACTATTCCTAATTATTGCTAACTACTTCTAATTATTGCTAATTATTCCTAAGTATTCCTAATTATTACTAATTATTACTAATTATTAAAATCTATTACTAATTATTACTAATTATTACAAATTATTACTAATTATTACAAATTATTACTAATTATTACAAATTATTACTAATTATTACAATTTATTACAATTTATTAGAATTTATTACTAATTATTCATATTTATTGCTAATTATTTCTAATTATTGCTAATTATTTCTAATTATTGCTAATTATTGCTAATTATTGCTAATTATTACAAATTCTTGCTAATTATTACAAATTATTGCTAATTATTTCTAATTATTAATAATTATTAATAATTATTACTAATTATTACTAATTATTACAATTTATTACTAATTATTACAATTTATTACTAATTATTACAATTTATTACTAATTATTACCAATTATTACAATTCATTACTAATTTGGCAATACTTAGCAATACTTAGCAAAAGGAAAACTGCTTGAATAATGAAAGGAAATTTGGTAATCATCGTTGTGGAGATGATTACAAAATTTCCTTTCATTATCCAAGCAGTTTTCGTTTACTAATTTTTACTAATAAAAAAAATTATATTATCAATATTTTTGAAAAAAATATTAATATTATTAAAATAATAAAAAAAATTATAAAATATTAAAATTATCAATATTCGCAACAGTCTTTGCTCTATTATTAACATGTTCAAATCTCAAAGGGTGGCCAATTGTCAGGTCATGCGCAACAATAAGTTTTTGTCAGTCATGTCCAATGTAAACTCTATAATTGTCCTTACATAGTTGATCACCTCACAAGTAGTGTTGCAATAGGACGACCAAAGTAATGCCGCTCTCGTCTCTAAGAATCATCTCGCCCCCTTTACATAGATCATTCTTCCTTAAAAATTTGAGGGGACATCAGTATCTTTCCCTTAAATTTTCAAGGAAGAATGGTCTTTGTAAAGGGTCATGTGAGATAATTCTTATAGATGTGAAGGGCATGACTTGGGTTGTCCTATTACAACGATACTTGCAAGGTGAGGATGACCAAATTAATGTTGTTCTCGTCTCTAAGAATCATCTCGCTCCCTTTACATAGATCATTCTTCCTTAAAAATTTGAGGGGACATCAATATCTTTGCCTAATTTTCAAGGAAGAATGATCGATGTAAAGGGTCATGTGAGATAATTCTTATAGATGAGAAGAGCATGACTTGGGTTGTCCTATTGTACTGCTACTTGCAAGGTGATCAACCAAGCATATCTAATTATTACAAATTATTACTAATTATTACTAATTATTACTAATTATTACTAATTATTACTAATTAATACTAATTATTACAAATTATTACTTATTATTACTAATTATTACTAATTATTACTAATTATTACTAATTATTACTAATTATATCTAATTATTACTAATTATATCTAATTATATCTAATTATTACTAATTATATCTAATTATTACTAATTATATCTAATTGTTACTAATTATATCTAATTATTACTAATTATTACTAATATTACTAATTATATCTAATTATTACTAATCATTACTAATATTACTAATTATTACTAATTATTACTAATTATTACTAATTATTACTAATTACTACTAATTATTACTAATTACTACTAATTATTACAAATTATTACTAATTATTACTACTTATTACTAATTATTACTAATTATTACTAATTATTACTAATTATTACTAATTATTACTAATTATTACTAATTATATCTAATTATTACTAATTATATCTAATTATTACTAATTATATCTAATTATTACTAATTATATCTAATTATTACTAATTATATCTAATTATTACTAATTATATCTAATTATTACTAATTATCTCAAATTATTACTAATTATATCAAATCATTACTAATTATATCTAATTATTACTAATTATATCTAATTATTACTAATTATATCTAATTATTACTAATTATATCTAATTATTACAAATTATATCTAATTATTACTAATTATATATAATTACCCACAATTATCCCTAATTAGATCTAATTATGACCAAATTCTCCTAATTATCTATAATAATCTCTAATTATTGCAAATTAACCCTAATTATTTATAATTATCAGTAACAATATCAATTTAATACTAAAAATAAATATAAATAAAAATCAACTTAAATCTAATTTAATTACAACTAATAAACAACAATTAAAATTAATATAAAAAATAAAATAAATATAAAAAAATAAAATATAAATACATTAAACTTTGATATTCTGAAGGTATTGGCGCCTTCCAATTGCTCTCGTATAAAAAAGTTTAACTAAAATTTTTTTTCCTTAAAAATGGAGAATGAAGAGAGAGGGAGAGAAAGATCTGAGTGATTTGAAAAAAAAACAGGTGGGGGTATATATAGGTTAGATTAGTTGCGATGGATGGTCCGTTGCAAATGGTGGTATTTGCGACGGGCGGCTTTGTCCGTTGCAAATTGTATTTACCGCCGCCGGGCTTTTGCGATGGGCCCGTCGCAAATACCCTCACCCGCATTAATTACAGTCTGCGGTTAAAAGGGAATGTGCGCTGGGTCCCGTCGCAAATACCCACCTGCCGACATACTATTTGCAACGGGCGGCTTTTCCCATTGGAAATGATATTTACTGCCGCCGGGCTTTTGCGATGGGGATGCGTCCCCATCGCAAATACCCTTCCCGCGTTTTGGCGTGAAAACCGCGCCAAACCTATTGCGACGGGTCACCAATTCCCATTGCAATTAACCTACTATTTGCGATGGGAAAAGAATCTCATCGCAAATACGTATTTCGTCGGACCTTTTGCGACAGTATATATTCCCGTCACAATGGACCCATCGCAAAAAGCCACTTTTCCATAGTGGTTCATGGAAACGGTAAGCCGTACGTACGCATGAACGCTACTTTCATTTATATTTGTATTTGAATTAAAAAATAATGATACATAAATATGTTATAATTCCAGTATAATATCATATATAATATCATTAATTTCATCCTTTATACGTCCCACATATGGCATTAATGAGTCATATCACTTTGAGGGGGCGGTAGTCCGCACTTCCTCAAAAGAAATTATCGTGTTTACTCATAATGGAAACCATATAGGTTTGCTATAACAGAAAAATACAGAAGCATAAAGAAAACTTAAACATAATATATATAATATATAAATATAGTGTCATCTTAATGGCCACCATGAGAGGCGGTAGAAGATAGTTGAACAATCATCATTTCGTGAGGCGTTACTTTTCCATCTACAGAAACATTATGTTCTTTAACCATTAGATGGAGGTGTGTGTAAGTGTAGTTCGAGTACTTCTCATAACAACATCCTAGTATATTTAGGATACTGGTGTTGTTATAAAATAAAGGAATAAAAACAATTTAGGGGTTGGAGAAGTAAAATAAAAGAAAAGAAGTTAAGAGAAACCGTTACCTTTAATTTGGGTAACTTCCTTTGATTTGAACCAAAATGAATTCTTGAAGTGCCTTCTTCCTAAGGTAAGACTTCTAGGTGGAAGAGAGGGATGTAGGGAGCTTAATTGGGCAGATTTTGGATGAGCCAAAAGGCTTGAGAGGTGTGAGGAATTGGTTAGAAATAGTCTCCTTTTATAAGGGGGAGGAGGGGCTCTTTAGGAAAGTGTGGAAATATTATTTTATTATATAATGATATTCGGTTTCTAAAGGTCTAAAAATCATTAAAATCAAATATAAGATGACTCATAGTCTAAATAAAATCATCCAATAAGAATTGGATAGGTTTTGGATGTTATTTTAATATTTATAATCTTATTTATTTAAATGATTTATTAATGAGGTAAACACTACATCATTATTGTGTCATAAATAATTTAATTTATTCAATGTATAAAAATTATAAAAAAAATACCATGATGTAAGAAATATTTTTATCTTTCCAATTAATATTTATATTTGAAAAGATAACTTATATAACACCATGTACAAATTAATTTACAAAGAGATATTTGTTTATGACATTTTTGTCTTTACATTAAATTAATTAATCTAAAATGACATTATCATTCATATGTGGCTCCATGGGATCCCAAAATCGACCTAAGGATGTCCATGGTCGGCCATTACTCATAAAATAAGGTTAGGAAAAGTGTTACGATAATTTTGAATTATTATAATATTCTTTTTACCTTGAATTACCCATTTACCTTTAACCGCGGTAAATAAAAGTCAAAAGTTACTATTCACTAAAAGATATTTTCATCATATTGAACCACATTTTAATTACTAATAACAACCATGTATGTAATATTTTCAAAATTCAAAACAAAGAAGCGGTAAAATTTCATTTAAATGAAAAAGTCAGTTTTTTTAACTACTACTAAGTGGTTTCACTATTCATCAAAAATTGAAGTTTTTCAGAAAAATACCAAAAATTCAGCTTAAGCTATATTTGATATTCCAAATTCAAAAATGACGTCTATTTTACCAAATTCTCAACATAGAAGTTTCATTAATTAATTTAAAATTAATTCCCGTTGTCAAAACAAATAGCGTGTTTTTAAGAAACAATAAGTGTCCAAAGATTGACACTTGTTTATGTCCAATTTCAAAGTGAAATTAATTACAATGACCAAAATTATATTAAATGGTAAAAATATATTCTAATTACACTTTAAAACCAATTAAAAAGATAATATAACCATATAAATAAATTAGATAAAAATGCAGTTTTGAATTAAAATACAATATTTTTCATTATTCATTAAAAAATGAACTTTATCGGAAAAAATTCCAAAAATTTACACAAAGTAAATTTTGATGTCTCCATTCTAAAGAAGGATTTTATTTGGTCAAATAGAATATATAGAAATGACCAAAACTATATTTTAAGAGGGTTTACCATTAAAAGGCGGTAAATCACCATTTTAATGTAAATTATGCTAAAAATTAGATTCTTTCACATTTTAAGCCTCTAAATTTTATTGGATAAATGTAAATACATTTAACAAACACGTATAATCATATTTTAGTTAGTTTTTTTTATTCCTGTCAGTATAACGACTAAGATTTAACTACTATTTAAAATAATAATACTATATTATTAGTGTGCAACATATGATTTCAAAGAAACTTGTTGTTGCGTATCGGGTACGCTATTGAACATAACAAACCCTTTTAAGAAAAATTTATATTTAATTCACAAATATTAATAAATATGAAAATCTCTTATTCTTCATTTATCTGGGATGTTACATCCTTCCCCCCTTTTGGAAATTGTGTCCCTGCAATTTTTATTCACTTATCAAAATAAGTGGGGGTATTTATCCCTTATAGTATTTTCAGATTCCCACGTTTCCTCTTCAACCATATGGTTTTTCTACAGAGCCTTTACCTGGTGGATTACCTTATTCCACAACACTTTTTCTCTATGGTCAAGAATCTAGACTGGTTGTTCTTCATAAGAGATATTTTTTCCAACTGAACTACCTTTAGACTCAAAACATGAGATGGATCTGGCATATACTTTCTCAACATCGAAACATGAAAAAAATTGTGTGTCTGGGATAAACTTGGAGGTAAAGCCACTCTGTACCCAACTGATCCAAATTTCACCAGGATTTCATATGGTCCAATGAACCTCAGACTCAACTTTCCCTTCTTACCAAAACACATCACACTTTTCCATGGAGAAAATTTGAGAAAGACATGATCACCTAACTCAAAAGAAATATCCTTCCTCCGGTTATCTGCATACCTTTTCTGTCTACTCTGAGATGTTCTCATGTGCTTCTAAATCAACTAAACTTTTTCTGCCATATCTTCTACCAATTATGATCCCATTAGCTTCCTTTCACCCACTTCATCCCAAAAAGCTGGAGTTCGATAACACTTTCCCTGTAATACCTCAAACAGAGTCATCTGTATACTGGAATGAAAAATGTTATTATATGAAAATTCAACCAAAGAAATATGTTAGTCCCAAATTCCCTGGTAATCCAGTGAACAAGCACGTAGCATATCCTCTAAGGTCTGAATTGTTCATTCTGACTACCCATCTGATTGTGGATAAAAAGATGTACTAAAATTTAATTCAGTACCCAACGACTTCTGAAGGCCTTTCCAAAAGTTAGAAGTAAATCTAGGATCACAATTATATACAATAGAGAGAGGAACTCCATTCAACCTTGCTATATCTTTAACATACAACCGAGCAAGTTGATCTAGAGACAAAGTATCTCGAATAGGAAGGAAATGAGCAGATTTAGTCAATCGATCAACTATAACCCAGATTTCATTATTACCTCGAGATGTATTCGGTAATCCCACAACAAAGTCCATGGATATATTATCCCATTTCCACTCTGGCACTGGTAAAGGCTGAAGCATCCCTTTCAGTAACCGCCGCTCTGCTTTAACCTGCTGACAAGTCAAACACTTCACAGTAAAATAAAAAATATCTCTTTTCATTCCATCCCACCAGTAATACTCCCAAAGATCTCTGTACATCTTATTACTACTAGGATGAACTGAAAACGGATAACTATGAGCTTCACATAACAACTCATTCTTCAACTGTGAATCACAAGGCACACATAATCTCCTCCCAAACCTCAAAAAACAATTATTATCAACATTAAAATTAGGAAACTTACCCTTCTGAACCAACTCTACCTTTTTCTGCAACTCACTATTTTCTTTCTGTGCTTGCTTTATTCGGTCTGATAGATATGATTTCACTGACACCTGAAACAAAATAGAAGAATTTCCTGCACCAACAACTTCTATACCAAAGTTAATCAGATCAAAAACCAATGGATCTTGTTCCAAATGTATCATGGTTAATGAGACATTACTTTTTTGACTCAAAGCATCAACCACTTTATTTGATTTTCCCAGATGGTAATGGATCGTGTAATCATAATCCTTGATTAATTCTAGACATCTCCTCTGTCTCATGTTCAATTATTTCTAAGTGAATATATACTTTAAATTTTTTTATTCAGTATATATTTCACATTTTACTCCATACAAATGATGCCTCCAAATTTTTAAAGAAAAACGACAGTAGCTAATTCCAAATCTTGTGTAGGGTAATTTAACTCATGAGGTTTCAACTGATGTGATTTATAAGCAATTACCTAATTATTCCACATAAGGACACATCCAAGTCCTTTCAATGAAGCATCATTGTAAATAACAAACTCAAAATTTCTGGAAGGCAGTGCCAAAACCGGAGCATTCACCAATCTTCTTTTCAATTCCTAAAAACAATCATCACATTACCAGAATGGCTCGGAGCATGAGTGAAACTCATACTCCCCAAAATTTATTAAACAAAAATAAAATGGTCAGGTGATTACATGAGGTGCAATGATTTTGTACCAGCATGAGCATAATTGAAAAGGGAAAGAGGGTGACAAGAAAACCTCTAAACAATTCCTGGAAGGACATGTTAGATCCCGACCTCATTAATGCATCTTCCCCAATGCCCAGGTCTTCACAGAAATCATCATGTAAATTACAATAGTCTACAATCAGCCTTGTGCTACATCATATACGTAATCATTGTGAACTACCCATGGATATAATATCCATCTCTAATTCCTCCAAGATGCTCCTATCTTACTAAGCTACCCCATCTTCTTGTTTCTCATATTCATAATTTTGTTAGACAGTTTCTGCTTTATGTAGTAAACAATATTCACCAACTCTCATAAGAGGCAAACTTGAACAAGCTTTAAAGAAATGTTACGATATGCAAGTATGTCTGGAAAGATAACATAAGCAGCCTCAAATGCCCATGTATTCACTGAAAACATCATGTGTAAGATGATAATAAGAAAAAAATCATCACATTCTTTTGTCTAAATGAACTTAATACCTTTTCGAGTTAAATTAGAAATTGGACTAGATAACTGTGAAAACTTTTCAACAAACCTCTTGTAACAACCTTCCAAACCAAGAAAACTATGAATCTTGGTTATATTTGTGGGTCTTGTCCATTCTTTAACAACTTTTGTTTTAGCAGGATCAACTGTTATGCCATTTTTCGAAACAATGTGACCAAGGAAAGAAATTTGTTGTAACCAAAACTCACACTTTATGAATTTCCCATAAAGTTTATTTTATTTCAAGGTTTGCAAGATGACCCTTAAATGACTTTCATTCTCCACTTTACTTTTAGAATAGACCAAAATATCATCAATGAACACAACCACAAACTTATCCAAGAACTCACGGAAATTTCTATTCATAAGATCCATGAACAAAACAGGTGCATTGGTTAACCCAAAAGGCATAACTAAAAATTCATAATGGCCATATCTAGTATGAAACGCAGTCTTCAGAATGTCTGTATCCTTTAATTTCAACTGATGGTACCCCGATCTCAAGTCAATCTTCAAAAAATACTGAGCTCCCTGGAGCTGATCAAACAAATCATTGATATGAGGCAAAGGATACTTGTTCTTAACAGTGATGTTATTGAATGCTCTATAATCAATGAAAAGTCTCATTGAACCATCTTTATTTTTAACAAACAAGGCAGGATCACCCCATGGTGATATGCTAGGTCGAATGAAACCTTTATCTAATAAATCCTGCAATTTCTTCTTTAAATCTAAAAGTTCAATTTGATCCAATCGATAAGGGGTTTTGAAATTGGCTTAGCATTAGAAACTAAGTCAATAGTAAATTCAACTTCCAGATTATGTATAATACCATACAACTCATCAAAAAAACATCAAGGTAATCATTTACCACTGGTACATCATTAATCTCAATAGTTCCTTTATTTTCAACAATATGAGCAAGGTAATATTCATTTCCATATTTTTTTAGTTTCTCATCTTCTTGATATGTTATCAAAATCAAGGGTTCATTCTTGTAAACAAACTGTAAATATTTCTGAAAAGAAACCTATTTATCTCTACAGTCAGTATTAGTATGATAAACAGAAATTCAATTCATACCCAATATAACATCAAACTCTACTAGAGGCAAAACAATAAGATTTGCAGGTAGATTCTTTCTGCACACAAGGACATGAATGTTCTTATGTTTTCTTTTTGTCTCAAAGTTTCCTCTAGGTGTTTTTACCGTAAGTTATGTATTCATATCTTGAGATGGAATTCCCAATTCACTAGAAAACTTCTTAGAAATTAAAGAGTATGTAGACCCTAAATCAAACAATACATTGGCATAATCTAAACAAACAAATAGTGTACCTGATACTACTTCATTTGATGGCCCAACATCTACTGAAGTAGTTGTAAAGGATTTCACCACCCCTTTCTACTTTTAGTCTAGATGCTTTCCCTCAGTCGAGTTCTTTGTTGGAAACTCATTTGCATAATGACCCATTTCATTGCACTTAAAATTTTTTACTAACTGTAAATCAGATTTTGTCTTACTATTACCCTGATCTTTTTCAGTGCAATTACGAGCCTTATGTCCTATTTTACCACATCGGTAGCACTTAAAAGAATTCAAAAGACATTCCCCCGCATGTTTTTTACCACAATTTTCACAAACTGTAAACTTAAGTTTCTTGTCATTAGACTTTTTTGAAGAGTTCTTCCCTTTTTCCTACCACCTCGACCTCTTATTCTATTTTTTTTAAAAGAACTCCTAATCATCAGCAAACTCCATTTCCACCTTCTCCACACAACAGTCAAGTTTTTCATAACTTTTGAACTCATGAGAAGTTAAAGCCCTTAGATAATTTGTATTTAATCCTGAGTAAAAATGGTTGATTTTACTATCAAGATCTCGTATAAAATTTGGAGCATACCTTGCCATTCGAGTGAATTTTTCTTCAAAAGTAGCCACCAAGTCATCCTACTGCCTTAATTCTAGGATTTGTTTTTCCATTCTAAGACGAACCTTCTTAGGAAAATATTTCTCAAGAAACATACCTTTGAATTCATCCTAATCGAGAGAATCAATCTCCTCACTGTCCTTTATATTTTTCACCATTGACCACCACTGATCAGCTTCACCTTCAAAATGGTAAATAGAGATACTAAACTTTTGATGTTCTGAACAACCCATGACATTGAAAATATTTTCCAGTGCTTTAATCCAACCTTTTTCTAGCACCGTGTTAGATGATCCTATGAATGATGGGGGATGTTGCCTCATGAAATGCTCCACTACTGACATGTTACTCTGTGGTTGATATAACTAATCTCGTGCATGGATACCACCACCATTTGTAGCCAGAGTCAACTATGCCATCACAACAACAAACTGTTCAGTTCTGATTACGACCATCTTAGGTTTCTGATTTGGAAGGTTGTCTTCCTCCTGATTTCGTCCCAACATAGCTTCCATGTTTCCTCTGCGGAAAACCATTCCGAAAAAAGAAATATATTAGGTGAAGCAACATGGTAATCTATAAATGCTATATGATTTCAATATTAACATAAATTACTTTATGGATATTAATTTAACAATACACTAACTCCAAAATTTATCTAAATCGACCTCTGATACCAACTATAAGGACCTGACCTTAAAGCATTACATAATATTGAATTAAATGAATAATTCACATTGATGATCTTTTCAGGTTTAGAGTTTTAGAAAATTAGGACATAACTATTACATTTCAAAAGATTAAAAAGTAAAAACTTCTACTCATTTCCATTTTTTTAATAAAATAAAAACTCTTGAAAAAAAGAGTCATGTCTAGTTCCATGTTTTAGACAACATTACTTTTCTTTGATCCCATACTTAACTCTATTCATGTTTAAGTCTTGTGAAAAACATTTCAAAACTTGGTATGAGTATAAAAAGCTCACTAAGGGTTATAAAACAAACAAAGAAAACATTAGTTCATAAATACATACAGAACATAAAATATTTTACCTACCTTATGAAATCATAAGATTTATGAATGACACATAGAAATCATAAATCATAAAGGTAACTTATGGCATCCATAACATTCTTACATTGTAGCTATCACAGCTACATAGGGAGTTACTTTGGAATACCCATCATAGTATATTCCCTAAATCTCTTAGGAGAAACATCCACATTTAACTCCTTCACATTACCCAATGCATTGGAGAGCTATATTGGGCTCACCCACCCTAGGTTTATCACGGAACCACCCGTATATGTAACAATGCCCAAGAACCATAACATATTCGTAACACATAAAACAAACATAAAGGAAAGATAACATTTCCACATTTCAATCAAAATATATTATTTAAATTTATTGACATAACAATTCCATTATAAAAACAATTTTCAATACCCAAATATATAAAAATTATACGGTATTTTTTTCCTTTAAAAAAACACTACAACTTGTTAAGGAAGCCAAAGATCAAATAATACTCACGGTGGTGGAAAGGTCGTTGTCACCGCTTACATTAAAAGAAACAAACTTTTTTGTCGTTTAGTAAAACGGTTCATATAAAAAGATTCCCATTGAATGAAATGAAAATTAAAAGGGTTTTATACACTGTATAAAAGAAAGTCATGTATAAAAAAATATGCCTCAATGAAAGAAGATTGAGGCGAAGTACCTTACCTTGTGTCCGACTTGAATCGATCACTCTTTAATCTCCTGAATAATAAACTAAAGTTAATTTATACTTTATTAAGAACATTTTCAAGTTTATTATTCCTTTTATATCACTTATTACCATGTTATAAACATTATGTAATCATTTAAATTAATAACGTTTGTTTTGTCGATATTTGGTACTTGAGTAAAAAATGAACACCTTATATTTAAAAGTAGTCCATGTGGTCAATAGTCCATTACATATAGAATTATATTCATGATTTAGATATCATATATATTATATATATCCTGTATATACATATATTTATAACAGTACATAACATTTGTAGGTAAGAAATGAAATGCACCATTCATGGAGATGGTAAGCCGTACGTATACATGAACACTACTTTCATTTCTATTTTGTATTTGAATTAAAAAATAATGATACATAAATATGTTATAATTCCAATATAATATCATATATAATATCATTAACTTCATCCTTTATATTTCCCACATATGGAATTAACGAGTCATATCACTTTGAGGGGGCGGTAGTCCGCACTTCCTCAAATGAAATTATCGTGTTTACTCATAATGGAAACCATAAAGGTATGATATAACAGAAAAATACAAAATCATAAAGAAAATTTAAACATAATATATATCATATATAAATATAGTATCATCTTAATTGCCACCATGAGAGGAAATATTATATAGTCGAGCAATCATCATTTTGTGAGGCATTAGTTTTCCATCCAGAGAAACAGTATATTCTTCACCCATTAGATGGAGATGTGTGTAAGTGTAGTTCAGATACTTCTCATAACAACATACTATTATATTTATGATACTGGTGTTTTTATAAAATAAAGGAATAAAAATAGTTTAGGTGTTGGAGAAGTAAAATAAAAGAAAAGAAGTTAAGAGAAACCATTACCTTTAATTTGGGTAACTTCCTTTGGTTTGAACCAAAAGGAATTATTGAAGTGCCTTCTGCCAAAGGTAAGGATTATAGGTGGAAGAGAGGGATGTAGGGAGCTTAATTGGGCAGATTTTGGATGAGATAAAAGGCTTGAGAGGTGTGAGGAATTGGTTAGAAATGGTATCCTTTTATAAGGGGGAGGAGGGTCTCTTTAGGACAGTGTGAAAATATTATTTTATTATATAATAATATTCGGTTTCTAAAGGTCCAAAAATCATTAAAGTAGAATATAAGATGACTCATAGTCAAAATAAAATCATCCAATAATAATTGGACAGGTTTTGGATGTTATTTTAATATTTATAATCTTATTTATTTAGATGATTTATTAATGAGGTAAACACTGCATCATTATTGTGTCATAAATAATTTAATTTATTTAATGTATAAAAATTATAAAAAAATACCATGATGTGAGAAATATTTTTATCTTTCTAATGAATATTTATAGTTGAAAAGATAACTTATATAACACCATGTATAAATTAATTTACAAAGAGATATTTGTTTATGTGATTTTTGTCTTTACATTAAATTAATTAATCTAAAATGGCATTATCATTCATATGTGGCTCCATGGGATCCCAAAATCGACCCAAAGATGTCCATGGTAGGCCTTTACTCATAAAATAAGGTTAGGAAAAGTGTTAAGGTAATTTTGAATTATTATAATATTCTTTTCACCTTGAATTACCCTATTTACCTTTAACCGCGGTAAATAAAAGTCAAAAGTTACTATTCACCAAAAAATATTTTCATCTTATTGAACCAAATTTTACTTACTAATAACAACCATGTATTTTGGATTTTCAAAATTCAAAACAAAGAAGTGGTAAAATTTCATTTAAATGAAAAAGTCAGTTTTTTAACTACTACTAAGTGGTTTCACTATTCATCAAAAATTGAAGTTTTTCAGAAAAATACAAAAAATTCAGCCCAAGCTATATTTGATTTTCCAAATTCAAAAAATATGTCTATTTAACCAAATTCTAAATATAGAAGTTTCATTAATTAAATTAAAATTAATTTCTGTTGTCAAAACAAATAGCGTGTTTTTAAGAAACAATAACTATCCAAAGATTGACACTTTTTTATGTCCAATTTCAAAGTGAAATTAATTCAAATGAACAAAATTGGATTAAATTGTAAAAATATATTATAATTACACTTTAAAACAAATTAAAAAGATAATATAACCATATAAATAAATTATATTAAAGTGCTGTTTTGAATTAAAATACAATATTTTTCACTATTCCTTAAAAAATGAACTTTATCAGAAAAAAATCTAAAAATTTACACAAAGTAAATTTTGATGTCCCCATTATAAATAAGGATTTTATTTGGTCAAATAGAATATATAGAAATGATCAAAACTAGATTTAAATAGGGTTCACCATTAAAAGGTGGTAAATCAACCTTTTAATGTAAATTATGCTTAAAATTAGATTCATTTACATTTTAAGCTTCTAAATTTTATTGGATAAATGTGAATAAATTTAACAAACATGTATAATCATATTGTAGTCAGTTTTTTTAATTTACACCAATATAATGGCTAGGAGTTAAGTACCATTTAGAATAATAATATTATATTATTAGTGTACAACATAAGATTTCAAAGAAACCCGTTGTTGCGTATCGGGTACGCTATTGAACATAGAAACCCCTTTAAAGTAAAATTTATATTTAATTCACAAATATTAATAAATATGAAAATCTCTTATTCTTCATTTACCTGGGATGTTACAAAGTTTATATTTCAGAGTCTTCCTTGAAGGGGTAAATGTTATGTAAAGCAATATAGTTGAATCAGTATACAAAGAGTAGTTTACAAAGAGCCGAACAACAATTTCATGATTAGTGATTTTATGGGTTTCTATTACTATATAAGGAACCTTAATCAATTCGTTAACTAAAGTGAAATATTACTTTAAAGATCATTGTTAGAGAATTCTAAGAATTAAAAAAGTAGCTCTCAAAAGGAAAGTTTTTTCACGAAGCACATGTCACGACCCGACCCTACCCAGGCTCGAGCAACAACTACCCCAAGCCCGCCTCCATAGGCCAGGGGCTGGCGATAAGCACCGAAGGATAAAAAACTCAGGGAGGCCTTTGCCTGAGTACCTGTACACACACATGCAACCCACTCAATGCAGAAGTGCAGAGTAACAGGAAAAGTAAAGTACCAACTGCTATAAATAAACCACAAATGTGCATCGACCTCTAACAGTACAAATTAAAAGCTAAAGGTAAGCTGAAAAGAAAAGGGTCAAAACACACGCCCAACCAGAAAAGTGCCACAACCTGGCAACAGGTTAACAAAAGTACAAAAATTGGGAGAGTCCCACACCTGGAACCCGACTACGACCACCGCACGCGGTCCAAGCTTCTGAACTCCTAAGCTCTGCTAAAGTCACGACCAACCTGTCCGTCGTCTACAAGGGCACACCAAGTGCGGGCAAAGCCCAAGTAGGGGTGAGTATAACAATACTCAGTAGGATGCCTCGAAGGCTTGAGGGAGCAACAAAAGAGGTACTGAAGAGGTGATCAGCAGATCGAACAGAGAAAAGTAAATGAGTACAACCGAGAGTGCAGTGAAGAGTATAACTGAACCCAACAAGTGGAAGGAATTAGACTCGTCCAAACACAAGGAGCTAGAAGTGGTGAGAAGATGAACTTCTCGTCTAGTCTTTGCTACCTATAGTAGGAGAGTAGACTCGTCCAACCATGAGAATCTAGACACGGAAAGAACATGGTATACCCCGCGCGACTTCGCCTCTCCTGGAAAAAGAGTAACCAAACCCAAGAAGTGGGTACTAGAACCAGGTATATACATATCCATATGCTCCATCAAGAAGCCCGAACAAGATCGTAAGGGGATCTCCATCCTGTAGCTCAGCCCAAGAAAGTGAGTCGCCAATAGTCCCAGAAGTAAACACCATCGATGCCCAACATCCCGCACTTCTGCCCCGAACTGCAAGTCAAGGGGCTCAAATCACCACACCTTGACACTATCCTTTTTGTGCAGCACTAAATCGCCCGCACGGTTTTAGGTAGCGTCTCAAGGTTGCGTCTCAGTGGGGAAAGCACCTCTCGTACTTGATAGTTCTGGGGAACGTCAAACCACACCTCGTCACTGCCCCACAGTCGAGAGGTCTCCTCAAAGTCAACAGGCGACCCCCTTCCCAGCCTCGCTGGAGGGTAATCCCTGGAAGTCGATGGGTTCCCACTGGAGGGAGACCCGAAAAAAGTCGATGGGTGCCACACTGCCCAGTCCCGTAAAAGGGTAATCCACTGGACGGAGACCCGGCTAAAGTCGTCGATGATTCCTAATGCCCAGTCCCATAAAAAGGATACTGCACTGGAGGGAGGCTCGGAACCGTCAACGGGGACCACTTCACAGCCCAGCTGAAGGTAAACCCGGCATCAGGGACCACTTCCCAGCCCCGCTGGAGGTAAACCCGAAACCGCTCTGTCCATTCCTGCTGGATGGTACAGCTCAGTGAACACCACTGTATTATCCATCCCTGCTGGATAGTACCCCACTAGCCATCCCTGCTGGATGGTCGCTCACGGGTCATCCCTACTGGATGGTACAACTGGCCTTCCCTACTGAATGGTACCTCAATGGTCATCCCTTCTAGATGGTACCTCTCTGGAAATCCCTACTGGATGGTACCTCACCGACCAACCCTGCTGGAAACAACCTCCTGGGTAGAGGATTGGTGCCCGTATAATGTGTTGGTCACACCGAATCCATAAGAACTCTACCAGGGAACACGAAGGGATGGGAGAAACTCCCCGAGCCTCTCATGGCAATCATTCTCCAATCCGTTGAGTCACTGTCAAAGCGGACCGAGACAACTCATACCAGAAAGTGGGAAAACACCCACTCTGTATGAGCAGACATAGTCGTAAATGGTGCCGCAGACCGGTGAAAGGGGAACGGTACTGAAACCCCTCACAGCTGAAGAAACAGAGGAACCAAACCATCTCTTCCGGTCAAACCATCGATAATAGAACCAGGGGAAACCACTCAACCTTTCTGGTCAACAATCATGAACAGAGGGACCCTCTACGTCGTGAGAGGTGAAAGGTACGTAAAGTAGAACACGACACGCACATGGGTCCCACACGACGTGTGGACCGAACTCAACCCCAACCAAGAACACAAATGTTCTCAGGTACAAACAACCACATGTACCTCCCAACATTCTCGCATACTCCCAGAGTATGCCACATCTAAATCCCAAAGGCTAACGTGAACATGACCCCCAAGTCAACGAAAAGGCATAAACATAATAACTCCAACTTTCCAGCACAACAGCTCAGGCACGACCAACCACATCTCTTCAAGCATTACTTTACTCACACGGGAGTGCATACGATGACACGCCAAGGGTCCGCTACAAACACCGTAGGATGAACCACCACAGGAGCGCCTTACTTACTTCTGTATTTAAATGAGGTCTCGAATGAGGCTCCTCACATCCAAACGGTTCGTTCCATTGTAATCATTGCATAAAAACATGTGAGATAGGCTATTTACTTACCTCAAATGGATATCTGACAGAAAAGTCACCAACACCGCCTTATGCCCGAACGACATCCCGTGATCTCGAGCCTCGGTCCCGAAAACAATCGGGCGCATCACACCATTGCGATCCCCTCGGGAAAACACGTCAAAAGGACTGCTCACTTGAGTGGAACATATATCTAGAGAAAAAGATGCATTCTGAAATACCGAACAAGAGCGGTGCTATATGGGACCCACATCCCAATCTTAAAGCGCTGCCAACGGATCACACCATTGCAATCTTCTCGAAAAAATACACGAGATGGACTATTCACTTGTCCAAAATGGACACCCGATGATAAAGATGAAAATCACCGCCAACTCCCAAAACGGCCCTCGCGGGCCCCACACCAGTGTGCTGAATTAAAACGTGTGGATTGCACCATTACAATTCCCTCGGAGGAACACCCTGGATTGACTACTCGCACACCCCGAACGGACGTCCGATGAAAAAGTAGTAAAGCAATACACGTAGCTCGAAAGACGGGCCGTGGGGTCCACGCCTCAACTATGGTTTCAATGCCTGAAAACACCTTGGAAATCTTTGTCTCGATTTCAGGGTCGCAACACCACTGACGACACTCAAAACGGACGTAGGATGTGTCCGCGATGCCCAAAACAAAAACCCCCGGGAAAACGTCAATTCACTTAAAGGTGTGTCGTGCCTCCGAGGCCCCTAGTTTTGGGAATTTAAAACCCCTAAATCTTCTCAAAAAGTTTATCTCGATTTAAGAATCACACTGCCATAGGCAGCACACAAAACGGACACCCGTAGTGAAGTTTACGGGCGTCCGAAGTCGAGGGGATGAATCCCGCTTGGGCTGGACCAGCCTGGGCCGGTCGTGGAACCGTGGTCCACGCTCGGACCAGACGAGGCCGGTCGTCCCGCGTGAAGACCCGCGGGACGCGGGTCTTTGTTCCCCCACGGGGTCGCGCACCGCGACCCCGGTCCACCCTCTACGTCGCACCCCCGGCGAGCTTGGCCTCGCCGCCTGGAGCTGCCGCCTCGCCCCGCCTGGAGCCACTGCCTCACCCTGAAGCCAGTCGCGCCGATGCCCTCAACCCCGGCCGTCCGCCGCCTACGAGCCGTGGCCACCACCGCCGCTGAAGCCGGACCGCCACATGTCGCCACCTGAGCTCCGCCCTGCTGCCGGAAAAACTCCAAACAACCACCAAACTTTACCGGACCGCTGCAGACACCTCAGGACTTGGAATTTCAATCCGAAACAAGTGTCGAGAAGCTCAGAACCAGTACTAATCATTTATGGGATTCATTATATGATCAAAAAAAAATTCGATGCATGTTTATGGATTCAAAGGAGGTGCAGAAATTTAATACGAAACAAAACGACACCTACCTCGTTGGGCGTAGCCCGACGCTTCAACGATGATTTTCCGGAGCCGCTGTGCCTTGCCGGATATATGGAGGAGAGGAGAGGAGCTACTCCTTCATTGGGAGGGCTTTTTCTAGGGAAGATCAAGGGAGGGTAAGGGGAGGTGTCTATGTTTAAATAGGGAAAAAAATTAATTTTAATTTTAATTAATTTAAACCCCCAATTTAACCCGCATCCGAAACTCTCGACGAGGTCAGGGTTAAGCCTCCCCTAGGGTAAACACCACCTCCCAAACACAACGACAGTCTCCGAATTTTAATTCGAGGCCTCATTCAAAAGTTATAAAACTCAACGCCTGATGCCGCTAAATTACAAAAACTCCCCTGGGTCCATTTTCCATAGAAGGGCCGCGCCCGTGAAAATTACACTCCTCCTTGGATAGACGGCATGTTACGGACTCAATGGTGCCCTCAGTTTTCCAATCCAAGCTACCATTTAAGAGATACTTGAGTTAAGCCATTAAACGAATAAATTAATTATTTTATTTATCAAATTAACGTTCCGGAAATGGGTGAGGGGTCCCAACATCCTGTGCCGACATACTTTATGTCGTTCCTAGGGTAGAAACCCCATTTCGGACCTATCTGTACTCTCAGATTTAGGATTTGAAACACTTTTTAGTAGGTATCCCATTTATTTGGTGTGTCTAATGTAAACGTACTGAAAATTTAATTCCGGCCACACCGGGGCTCGTAATCGCATGCCGTCTGAAGGCGCTGATCTGGAATAACATCAATAATATTCCAAAGTCTTTTATAGAAAAAACTGGGTTCTTACAGCATAGTCTATTCCCAATGAAAATTTGGTTCACGATTTGTTAAACAATCCATGAGGGAGATTTGTTCATGAGTCATATGTTAGTTTATGAAGGGATATAATTTGATTATGGAGATTCATTATTAAAGGTATATAATTTCTCATATAACTATATGTTTATGGATCATAGGTAGTTCATGAAGGAGAAAAATTCCTGAATGGATTTTTCCATGAATAAAAATTTATTCTGAAAAGTGTATTTCATCTCATGAATGATAGTGGAGCATTATGGTAGACCAATTTTTGTGCGAATAATTTCATATTTTATATATATCATCTAAAAAATCTTATGTAGTACCATTACATTTACTTTAGTTGAGAGAATAATGAGTTAACAATTACGAATGGTTGTAAACCAAGAGGGACTATGAGTCCACTGTGAAAATTATAACAATAGTGAACTTTAGTTGTTCTAGTATATTATAACATTGTATTCATATGATCCTTGGATTATCCCAGTTAGGGAGAACCAAGTAAAATTAATGTGTCACATGCATTAATTCATTTAATTATAATATTACTGTGAGAAGAAGTGATAATAGAGTTTTGTTTAACAAAAAAACAAGGTCAAAAGTGGGAAAATGTTTTAATCTATCGTACCCTAATTGATCCTCCCTCTATGGTAATTTAATTTAGTGGGCGAATCTTCCATGTGTAGAAGAAACACTTATTGGGAAATTTTAAACATGAATTTTTATGGTAATCAATGAATAATATAATATGTATATGATAATAATGTGATGAGAAAAAAATTAATTCAATGATCAATTGAGATGAACATTAGAATCAAGAAGGAAATATTATCATATATAATTTATAATTAATTTATTTATATAAAGAAATACATTTTTTTTGAATTTTTTTCTTCTTTGATAAATATGTAGAGAACTTATTATCATTATTTCATTATGGTGAGAGTATTGAATTGTAAAATACCTCTAGTGATGATCCACACATACCCTATAAACCGCTGGACATCGCTTTAGAAATATCAAGGTGTAAGCATAGAAGATTATAAAGCTTGCATTGTACATTGATGATCTCCCCAAGATTTTCATTAGGTAGAATATTCTTGATCTCTCTAGTCTTGAGAAGTTTTTAGAGGAGAATAAATCTCTATACTTGAGATTATTCTAGGGGAAAATCTCCCTAGGGCCTGAGATAATTCTCTCAAGACTTTCGTTGCGCATAATGACAATAAAATTTATAAATAGAATAATTTGGTGTATATAAAGCTAGTGTAAGACAAATAATAAGTGAACTCATGCCCATATTATTTTATAAATCCATGATGAAACCTATATATATAACAATAAAAAAACAATATTAATTACTTAACATGCGCTAAATTGAGTGACAAATTAAATATTATTTTTTCCTGAACATACAAGCTAGTATTTATTAAAATAATATCTAATATGTATTTTTTCATATTGTAAATAAATAATTCTGTATCAAAAATAATATTTCTAAAACCATGAATTATTACTATTTATAACACCCCAAAAATTTAAATTAAAATTATACCATGCTCGATATATTGTTTTACATGCAACAATGAGCTTTAAGTGAACTATGATATACTATAAAAATATTATTTAAATGTGACTATTATAAGATAGCCCTTAAATTTTAGGTATGAATAGGAATAATCACATAATAAAAAATATGTATAATTTTTTATATAATTTAAATGTATTCATGTATACATAACAAATTAGTAATGAATTTTCAACTATAATTTTATGCTTCAAAAATAAGTTTTCTTCAAAAATGGTTTTTACTGCATTTTGTGGGTGAAAATTATAATTAAATCATAAAATTTTTAGAAATTATATTTTAGTAAATTAATATAATTTTAAGTAATAATTTCAAAATTATATTATGGTGAATTTTTGGCATTTTTTGAAAACATTTATTTTCAAGTGAATAAAGAAAATACTATCTTTTTGTAAAACTGCCATTTATTTTCAAAAATCAAGTAATTTTAAATCCTAAATATGTTTTAAATTTTATATTAAAGTAAAATAAGTCTGATTAAATTATAAACAATCAAATTAATTATATAATAGTCAATATTATACTTGATTTTGGTATAAGTTCATTATTCATCTTAAAAACACATTTTTCTAAAAACTCTTTATATACGTAATGAGATTTTATTTTAATTATTTAAATAAATAAATATTTATTAATTATTTTAATAAAATTTATTGATTATATATTCAATAAAATTATATATTATTCATTTTATGGGTTTTACTATGCATGGAATATGAATAAATCCATTTTTATACTTAAAAATACATTTTTCAACAAATGATTTTCGTTGCGTTTTGTGAACTTATTTTAAAGTGAATTAATTTAAATTATATAAATTGAATATTATAAAATAAATTAAATATTTTAATCATATTAATTAAAATAATTTAATAGATTCAATTTAATTTTTGGTCATAATTATTTGTAGAAATATTAAAATTTTGTTACGACGTTTTAGGATAAAACGGGTCTATGAGGGGAGGGAGTAAAAACAAGATATAAGGGTAATAATTCCACATAAACTTTTATAATTAATTTTTTTTGATAATATTGTAGTATTATATTATCTTAATTTCAAATTATTGTCCATTTTGTGCCACTCTCACATGAAAGTGAGCTTATATTATTTAAATCTTTTAAGTAATTCCATGTGTGTCCCACCCCTAACTTATAAAAGGGATCCACTTATCCTCCATTACTCACAATATTTGAGAAATATATCTCTTTAAATACCTGACCAAAAACCTTAATATATTAATTTTATTCATACTATATCCCATGTCTTCTCCTAAGACCAATCCTTCAAGGCTTAAGGTGTAAGCCAAAGGAGGTCTCTCAAAAAAGAGGCTTAGATCTTAACCAAGATCTTTATTTTTTATTTCTTATTCCACCACCTATAAAACAATTGTATCAAACATAAAATGATTAATATAGTATCATAAATACAATGTGATTTTATTATTATTATATTAAAACCATTTACCACCACTTATCCATCAACTGGGAAATGAAAATATCACTCGTATGTACGTGTAGACTATTGCCTCCATGTAGTGATATTATTCCTTTTCCATCACAATATTTAAGGGTTGTTTATTATGTTATATTTAATATATATATATATGATATTTATTATATAATTATTATTTTATAATCATAATATATTATCTACCTTCTTACCTTCCAATCCATTGAAAAATGACAACTTCGCTTGTGCGTACATGTGGATTACCACCTCCATGAAGTGATGTGATTCATTTTTCATTTCTAGTTTACATGGATGGTAATAAGGATATATTTAATGAATTTATATGATATTAATTATATAATAATGATTCTATAAAGGTGAATTATTATTTTTATTTCTTTTTTTCAATCTATTGAAAAGTGGAAATATCACTCATGCGTACGTACACACTACCATCTCCATGTAGTGATGTAGTTAATTTTTCATAACCACATCATATAAATGGTTATAAAAGTTTATATAATGATTAAATATGATAATTATGACATAATTAATATTTTTATATTATTTTTCCTTGATCAAAGTTCAAGGACCATTACAACCAAACCAGAATATATATGAAATACAAAATAGTTGTCACCCAAAAATAAAGATTTTAATAAATAATTATCAATAAATGAGTGTTGAAATATTATAAGTTGATAATATATGACATAATAAGTATTTAAATGGTTATGGTATATAATTATAATAAATTTAAATTTATCATACAAGATGTTATAATGCTTATGAATTAAGTCAAAAATAAAGTAAAGGTTCTTTGTCTCAATATTGTTTCATTGAGACATGTTTGATGTTATGCACCTATTTATGTTTATGAGGCATATATAATGACCATTTTAATTTTTATATCATTTATCATTCTGAATTATTTTTATTTGAAGTTATAATTCAAAATACTTCATCCTATGGGTTTTGATTCGACAACTACCAAAGTGGAAAGGGCTTATCATCTTAAATTATCTTCTTTGGGACATATGTTATATTATACAACTATATTATTTTATGATGTGTATCTACTACCCATTTGATATTTTATATCAAGAATCTATTTATATTAATTATATTTAATATTTTATTTGAATTTATTTATTTCATGGGGATTATGATTTAAATGTTAGCAAAGCGGTAAGGGTTTTACATTACAATATCACTTCTTACCAGGATTTTATATGCTTAAATTTTAGATGATTGAGTTATATAAACTATGTCTATGAAATATTATTTCATTTATTCTAATCTGGTTATTTCTTGAGATTACATGTTTTTATTTCACTTTCCACTCTTTAAGTACTCAAAATATTGAAAGAATGTTTTTAAAGAAAACTGACTTTATTTCTCTCTTCGGTCAGGAATCTTTTTTTAATATAAATATTTTATATAAAATATTTTAAATAATATTTTTACCATTATCAAATGATTGTATGAACTCATCCCCCCTTTTAGTTTATATATTATTTTTTAAAAGAAATATTTTTTTTGTTTTTTTTAATGAGGTATTTTTGACTTTTTACCAAAAATATGAAAGGAATATTTGTTTTAATGTACACTGCATGAATAAATTTTCACATCACCATGCATTATATTTTATTTGAATGTTAATTTAGAATTTCCATGTATCTTTTCAAATAAAGTGTTTTCCATAATTTTTTTTAAATTTTTTATTTTAAATAAGTGATTTCCAAATGAATAGGGTATTTTCCTTAAGAAATGTTCCAGAGATATTTTAAAGGTATTTTCATATATAGTAACATCCTTTGGCATCTTATGATTTAATAGGAATATGATCTAATGTTTACATATTTATTCTTTATATGTATGATTTATTATGATCATGATGAAATATTAATGAAACCCATTTTATTTTACATGAGTTAAAATTTGATGTAATGATAAATATTTTCATGATATTGTGGAATACATATGAATGAATTATGGTTATATGATCATTGGATCCCTTATATCCCTCCGACACATTTGGTAAATATTAATTCTTTATGAACTCAAATAGTGTACTAGAGAGGTTATCCCAAGCTCAAAAGGGTTTGCATGAGGTTATCCCAAGCCCAAATCAGGTACATTGGTGGTTAGCCCAAGCCTAACATGTGATGAATGTTTTAGTGGGTAGACTTGAAATATGATTTCTATAATTATGATTATTACACAATTTATGACACACTTTTATGAAATCATATTATGAAAATAGGGGGATCAGTGAAGTAAGGGGAGTTTTAAATATGACGATGAAAGAGATGATCAATCAAAGAGAACATAATATCACCTCCCATTAATATCTCTTGGTGAAATATGTCTGCACACATGAATATGAACTAACTCAAGCACCCTTGTTGACCTTTTCTCTTTTTTAATCACATGTATTTTGAATGATCTTCCCATTTTGAAAAGAATAACACATATGAGTACGATCATGTGATAACCTAGGGTGGTATCAGGCAACATCACACCTATGGTGCTTTTAGGTTGATTGTGTTTTTAACAAGGTTTAAGGTTGTTGACAAAGGATGGTTGTCAAATAAGTCATGAAGAGTTAGCGTGAATGCTAAACTTAACTCGCAAAGTGAAAGTGTTGAACTGATATCATAATGAGATCACACTTAGCACTTATAGTTGTCTTTTGAACTCATTATGGGTCACATAAAACATTTCAATATAATGACATTGACAATCACAAGATTGGATTTTGATATCACGATGTAATATTTTGAAGTGTGAGTGATGAAATGATCTTTCAATGTGATCACGTGTGTCACTCATGATTGTTTTTGTAACACTTGATGGGTAATGAAAATAATTAGAAGACTATAACATTGAAAATAAAATGATTGCATGTGATTAATTTTGAGTATTATGGTGATATCTCACAGAATACACATGTTTGTATTTGGATATCATGATAGGATCTTGCATAACAATCATTATAGTATTTGGATATCATGGAGGGATATCACACAACACTTATGATTGTCATTGGATCTCATGCCCAGATATTATGTAAATTATGAATAGGAATCATAATTGGGACTCACAAAAGTGAATAAAAATAAAGGAAAAATATGTAAATGATGGAGGGTATTGTGGTTATTAAAGATCCCGTGAAGTGAATGATTGTATTTGAGACTCTTTCCAGGGGCTTGCGCAAAGTGCGAATGATGACTAGGGACTCATGAAAAGTTGAAGAGTGAATGTGGAAGAGAGACTCGCACAAAGTGTTAATGCCGATTGAGGACTAATGCTAAGTGTAAATGTAGACTAGGGACTCGCACAAAGTGTATGCATGAATGCTGTTCGAGGACTTTCACAAAGCATAGATGTTGAAATAGGGATCACATCCAGAACTCAGGAAAAGAAAGAGAAAATCATGCACCCAGATCTTGTGGAAATCATGATTCCCATGAAGTGGATGGTTGTCCATGATTTGTGGAAAGAAGGCGGTGAAAAATCTCCTATAAATACCCCAAGACCCATAATTAATGATGGATGAAGTTTTTCTTTAAAATATTGTTTCAAATATCATTTGGAGAAGAGACTCATGGTGAGATATCATGAGAGAGTTTTGTGGAGAGAAATTATATGCGACTGACATCGCGTAAGTGTTGTGCATGATCTGAAGAAGGCCTTGGGTAAAGAGAGAAATTATACTTGTTAAAGAGGACTCATGAAAGAAGACTCACAGAACAGACTTTCATAGAGTGGGACTCACACAATGGGAAAACATGGGTTCATGATAGGGTTTCATGGGGAATGAGGTTCACGTGAGGGGTTTGCGGCGAAAGAGGTTTGCACTAGGGGTTCGTGATGAAGGAGGTTCACATCAGGGGAATCATGCAAGGTGAGACTCATAGAAGGCACCGGGGGTTTACGCTAGGGGACTCACATAAGTTGAGACTAACACAAGGAATCTAGGGTTTGTTCTAGGGGCCTTGTATAAGGTGTGACTTGTAAAAGGCACCAAGGGTTCAAGTGAGGGGACTCATGCAAGGTACTAGGTGTTCACACTATGATATCTCATAATGATAGGCATTAAGATCTCACATAAGGAGTTATGTGCCATGGCCTTTCACATGGGAATCTCATTAGAATATTGAGCATGGATATACACACTTACATTTCCCTATTAAGAGTATCATTGTCCCATATGAATCCTAAAGGAGAAAAAGAAGATAGAGGATCTTCACTATTCAACATTACTTGGAACTATTGGCACATTACCGTTGTATGCTCCTTGGATGAATCCCAGTGAGGGTGTGCCATGTAAAAATATTTGTTTCCTTGTTGTTGCGTTATTTTTTTACTTTTAGTACATTATCATCAGATAAAATTGGAAAGGATACTATCAATATGAACACTAAAGAAAAAAAAAGTGACCCTTATAATAATTAGGTCAAGATATAATGGGGAAATAATAAATTTAAAAAGAATATTCGTACACTGATTCACCCCCCTCTCAGGGTATCTATGCCCCTTTTGGACCTAACAGTTGGTATCAGAGGGAAAGTTTTAAAGTAAGTGGTTCTATCTCAGTATAATAAATGGAGTTTGTCAATCACAAAGGGATTTTTATGTTCGATGGAAATAATTTTCATTTATGGAAGAATTTGATTCAACACTACTTTTGATCTTTAGGAATGGATGTCTTTACAGCGACTATGCGTGGAATTTCAGCTAGTATTGAAAGTGGTGCTTTATCAAAAGATGAACGAAGGGAATAAGATGCTGATGTCAAAGGGATTAATGCTTTAGGGAGATTCCTATGCAATAAAAATTTATATGATGGTAATGACTTGTAAGTCATCATGTGAAATGTGGGAAATGTCGTTAAATATTTATGAGGGTGACTCCAAATTTAGATAAGTAAAGCTAAAGGTACTATAGAATAAGTACCAGGATCTCAAAATGCACCAAAATGAGTCTGTTGATGCATTCTTTGACCAAGTAAATGTTATTGTGTAATACATGCATGGACTTAGAGAAATTATTGAATATGTAAATATTTTCAATTGCATATTGAGAATACTTCAACCTCAGTTCAATCTGAAAGTTTATATATTGGAAGATAAAGATCAAAATGAGATGATATTGGATAGCTTGCATAATACTCTTATTGTATATGAGATGAGAAATAATACAACTGGTATGGGGATTGATCATAAACAGAAAGAAGTAATGGTTAAAGTTAGAGCACAAACTCTCACACCAATATTAAAGATTAATTTGGGTAAGAATCAAAATCATAAGATTCAATGAACCAAACAGAGAACTAATAGTGAAGTATTTCCACAAAGGATTTCACATCGCATTAGGTGTTATTGTTGTGAAAAAATGGGACACTCACAAAATGTATGCTCTATTTCCAAGAGGCACTGAAGGGAACAAAACTAATAGAGACAACCATACTGAGATCAATATTCCAAATTCTCATTTGGTGGTCACTATTTCAGGTTTAGATTATTTGGACACATGGCATGATATTTCTCATAAATTATGAAAAGTAATGTGCCTAACCATAATTAATTTGACCATAAGAAGCTACTAAATGTATCATCAAATGAGCTGAAAATGAAAAATAAATTTGCATCTCTACAAGATGAAATTGGTATATCATAATTCAAGGAAGATCAATATCATCAATCCATACCAGGTATGATGTAAAAAAATTGATCCAAAATAGGAGAAATGAACATGCATTGGTTGTACAGATTGATTTTAAAGCATCAGATCACACTAGAATATGGATCATTGATAGTGGTTTTACCTCTTATATGATAGGAAATAAGGATATAGTTACTGAAATTGGGTACAATAAGGGAGGTATCGTAATATTTGATAATAATGAATGCTTGAAGATCATTGGATAAAAAAAATCCAAGTTTGGGTGACGAGACATGAGAAGATCTAATGTATTAATTATTTATGGTCTGATTCACAACTTGTTTAGTGTCAGTCAACTATGCATCTCAGGATATTTCATAATTTTTTCTAAAAATTTATGCATCATAAAGGAAAAAGTTGGTGTAATGGTTTTGTTGGGAAAGAATACAAAATGGAATCTCTACTTTGTGAGTGGAGAAAAAGATATGAGCTTTATGTCCAAGGTGGAAGAAAACAAGTTATTACATAAAAATCTTGGTCACTTGAGACAAACATCCTTGGAAGATCTTGTGAAATATGATGCTGGTAAAGACCTCATGAGTTTATCATGTGATCATACTCATACATGCGATTCTTATCAATAGGGGAAGATCATTCGAAAGGCATATAAGGAAAAAGAGAAAAGGTCAACTAGAGTACTTGAGTTGGTGCATATTGATGCGTGTAGACCTATTTCACCAAGATATATTGATGGGAGAAGATATTATATTATCTTTATTAATGATTTTAGTAGAATAAAATGGGTTTTATTCATCACTCACAAGTTTTAGGTGTTTAGTTTCATAAGAAATTATCGAAGGGAAGTTGAAAAGATATTGGGTAAAATAATATTGAAGATTGGAATAGATAATGGAAAAAAAATTCACAAATAGAAAAGTGAAGGATTATGTCAAGAAACATGGGATATGGCATCAAGTTTAAGCAGTAATAAATCCACATCAGAATGGAGTAGTTTAGAGAAGAAATCAAATTATCAACAACATGACAATAACAATGCTCATTGACAAAGATCTTCCAAAGAAGTTTTAGAAAGAAGTAGTGATCACATCAGTTGACACATCAAATTGATATTTATTATGTCCAAAATAAGTAAAGACACTATATGATCTATGTTATGGAAAGAATCCAACTTTGAAGTACTTACGTGTATTTGGAAGTAAGTGTTTCATTCTCAATAAGGAGAAACACAGGAAGTTAGAATCTTGCGTAGATAAGGGGATATTTATTGCATAATCAATAAAAATAAAAGCATATAAATGATTAAATAAGTGGCTGGGAGAGGTAGTTAAAACCCATGCTGTAACTATAGTAGATAAAATGAAGAATCTTTAACAAATACATGATTAGTCTTAGGAGGATAGTGATGAAGAGATAAGTAGATCGGGGGTTGTTCTGGTTCTAGAGGATGAATCAAAATAAGATTTAGATAATGAAAAGGATAATCACAAACTATTTTTTTTCAAAAATATCAAAGATAATTTCCAAAATTGATAAATAAAACATAATCAGTGATCATACAGTGCCAATGTAGACAAGGATGATAAAGAATCTACATCAAGCATCATTCTTATCATAGGTGGATCCTAAATGTTTTGAGGAAGTAGCTATAGATGAAAACTGGTTACATAATATCAATGAATAGCTTGACCAAATTAACAAGAACCAGATATGAGAGATTGTTTTGAGGCGAACAAGTAAGAATGTCATTGGGACCAAATGGGTCTTTCTCAACAAGATGAATGAAGATGACATAATAATTCAAAAAAAGCATGATTAGTGTGCAAAGGGTACTCCCAGATAGAGGGTATTGATGTTGATGAAACATTTTCACATATTGAAAGTCTAGAAACAATTAGATTATTCTTGGCCATAACTGTGCAAATAATGTTAAAACACTATAGGAAAATAGTCGTTTCGCGGCGGTTTTAAAAACTGCCGCTAAATGTTTTTTAGGCCGCTATTTCACGGTGGTTTAAAAACCACCGTGAAATGTCTTATTATTTTTTTTAATTTTTTTTAATTTTTTCGAGGATTAGCAGCGGTTTTTTTAAAAAACCACCTTAAAATAGCGACGGTTTGGGTAAAACCGCCACAAAATTAAAGGAAAAAAAAATAAAAAAACATGAGAAACCCCAAAATCAGTAAAATGACCATAACTTTTGATCCAGGCGTCCGTTGGAGCACCACGACCAGTCAAATCGAACCTCAGGAAGAGATATAGAGGCATGTATAATCAAAACCATGAGACAGTCTAAGCTGCGTAAGATATGAGAGTTATAATAAAGTGAAAAAAAGTTCTCCAACTTCAAACGACCATAACTTTTGCTCCGGGTGTCCGTTTGGGCTCTACCACCAGGGCCGGCCCGGGCGTTATCATTGCCCAAGACTGAAATTCCAAATGTTGCCCTTCACGCATTAGAATGAAAAAATATAAAAAAATTGAAGATATATGCAAAAAAATTAACGAATATAGATCAATTATACATTATCACACTCACCTGCTTGCAGCTTTTTGAATATGTCAGTCGCCTTCCACATAACTTAGGGTTACCGGCTTCATCTCCACCAAACATGAAATCAGCAATGAAGTCTGCAATCTTTAATAGTTCGTAGGTTCCTGCGACACCGCCCTAATGACACCAATATGCGATGAAACTAGAGAAGGACTATATGATATAGAAGTGGCTCATCGCAAAAAAAGGCAGAGAGCGGGCCACCAGGAGTCATGGTGGGGGAGGCGCCGGGTGGGAATGCGAAGGAGTGCAGCAGAGGAAGGCATCGGCACAGAGAAGTGCGAGGGGTGCAGGGAGGAAGGACGAAGAGTGGCATTTATAGGGGGGCAGTGAAGAGGGAGGTAGGGAGGCAGTGAGGTGGTCATGGAAGCGGTGAAGAGGGAGGTAGGGAGGCGGTGAGGTGGTCATGGAAGCGGTGAAGAGGGAGGTAGGGAGGCGGTGTGGTGGTTGTGGAAGCGATGAAGATGGGAGGCGGGGAGGCAGAGGAGGGATGCGCGGCGGCAAAGACAACGCTGGGAGAGAATGGTGCTTTATGGTTAGGGTTGCGGAGGCCGCGTGATAGGAGAGGTGGCTCGTTGCCCTTTATTGGCTTGCTGCCCTAGCCCGGGGGCTCGTTGGGCTTGCCCTCGGGCCGGGCCTGTCTACCACATATCAAATCGAAGCCAGCGAAGAGAGATACGCACCAATTCAACACTAACAAGCTTATTTTGAACGTTTTGACCCCAAAAACCTCTCTGAAGGCCTCTGAAACCCTATTTTCATCACCAGTGTCCCATCGAACTTGTCTTCAAACAAACCTAACTTTCGATCCGCGTGTCAGTTCGGACTACTCCACCTTCCAAATCATAGTTCGTTCCATGAGATTCAGTTTGACTAGTCGCGGCGCCCACATGGACTCCTAGATCATAAGTTGTGGCCTTTTTAGTGGGTATCAGGTTTGTTATGTTTTTCGATGCCTCGTTTCTAGCACCCGTTCCCCGTCAGTTTTTTTAAATGGTCGTAACTTCCGATCCGCTGGTCCATTCGGTCTCTTTCACCTATCAGCTCAAAGATCATTTTAGGATCTTTGATTTTACTGGTAACAGATCTGGAATGGACTCTAGGATCATAAGTTATCTCCGTTAATGTGAGTCCAATGTTTTTGTCACTTTACGACCGTTTTGACGAGTTTTAACGGTTGCTCCATTTATTACTGTTTATTTGGGTTTTCATGACTTGTTATCTTTATAAATGGTTTTTTGTGGGTTATTATGATGATTATGTTGAATTCTAAAGGGGTTTTCCAGATTTTTCATGAGTTTTCATGCGTTCTCATGCTTTCTAATGCTTCCTTCTTCATGCTTCTCCATCTGTTTTCATGCATTTCCATAATTTTTCATCCCTTATCACGCATTTTCATACTTTTTCATGTGTTTCATTTATTATTTATTATTTATTATTTATAATATACTTTAATTTATTTATTAACTATTATTTGTTACTGGTTATTTATTATTTATTATTTATTTATTACTTATATTTATTTTTTATTTATTATTTAGTATATATTATATATTATGTATTATATATTAATTATTATTATTAATAACAATATTTTTTACTGGTTATTTATTATATTTTATATATTATATATTATATATTATATATTATTATTAATAATAATATTTTATATTTTATATATTATATATTTTTATATATTTATTCTTATTTATTGTTTATTGTTTATTATTTATTGTTTATTATTTATTGTTTATTATTTATTATTAATTATTAATTATAAATTATTTATTTATTTGTAATTATTAAATATGTGTTATTTATTATTAGTATTTATTATTTATTATTTATTGTTTATTTTTTATTATTATTATTTATTATTATTTATTATTTATTATTTATTCGTTATTAGTTATTATTTATTATTTATTATATATGTATTATTATCTATTATTAATTTTTGTTTATTATTTATTATTTATTAATTATTTAATTATAATTGTTAATTATGTGTCATTTATTATTATTCCTATTTATTATTTATTATTTATTATTTATTATTTATTATTTATTATTTATTATTATTATTTATTATTTATTATTTATTATTATTATTATTTTATTTATTATTTATTATTTATTATTTATTATTTATTATTTATTATTTGTTATTTATTATTATTTATTATTTGTTATTTATTATTTATTATTTATTTATTATTTATTATTTATTATTTATTATTTATTATTTTTTTATTAATTATTATTATTTATTATTTGTTATTTAATATTTTATATTTTTTGTTTATTATTTATTATTAATTATTAATTATTAATTATTTATTATTTGCTAATTATTATTTATTATTATTTATTATTTATTATTTATTGTTTATCATTCATTGTTTGTTATTTATTGTTTGTTATTTATTATTTATTATTTATTATTTATTATTTATTATTTGTTCTTTATTCTTTTAATTTCGTAATTTTATTATTTTATTATTTTATTTTAATAATTTTATAATTTATGTAAATATTATTATAATTTATTTATTATTTATTATAATAAATAGTAAATAATAATAAATAACTCAATAAATAACTAATAAATCAATAATTATTAATTATTAATTATTGGTTATTAATTATTGATTATTGCTTATTGTTTAATTATTATTGAGTTTATATCTATTAGTTATGTATTTTTTTTTCAATTAGTATATATAAGTATATTAAATTCTGTTTATTAACCACATGACGAGCTTGTTGGAGTGGTAAAGTCTTTGGAAAATATACAAGAGGTTAGAGCTTCAAATCTCACCAAACATAGTATTTCTTTATATTGCATGAGCATGTGCATGGTCATTTGCATGAGCATTTGTATGGGCATGTGCATGGGTATGAGCATGCATGCATGGATAACATAAATAAAGTAATGCGAATTAAATGAAATAAATAAATAAAATATGAAATAAATAAATAAAATATGAAATAAATAAATAAAATATGAAATAAATAAATAAAATAAATACGAATAAATAAATAAAATAAAAAATAAATAAATAAAATAAGTACGAAATAAATAAAATAAATAAAATAAATAAAATAAATAAAATAAATAAATAAAATAAAATAAATAAAATAAATAAAATAAATAAAATAAATAAAATAAATAAAATAAAATAAAATAAATAAATAAAATAAAATAAATAAATAAAATAAATAACTAAAATGTAAATAAGTAAATAGGTAAATATGTAAATAGGTAAATAGGTAAATAGGTAAATAGGTAAATAGGTAAATATGTAAATAGGTAAATAGGTAAATTGGTAAATAGGTAAATAGGTAAATAGGTAAATAGGTAAATATGTAAATAGGTAAATAAGTAAATATGTAAATATTCCAAGGGTGTTTTGAGAAGATTTGGAATGCATAATTCCAAGGATATAATGAATCTGGTAGATACTCAGATGAAACTTTCTTCAGATGATGAAGGTAAAGCGGTTAATGTCACAAAATATAGGTTGATCATTGGAGGCTTGTTTTACTTAACAACAACATGACTGAATATTGTTTTTTCAACATGTCAAATAGAACGATATAAAACTAATCCTAAGGAAAATCACATGATTATAGTGAAAAGAGTACTTTATTATATCAAAGGTATGGTGGATTTTAGTTTACTGTATAATGAAAAATCTCAACAAGACTTATTGTGCTGTACAGATGCAGATTGGGCTGGATTAGTAGATGATATAAAATCAACATTAGGAGGTGCATTCAATATTGTAAGGTTGTGTATTTCTTGGTTAGGAAAGAAATGACATTTCATTTTATTAAGAACCAAAAAATTTGAATATATTGCGGCCACTCAAGTGTGTATATCGTTTTTGTGGTTGAAGAAGCAATATGATGATATGGGAGTTGAAGTGATGTCTCTGATCAGAATCCATTATGATAATTCAAGTGCTATAAATATTACTAAAAGTTTAGTCTATTATTCAAGGAAAAGGTTCATAGAAATCCAATATCATTTTATCAAGGAGAAGGTGGAGAAAGGGCTTATGAAATTGAAGTATGTGCCTACAGAACTCCTCACTAAAAACATTCTAAGAAAGGACTTACCCAAAAAACATTTGAATGACATAAAATGGTTCTTGGAGTCTAGTCAACTCCCCACACATGAAAAAGTGTGGATGTGGGATCTCCTCTCCCTAAGGTATGATGCGTTTTTCCCAAATATGTTGATATATGTTTTTACCCTGTTGCAGACCACGATGAAGTAACCATCAAGTTTATTTAAAAAGAGGAAGAAATTGTGATAGAAAAGGTTAAAAAATTCTTAATAAATATAGGTAGGGAAGATGATAGAAGGAGAAGTGAAGTTGGGTGAGTTTTAAACTTGATGATACTACAGATGATCAATCAAAGATTATATATCAAAAAAGCTGAGGTTGGTGATGAAAGGAAATCTAATTCCCTAACCCTAGAAGCTTGGAGCTAGTGCATTATTTTAATACATTGACATGATTACAAGGAGTCATGTCCCGAAGAACCAATCAGTTCAGCAGTCATAGAAAATAGATTACATACATGAACATTACATTACACATTCAAAAATAAAATAGAATATAAATAATCCTTTGATAACACCGTTATTACCTTAGCTTAACCCTTTATATCAATCATAATACACTTCTTGGAATCCTATGAAAAAAACATAAGAAATGGGTGAACTTAGATGCTCAGTAAGGGTAAATAATTTAGTAGAAGCTATAAAATTTTAAGGAAAGATATGTAATAAAAACAACAACATTTTAAACATAAACTTGAACATAATATTGAAAAAATAAATCAAACATTACCATATAAACATTCACATGTATATTTTAATTATCGAATAATCACATATAATAACTAATTTCATAACGAGGGAATGCATAATGATGGATATCATAACCACATAGTCAATGCATTGTGCCAAGAATACAAATAATTTTTTTGTCAAATCCTTATGCCAAGACACTAATTTGTCTCATGATACCTACCGATGCATCAAGGGTCTATTGTGGGCGCCACCCATCACTTACTAAGTCCAATGCATTCCTCATATGAAAATGTTGAAATTTAGTATTAAAACTAGCATATGAAATGTTAATACTTTAACTATAAACCATGAATGGTATAAAAATAGCACATACATAGTCAACAATATCATAAATAATTCAATACAATATGGAAGATGTTATTATAATAAATTGACCTCAATCAATAATAATATCCTGTAAAGGATGTTGACATAGTTGAAAATGATTAGTAAAAATCCTTGAGAGAAATATCCATTTTTTGTGAAATAATTTAAAAGTCACACATTTATAAAGGAAGTAATTTAAAAGATATTTTTGAATCAAATTGTTCCATACCACTTTGAATTTTTTTAAAGGAATTAACATTTTAAAACAAACATGTCCATATACACTACCACAAAAACAGTTTTTTGCAGCGCCCCCCTTTATCAGCACTAACGAAAAAGCATTGATAAAGGGGGGTCCCTTTATCAGTGCTAAAAAAAGCACTGATAAAGGCACCCCTTTATCAGCGCTTTTTTTTAGCGCTGATAAAGGGACCCCCCTTTATCAGTGCTTGTTTAGTAGCGCTGATAAAGGGGGGCCTTTATCAGCGCTTTTTTTTAGTGATGATAAAGGGTCGGCTTCAAAAAAAAAAATTAAAAATATATTAATATATTAATATATAAATATAGTTATATTGTTATATAAATATAATATATAATTTTTAAATATATTTTAGATAAGTATAAATGTACATTTACACTTATTATACTTAATATATAAGATATTTAGTGAAAATGACTTCTTAAAAAATTAAAAAAATATTTTTAATTAATATTTTAATAATAATTATGGAGTAGTAGTCATTTAATAACAATTTGAGGACTAAAAAAATTAAAAAAATTAAAAAAAGATCCAAAATATGTTGAAAACGCAACTCAAACTTCAAACGACCATAACTTTTGATCCGGGTGTCCGTTTGAGCTCTACCACATATCAAATCGAAGCCTACAACGAGCTTTACGTTGTTCTGACCGGGGAAACCCCAGTCAAGCATTTTTAGAGGCCAAAAGAGGCTCAAAAGGCCCCCAAAACTGAGTTTTTTGTCGGGGTACCTAGATTTTTTAACATTTTGTGGATTTTCAAACTCGTTTAAGGGGGTATTATTGGCTTTTCTTGGCAGGGACTGAATTTATTCCAAGGTATTACATTCATATTGATATTATGTCTTTGAAATTTCATCCTTTTTTATAATGAAATGCTATTTATAATCAAATATATAACTATATGTACATATTTTTTATATATTCTCATCTAAAAATTAAATTTTTTAAATAAATAATTAAACATATTTACATATAAAATATATTATCTTTATCTAAATAATAACTAATATCAATTTTATTTAAAATACCAATATATGAATATTTATATACCTATATATTAATCTAACTATATATATATATTAATCTAACTATATATATATATTAATATAACTATATATATATTAATCTAATAACTATATATATATATTAATATAACTACATACATATATGTATATTAGTATTACTATAAATATATATATTAATATCACCATAAATATATATATTAATATCACTATATATATATTAATATAACTATATAAATATATATTCATATAACTATATATATGTTAATATAACTATATATATGTTAATATAACTATATATATATTAATATAAATATATATTACTATACGAATAAATATAACTATATATATATATATAGATATAGATATATATTAATACCACTATATATATATTAATATTACTATATATATTATAATATAACTATATATATATATATATATTATAATATAACTATATATATATATTAATATAAATATATATTACTATACGAATAAATATAACTAAATATATAAATATATATATATATAGAGATATCATGAATTGGAAAGCAAATCAAAATAGAGTAGTGGTAAGGGATTCGACGCATAGGGGGGAGGTCTCGAGTTCAAATCCTGGTAGAGGTAGGGGTGCGCGCGCATGGGGAATATTGGAGCAAGCACTGTTAAAGGGTGGAGGGGGGTGTGTGGGGTGCTGTATAGGGTCCGAAAAGCGCTGTAAAGGGGGGGGGGGGGGGTTCAAGCGCTATAAAAGCCCCCCCGATTGGTAGTATTTTTTAAATTTTTAAATTTTTTTTTAAATTTTTTAAATTTTTTTAACTTTTATCAACGCTTTTTTAAAAGCGCTGATAAAAGGTTCCTTCATCAGCGCTAAAACGAAAGCGCTGATAAAGGAAGTGCTGATATAGGACCCCTTTATCAGCGCTAAAAAAAGTGCTGATAAAGGGGTACTTTTATCAGCGCTTTTTTTAGCACTGATAAAGGGGTCCTATATCAGCCCTTTTCGGAGCGCTGATAAAGGGGACCCCCCATTTATCTACGCTGGCTTTATCAGCGCTTTTCTAGCGCTGATAAAGGCCATTTTTAGCGCTGATAAAGGCCGTGTTTGTAGTAGTGATAAATAAATCCTTAAAATCATTTTGAAAACATGGAAATTAATTAAAAATATTTAGAAAAATAAATATTTTAAAATTTTAAAATGATTATCTAGTTAAATATTCCATTCTATAAAACCTTAAAATATTTATTTTTAATATATTTTTATGAAACATGGACTTGGATGATAAATATTTCCCAATAAATACTTACACATAAGCAATCTCGGATAATAATGAGATTGAGGAATTAACTCTTACCTTGTACTTTTCTTTAGTTGAGGGTACATTTAGCCTCATGTATAATTAACATAGTATGTTATTAAATTATTCTATAACCATATTAATATTTATTATATCACATATGATTCATTTATTACTTTATACTTCCCATTTAATAATGATTTCCATGTTAAAATAAAATTTCCGGTAATAATCGCTTTCTTTATCGTACGTGTTTTAACTTGTTATTCTTGATCATATAACTTAGCTCATGATTTACATAATTCCAGAATATAAAACATGATTTATGTATCATATATATTCAGAATATAAATATGTATAATAGATAGATATATGAAATGGTAACACCATTTATGGAGACGGTAGTTCGTACATACGCATGAACGTTGTTTCCGTTTTCTTATCGTATACTATGGAAGTAAGTAAATGACATATATTTATCTACATAAATATATATATTATTAAAATATAAATATTATTTCATATAACTAATAATATATATATATATATATATATATATATATATTTATAAAAATTCACGAAGGGTGATCGTTGAAGATGATTCTCATCGCGTCGTGGAGACGGTAAGCCATACATACACACAATATACAATATTATTCTATTGATGGTGAGATAGTGTTTAATTGGATGTTATATTATATATTCAGAATCATTAACATGTTATATTTATTATTTATATAAATTATACTCATTATTATACCCACCCAAATAATGAAGTGTTGAATAACAAACTACACCACGACGTGGAGACGGTATGACATATGTACGCACGTATGGTGAATTTGTCATTCATAGGATGGATAGAATAATGAATTTGGATATAACATATTTATAATAACATCACAGTATGTATAGGTCAATATAGTTATTATTTTGGTATGGAAACAACAAAGAAATAGTAAGTGGAAGAAGAAAATAACTTTAAAAGAGGAGATAAAATAATTACCTCTTCTTCAGGTGCTTCTTTTGATTTGACCAAAAGGGATCATTAGGTTTGATTTATGATAAAATTAAGGAATCTATATTTAATTTAGGGTAGTTGGGAGGAGATTTGAGTAGTTTTTGGATGAGCCAAATTTATTTGGGGGTGTGAAGTTAAGATAAGGGGAAGTACCCTTTTATAAGAGAGGTGAGGGTCACTTTAGGAAAATCTTGAAATAATATTTTATTATAAAATAATTTTGAGTTTATAATAGATAAAAATGGATTTATTTCTAGGATAATTTGGGGATGGGTCTAAATACTCTCAACCCATAGGTTTTAGACAATTTTATGTCACCATATTAATCTTATCTTTTAGATTTATCTCTTTGTTAAATATTTTAACATTTACCATGTCTTCTTGTATTTTTATATTACATGGTTAATAAACTTGCTATAAAATTCATAGAGAACCTCAAGACATTAATTAATGACATATATAACCATATATAAGTCATTTGACCAAACTATAGATTTTTAGTATATTTATATTATTTAATAAAATAGTATTTGTATTAAAAACTCATTTATGTTAATTTTAACACTATTTAGTAATTGATTTTTCTTAAAGTCATAAAAAATTTATGACTTCAAAAAAAAAAATACATTGAATCATATCTATCATGTCATATTTACCTAAAAAATTCGTGGATGGCATCAAAAGTCACAATTTACATTTATTTCTATATTTATAATATCAATTATTTTAATCTTTCATTAATAAGGTACTTACTGCATCACCATTGTGTCATATATAAATTTAATTATTTAATGTCTAAAAATAATAAATAAAATACCATGATTTATGAAACCTTTTCAGATTTGTAATGAATATTTATAGTCTAATTTATCTTATGTTTAACCCTATATTAAAAATGTTTTAGTTATTAAACTTTTAATTTAATACTTTTAACTTTCTTTAAATAAAATATAATAAATGTCCCAATCTAACCCAAATGGATCAAAATGATCTTATTTTTGTCATAAGTTTGATTTTGGTTGACATAAACTTATAAAATAGAATTAGGACATGTGTTTCAGTAATTTTAGTATTATTTTTACCATTAATTACTTTATTTACTTTTAACCGTGATAAATAAAATTCAAAAGTTACTATTCATAAAAAAAATATTTTCATCATATTGAACCAAATTTTACTTAATTGTATCAACTACCTCTCTCGTACATTTGAAATTCAATTCACAGAAGTGGTAAAATTGTGTTTTATGAAAATTTGCAAATGTGCCTAGAAGATGGGTAAAAAGACATTAAAATGGTTCAATAAAATTATATATATATATATATATATATATAATATTATTATAAAATGAATCCAATGACTTAATCTATACTAATATATGTATAATGTAACTATTTTAAGATAAATTTGTAATTAAATATAATTATTTAAATGAATAAGTTGGTTTTTATGTACTATGAAGTATTTTTCACTATTCATAAAAAATTGAATGTTTCCAGAAAAATACCAAAAATTTACCCTAAGAAAATTTTAATATTTCAAATTCAAAAATGATATCTATTTTACCAAATTCAATACATATATGTTTCATTAATTAATTTAAAATTAATTTCTATTTTCAAAACCAGAAAGTGGGTTTTTGAGAAGTAAAAACTATCAAAAGATTGAAATGTTTTTATGTCCAATTTAAATGTAAAATTACTTCCAATGTACATAATTAGATTAAATGATAAAAATATATTCTAATTATACTGAAAATCCATTCAAATTTATAATTTAACACTATAAATTTTTTTTATTAAAAAAATTTTCTTTTATTTTAAATTTAGTATTTTTCACTATTCATCAAAATATGAAAGTTATCAAAAAAACACCAAAAAATTATCCAAACTAAATTTTTTATGTCCCTTTTCTAAGGAAAAAGTTTATTTTGTCAAATTTAATATATAAAAGTGTGAAATATTTTATTTAAAAAGGGTTATCCATTAAAAGGTGGTAAAAGTGCATTTTTTTAAAAATACGGTGATTGAAAATGAATCATATTGCTGCGTGGAGGTGGTAGTCCACATACATGCATGAACGATAATTTTATTTCCCATTTTATGGAGAAGAGATAGAAAATGGATGTTACATCATCATAATTAAATTTCATAATATTTAAAATACTTGGGGAACCATGTTATGATTGATACAATATGTCAATATTAGATAGGAGAAGAAATAAAATTGAAATAGTTTGCTTAATATTTATACCTCTAATTTGAGAGACCTCTTTTATATTACACCTTTATCCTTCTTAGTATGGTTTTTGTGGAAGAAAAAAATATCTAGGATGAAGTTAAGAAGTTTATGAATTTTTTTATTAGTGCTTGACTAAGATAGAAGGATCAAATTATGTTAATAATGAAGGATAAGTGGCATCCCTTTATAAGCGATGGGAGGGACACACATGGAATTACATAAAATATTTCAATAATATAAGCTCAATTTCATGATAAAGTAGAAGAAATGGAAAATTATTAAAATATAAGATAATATAAGGTTGAAATATCTTAAAAAATAATAGTTTTACATGGTTATATTGAATCCATACCCTTATCTATTAGTTTAACTATAATCACTTGGATTTTCTATGTATTATATTTGGATATTATATGGATTATTTTTAAAAACAGGTATTGATATGACATGTGATTTCAAGGCCCAGTATAATGGGAATAAATGTTTTAAATATATTAAAAATATTTAAAATCACATGAGCATAGTTTTTATGAAAAATTAGAATAAATTCTAAATGGAAGCCTAAATCAGAAATACTTGTGCACCATTGAGTTTAGAATGTGGTTTTACCTTAAGCACAATTTAACCTTTATCAGAACATGTTGTTTGTGGAAAATTCATCACGGGTGTAAAATGAATTAAATAATTTAAATAAATTATTTTTTTTATTTATTGATATGGTGACCTAACTTCTCCTTTAAATATACAGTTACGGTGAATTATTAGGTTTAGCCACAAAACCTTGGAGACCCAGAGAACTATTGGAGAGCTGTTGGAGGAGATTATGTGGGTGAACGACAACCAGGTCATAGTTCTATGATCAATGTGAAAAAATATTAGAGTATCTTTTCAACAATGATGACCATATTTAGTCTTCATTAGTGATCAATACAAAATCGAGGTGGTATATTTTTTTGATTTGGATTTATTCTCAATTTTTTGGTTTCTACGAAGAACATGAATCAATTGGAAAATGTATTGATTCTCAGATTAGTTATTTTATTGGATGAGATTATTTTTAGGGATCCATTTAGGATAATTTCTTGGAATTATTTGATTATTTATTCGTTTATCATTCCAATGGAAATGAATCATGGTCTACATGAGCTTTGGCTGAAAATCATTCCTAGTGGATGTTCTTTGTGTAATTAGTACCTTTGATCATTTATCATGGGTGACTTCCTTAGACTATGGTTCAATGAACTATGATGAATCAATCTTTGCACACTCATTTTTTGATGAAACTACTTGATATCATAGATCCGGGCTTGGAAAGTTGTGACAACAATGTGAGGATAGAAGCAATAGAAGACCAGATGTTGTGGTACCTGATTTTTGTTTTATTCATCATGTAATGAATAATGATGTTTGAATGAATTTTAATAATAGATTTGATAGCTATATTTTGATAATTTGGTGAATGTAAGGCATGAATGATGATACTCCTTGATTTTGGCATGAGTTGTGTCCATATAGATGGTTGGTGAAGTGAATGAGACGTGTGGATTCCTGATCTAGAATTCTAAAAATTTGTGAAGGAAAAAATGTGAACAACAGAGATACATTCCATGTGGGATCATTTTAGTGGATACTGAGGTTTTGAGTGGGTTTTAAGGATCACATGGTGTGTGAACTTATCATGCAATGTGTGGTACCCTTTTTTTACCTCAGTGTGTACCTTAAAGGGTACACAGAACTAGATTGAGGTATAAAGCCACAATCACACCGTGTACACCTACAAGAACACGACCATGACAAGGATACATGGGCATAATCATGTACTTGGACATGATCTAAAGTTAAGGTGTATATTCATTCCATGTAATTGTACACAAACACATGCATGGGTTGTTTTACATGGGAATTACCCAGGGCCAAGGGGACACACCATGTACTCATAGTACCCATCATGTACTTTTTCATAGTTGGATTGGATCCTTTTACCTCTGTATCTTGGATAATTTTTGTTAGGGCTTATTCACCATATCTATTCTTTGAGGGTTATTATGGAATCCCATTCTACACATAGGAAAATGATCTATTCAGAAGGAATTCTTGGATAGAGTTGTTTGAATTCTTCTGTAAGGCTCATAGTGAGATCCTCTACCATCTTCTTACACTAGGTGGAGTTCTTGGTATCTTCATGAACAAAACTATACGAGCACTGATCCTATACTTAGTGGGTTAATCCATATTGAGTTTTTGGTATACCCCATAGCCTTGGGCATGATCCTCATCTACGGATAACATCTTTTCAGACTTCCAGTGTATACTTCTAATGGAAGGACTCAACTAGCACTAGATATTAGATGAAAATCATCAATACTATCTTACTTGGGGAGTGTGTTATGATAGATGAGTGATTCATGGAACCTTTGAGTTGGAATCCTTGGATGAAATTACAATTTTGGTCTTACCTTGAGACTTTGTGTCTCTGTTTGAGTATATCTAAATATTCTTGTTATATGTGTTGTAGGCATATACCAGTGCATAGCTGACTGTTATTATTTTGTTATATTCTTTGTGGTTTCAGGCGTTCCTAATAGGTATTGTTATACTCACCTCTTCATAGGATTTCCCCACATGTGTAATTTATTTTTCAGATGATTTAACTTTTGATAGAGTCTTAAAGGGGCCACAAATAGAAAGTTCTTAGTGATACTTGATAGACCGATGTGTGTTCCTGTGGTGCTTTGATAAAAGTACGCATCTTTACATCAGGACGGAATTGTTCTCATAGTATTTATGGTGGTCTTTTATTTAGACCTTTTTAATTTCCATTACTTATTTTCATACAATGGTGGTGAGATTTAAATGTATTCATGTATGATATTTCAGTGGTTTTACATTTTAGCATTGTATGGGCTTGGAGATGTGTGCGTGTGTACCTAAACATTAGGACAAGGACTCCCATGTTAGTGATATACCTATATGGTGATAGTCTCTAGACCATGGACTATTGTAGGAATTCTTGAGGATCTGTCGTAGGGGCCCCCTTAGGATGGGTCATGACATTAACCCTCGATAAACACATTTTAACATTAACCATGGTAACAAAATTTTACTTTTTGGACTATTTATTATGATAAAAAATTAAGTCACTCCCATTAAAATATTTTAATTATGATTATTATAAATTCAAAATTCATTTTAAAATATTCAATTTCTATATGTGTTATAAATTCATATTAATATAAGTTCATAAAATGAAAACAAACCTGTTTTTAGAAAAATGAATTTTTAAGCCTAAAATTGAATTTCCTTTCATTATTGGCCTCGTAAAAACTATAAAATAAATGTTAATTTTTTTTATTGAATCCATAATCTATAAATTTAATTAAATAAATTAATAAATAATTATTTATTTAGTTTATTTGGATAAAACAACAACATATACATAAAAAAGGTTTTTCTTAAAATGTGTTTTTATGACTAAAAATAAGAAAGTATCAAAATTAAATATTATGAAAATAATTGTATAATTAATTAGATTATATATAATTAAATAAAAATTATTTTAATTTAACACAAAATTAAATAAATAATGGTACTTTTAAATTACTTTATTTATAAAAAATAAATGATAGTTTTTTAGAAATTGGCATTTTTCACTATTCAACCAAAACTCAGCCTTTTCATAAACATCCAAAAAATTCACTCTAAAATAAAACTTTAATGATGATTAAATAAATTATATTTATTTTATAAAATAATATTTCAAAAATTTTATAAATTAATTATAATTTTCATGCCTAAAATGTGATAAAAACCATTTTCAAGAAAACATATTTTTGAATAATTAAATGACTAATAAAAATTGTGTACATATTTATTTTTCATTAATAAATTTTTTTTCATTATATGAAGTATTTATACATATTTTTCATAATTTGGTTATTCTTATTGATACATCTAATTTAATTACTAGGTTATAATGGACACATTTAGATAATAATATTTTTATATTATATCATAGTCCATTTAAATTTCGGTGTCATGTTTCAAGTAAGATTTAAATCATAGTATTATTTTAAACTAAATTTAATAAGTGTTAAATTATTTAACATAAATAAAGTTAATCCTTTCAATTTTTATCTTAGTAATCAAAGGTTCAATATTTAAAAATACCTCTATTGAAAATCTATATCATACAAAGGGATAATAAAACTTCATTTGAAAAGGGAAAGGGGAAATCCTAATGGTTACCTAAATTCACACACAATCAAGTTCCCAGATAAAGAGAAAATTAGTTGGAATTAAAAATATTAACATTGTGGGGAAATGTAATTTCAAAATAATAATATTGAGTGACATAAAAAAAATTCCTGATAAAGTTCATGACCACAAAACCATAAATCTGTGAGGGGTGAAGAAGACCACAAATTCATAAAAAATGAAGGTAATATGATTATATTTTTATTTCATGATACCTTTCCTAGAGGTGAGGGATACCTATACTATTAATATAGAGAAAATGATAAAATATAATTACTTTATTTATTTATATTTCATAAGTAAAATTTCATCCTTTAGTTGTACTTCAATCAATTTACACTTTTATCTCATCTTTTACTCCAATAAATGAATATTTGTGATGATTTTTTCATGACTAAAGCACTAAAATTAACATTTTATAGATCAGAAGATCTATAAAATAATGGAAAGTCACTCCCTATATCTCTAGATATTTACCAAAACCAAAATATCCAATACAATTTATCCAATATAGATAAATTTTAATATGAATAAATAATACATTAATCCCTAAAACGTCAACAATATTAGACAAAGTTCAAAATAAACCATTAATTAAATAATTAAACTTAAAAATCCTCCAAAATATATTTGAATTAATTTAAAACCTAAAAAAATCAGAAATATTTTATTACATATTTTTCCAAGATCAACTTTATCATTCCACCCCCCCAAAAAATAATGCAGATCATAATGTCACACACTAAATGCATGAAAACCATAATCATATAGTCTCTTAAAACATTATAATACTTTCCCAAAATATCATGGATCACCATAAAAATTCAATTAAAATATAAATGATTCCAAAAATTAACTCAATATTTATTCCTTAAATAAAATCATAGACTATTGAAAATATTTCATAAATCCAAAAATGAATAAAATCCATTAAAGATTACATTAATTAATTTTTTATCAAATAACTAATTGATTCAAAGGTAAAAAATACAATTAAATTTACTTTATGAATGTAAATAATCTATTTATCACAAATAAACATTATTATCTTAATATTATACACATATTAAGGTCTATTTATCCCTCAATCATGTGTTTTATAAAAAAAATATCACTTTACCACTAAATCAATTTTCTTTATTTGAGGTATCATTAAATATATACTTGAAAATAATTAGTGAAAAACTAAAATCTGAAAATCGATAAACACTTAAATATTATTATTATTATAACTATAATATCTATTATAAAATACATCAACATTATAATTTTTGAGTTACAATAGATAAACAATTCAATGATTCCATATCAATGATTAGAATAACATAAGACCTTTCTTGGTCTAGAAGTTAGCCCTTAGATTAGGGAATTAAATTATATAATGTACAAGTTAACTACATATAATACATATGAATATAACATTAGTATGTACTTTATATCCCTCCATTGAAATCTTCCTATAACATCCCAACCCGATTCACTTTATAATCAATAACTGGAGTGGTTCACCACATGATCTCAAGCATTCCTCCTTGTATATTAGAGGCTATCTACTAGCAGTGAGGGTCTAGGGTAGTACTATAGGAAGTCTATAACCCCTAATTAGAGTCCATAATAATATATTAAATTACTAAGTATCATATACTAATTATAAATATCAGATCATGAAGGATAAATAAAGAAATCATTTAGTAAAAATATGTCATGAATAAGAAATATAGGTATACAAAGATGATCTCCCACCAAGCTGATCACATACCCAAATAAATATAGAAAGAATAAATTAAAAGTATATGAGGGTCATCCACATCTCTGAGACTCACCTAAAACATAGTTTGAAATACCACACAAGCTAATCATCACCATCATCTGTATCATACCGGGCCACTTCCCAACCATACCCATGACTAATGAGAGATCTACTTGGGTGCCCAAGTGCCATGGCGATCTGAGCAACCTGTAATTACAACTCAGTATGGAACAACCAATGAAGTCTAAGAAAAAAACCAGTTAATGAAACTCTATATGTAGATAAATAATGGAATAATAGGGAATACATATATTATGGTATGTTTTAAAACATTCATTCATTAATTTACCTATTATCCCTTAGGTTTTAAAGTAAAACCTAGGATAACCAAAACCTCTATGGCCAATGCTAGTCATTTAAGCCATAAATCATATAGAGGAACATACATTAAGTAAATAAATGGTCATACATTATTTATTAAAGTATTATTACCAATATTAAAGAATATAAGGTGCCTATACCATGTTTATAGAGTCTCTGAATGGCCAGAAGGACTTCTTTTTTTATTGATTTTGATAACACACCTTTCAAGGAATGAGGGGGAACTCTTATAAGATCCGTATGCTTAGAGATTACATTTCACATAGGCTTGGAGACATTAAAGGACCCATAGGTCTTAAGTAAATCATATATACTATAACTACTTGAAGCCACCCCTCCCCAGCATCTGCATCATGATCAACTGTCCACATTTGCATCGATATTTGACTAGCTTTCCTATGCAGAGATGAACATGCCCAGTACCGATGCCAGTTCCATACCCTCTCATTCATCAAAATCCATTTAGCCCTACTCTAGTGAATGAACCCTGCTCTTGAATCCTCCTTTGGAGATGGTTCCTTGTAGAATCTGTCTGGGCATCTACATATTCGGTGGACCTAAAGGCCTTTTAGTTGGACTAAAGGCCTTTAGGTGACCCGAAGGTCTTAATGGTGGTTCGAAAGCCTTACTAACCCAAAGGCCTGGGTGGCCTGAAATATATAAGGACTCCAAGACCAAGACCTTAATTTCCATCAAGAAATTTTAAAATATCCATCAAGGAATATTTAAAAAAGTGGAAACCACTCTATAATTTCAATTTAACATATAAAATTCATTTCAAACCCCATTTTAAATCACTTGGAGGTCAAAAACAAATTTTAAAACAATATCCACCTAAAAACATAGTTTTCACCCATTTAAACTCAAAACCATGACAAAATATAATGTACATGATTATAACCATTTCAAAATCCTCATAAGAATTTCAAAAAATACAAGCACATAAAAATATGAAATTTTATCCTCTTACATGACATAAAATATTTATTCCCAAGTTACACAAATTATCCCATTATCAAAGTTATTAAACCAAACAATATGTTTAATAATGTAAATATTATAACCCACCTATTATACCATTTGAATCCCCAAACTATTTTCTTAACCCTGGGAAGAAAAAACACAACACATTTGTACTATTTTACATTCTACATACACATGAAAATAAATCATAAAGACCGTGGGTAATAAATCTTAGACCAAAAACATCATAAGATGCTTTCACACTTTAACACTAGGGTATAACAACATTCCAAGACCCACCAAGACTTGTATCTCCAATAACATACCTAACTAAATCCACCAAAACTCAAATAATTAATTATAAATAATAATTATAATTAATTTAATAAATAAATCCAAATATGGATAAATGAAAAAATAGACTAAAATCTCTCAATACACAATAACCAACGCCAAATGCTTACCACATTCTCATGGAATGCCCTAAACCACATTTTAGGAGAAAGAAATATGAGAAAATTCTAAAAAAAAATATCAATTAATATGATAATTAAGGAAATACCTTATTAAAATTGATAGCACAACAAGCCTCCAATAAAATTATGTGTGATATTGAACAGAAACCGACTGGATATCTCCTCTCTACAATCCTACCAAAATCCCTATGAGAAACAAGTGATTCCACCATACCATAGTAAAATATCCAATGAAAACCTAACATAGAGAAATCCAAAATTAGAGAGGAGTAAGACAGAGGAGAAAAAAGGATACTGGTGGAGGAATCTTACCTCAAAATTCTATGTAAAGACTACAATAACACCTCCTTAGCAAGGATTGAAGAAGGATGGATCATAGGAGGATCCATAATTTGGTTTGTGTATGTTAAGGTAAGATAAAAGGAGGTAAGAGTTAAAATACTAGAGGGTAAAAATGGTAAAGTAACTATTTAAATGAGGATCTAGGTAGCCACACAATTTGGTCGCATGATTGGACAAACTGTTTTCCAACCATGAACACACCACTACCCAAGGACATTATTTACATATAGTTATGTAACACAATTACACAGATCACATGCCAACTATAAGATATGTATTAACTTTATTTCAGTCTCTCACATAGTTTTATAGGCTATTCTACATAGTTTCAAAAAAAATTACCTATAAAATCTCGGCCATGGTTTGGGGTGTATAGTTAACACTAACCATGTTCTAACCATGAGCCTTGTACCACCTCCCCAAAATTTTAAAAACTTAGCCCGAAGTCTCTGAGGATCACCTAAGCACCAGAGTACCCTTTTTAACCTCCAAAGACCCTAGAAACATCTAAATGAACCATTTTATGATGTTACAACTCTTGGAATCCTATTACGAGTCTTTGATCAAAATTCAACCTGTCTAGTAAATTGAAAATTAAAATTCATTCTAAAATTTTCAACTCGTATAGACATGGGTTCTTATAACCTTCCCAACTTAATACTTCTTGTCCCTTATAATTCTTATTGTACATCTACCCAAACATCCCAAACTACCCCAAATATGAATTCCCAATTAAGAAACCACATTCAATCCTTAAATTCCCAACACACTTTCCCAAAACCACTTGATCATACAATGCTTAAAACACCATAAACCCATGTCAGTGCTCAAAACCACAATCAAAATATGAAGACAAATCTTACCTAAGCTTATTTATATTAAGACACTACCACTTCATTATTACAACCCAACTCAAAGTCCACTTAACTGGGGCCCTGAGACGGTGGGTAACATGGTCTCAAGCATGCCTCCCCTTATGTTAGAGGTTGCCGACTAGCAGCGATGGTCTATAGTTGCACAGTGGGGAGAATATACCCTCATATTAGAGTGCCCTAAAAGATAATAATATTTAATAATATAAAATAGTGGAATCATGAAATAACAAATGTCACAATGAAAATAGATATAATAAATAATTTCAGAATCATAAATAACCAATAATAATAATAATAATCAAAACCCCAAAGGGTGAATCATATACAATGATGTTAGGACATTCTGATATAAAAAAAAGGGGAAATAGGGGACAAAAATAAACAAAATTCTATAAAAAAATATACTAGTCCAAAATAATACTCCACTAGCATCACAAGAATATGGTAGGTCCTCTTCTCCCATTCTCCAAGATATAATTAAAAAAATTAATCATTTATAGAAGGGTGATTTCCCATATCCATACCTATAGGCATTTGGTCTTAGGTACTAAAGGCAGCCAATGTAAGGTGTGAGATAAAATCAGTAGGCTAACATGAATGGTGTCTAGAGATAATCCATCTAGTGTACATAAATAAGCAGTTTAAAGGTAAAATGAATAATAAAAAATGATAAAATAATAAATACCCACTGGCTCAAGTTCCTATAGGACACCTGGGTGGCTCTACCTACTTCGGGATAAGCTAGTGTAAGATTCTGATTAGTAATAATATATATAGTAATAATAAATATATATATATATATCTATTATATACATGTATATGTATATGAACACTCTATGTGAGGATGTTTAGAGCCATATACATGGATACTAGGTGCTAGCTACACCTGGGGCATAAATTTGAAATCCATACTAGTTTGATGGGTGATAGGCTCCAACAAGAGGGTACGAGACTGTAATATCAGATGAGTGTGAGATGTTATACTCATCACTCAAGACAGGAAGGGTGAGATGTAATGTCTAATACCCAAAACAAGAAAATGTGGAGCAATATGCACATCATCCAGATAAAAGAATAATGGTGAGAGACTTCATGCTCATCACCCGATGTAAGGGAGCATGAAACATCATGCTCAACAGGTCCATTAACCAATTTTCACTAGCTAGTAATAATGGAATACTCAAAATAATAATAATAATAATAATAATAATATCATGAGGCATCACCTTGAATGTATTATAGTCATAAATCCCTAATAAAACCAAGGTATCACTGTTTATATAATCCATAAGTAAAATAATGGATAACATGGAATGGATTTTCCACACATTATTATCCATTAGAATTATTTCATTTAATTAATTAAGTATGTAAATTAAATTAATTGTCATTTTAAATGCTTATAATATGATTTGGTCCATTGAATAATTATATAAAAGAGGTCAATTCCATTTCCAATCCAAGATGAATACTTAGGCAGTGTTTGGCCATTGAAAGAATTTGATATAAAGCGGAAATTTCATTCAAAACACACAAATGGGTTTCTATGATGAAGGTATACATCCTATTAAAAATTAAATAGTTTTTAAAAGAGTATAAAAACATATTTTTAATTATTTAGAAAAGAAGAATATATTTTAAGGCAATGCATTGAAATTTTCGGTACGTCACACAATGACGAAAGCTATGAAAACACTAAAAATTTTGGGATAGAAATCTAGATAACCTAGCTTAGGGTTGTAGATGACTCATCATAAAATAACATCTTTCAATTTTATGTAGAATATATGAAATAAGAGAAAGGGTCCAATGTCCTGAAAATATGTTGAATGAGATCACATCAAAATAGCATAAGAGATCGAAAGATAAACTGGGATAGAAATCAATAGGATTATAAATCTTATCGATGTAGATCTAACATGAAAAAAATGTTATATTTGGAATCCAAATATAGGAGAAACATTGATTCCTAGTTTAGGAGAGGGAGAGCTTCGTGGGAGAAGGGAGGAAGGTGGTCCACTGGAAATGGGAGAATGGAAGATAGATTTTAATATTAAAAAAATTAGTGGAGAAAAAATATAATTTCAACTTAAAAATGGGGGTTCAAATGGTTTTTCCACATAGTTGGTCAAACCGTGCAACAACCATGCACTAATTTCTTCTTAAGGAGGGAGCTCTCATGGGAAAGGAACATGGTTTTTCTAACCATGTGCACACTATGTGAAATATCACTATCAGGAAGTCTAAAATTTCTGAAGAGGAATTAACTACATCTCGCATTATTTCAATAACCATGAAACCCTTTACTCCCCTCTAAAAAACCCTGCATGGTTAGGAGAAACCGTGTGGGCTAGGTGTCATGATTTCTACAAACATTGCAACCCATTCCGTTTCTCTAAATTTTATGGCTCCAGGATCTGAACAATCCTCGGACACCCTTGTGACCTCCATGACTCCATTAGGTATCACTAATAGTGATTAAATAATAAATTTAAGAAAAAAATTCATATGTTTTAGAAAAATTGGTCATTATAACCTCCCCTCCTTAAAGCAACTCATCCCTGAGTTGTCCTTCTAAGGGAAAAGAGTGACCATCTAAGAAAATATTTGGCCACTGGGATCATATATTAGTTTCCCATTCCCAGGTCTCATTATATACTTGGCTGTGATTCCATAGAACTTGTACTAAAGGAAATTACATTTGTCAGAGTGTCTTCATGATATGATTCTCAATACGCATGGGGTACTCCTCAAAAGAAGCATCCTTCTACAAATCAACCTCATCTGGTTGAAAAAAATGAATATGTTGTGTAAAATACCAATGATGTTTAGATACGTGAAATAAATCATGCATAGAATAACATATCTGAGGTAGTGCAATTCGAAAATCCATTGATCTGATTCATTTCAAAACCTCAAAGGGTCCAATTAATTGAGATGAAAGATTACCCTCCCTCCAAATCTTTTGATGGCTCAACCTGGGTGAAACTTAAAAGTAACTAGGTCTCTAAGTTTAAACTCAAGAGTTCAATGGGATCGATTGGGATATGACTACTATATGGACTGAGATGTAAACATGCACTTCCTGATCAATTGTACCTTCTCTGAAGTCTCCTATATGAGGTACAATCTATGTAAAGATACCTTACCTGCCTATATCCTATAAAGAAGTGATCAACAAGGTCTGGTAAATAAGGATTTGTAAGGATCCATCTGAATGGCATTCTAAATACTTTTATTATAATAAAACTCTAATAGGGTTATGTGTTTTTCCCTAGAACCCCCAATGTCAAGGAAAAATTCATGGAGCATGTCCTTTAACACTTGAAACATATTCTCTATCCATCAATCAGCCTGAGGGTGATAGGTCATTCTTAGGACCACCTGTGTACCCAAGGCCTTCTACAACCCATTCTAGAACCAAGATTTTAAGAGAGTGACCCTATCCGATATGATAGATCATGGAGATCCACTAAGAGGTATAACCTTCTTGACATATATCCTACCTTTCTTGTCTATCTAGAAGGTCTCTTGAGTAGGTAAAAAATTTGCAAGCTTTGTAAAATGGTCAATGAATATCCACATTTTATCACTTCTATGAGGTGATCTAGGAAAACCTATCACAAAATCTATAAATACACCATCCCATTTCCACTCCAGAATTGATTACCACTGTAAAAGTCCTATTGGTTGCTGATGTTTTTCCTTCACCAAATGAAAAGTAGAACACATAGTGATAAAAGTAAATATCTCTTATTTCATACCAGTCCACCAATACTAGTGATGTAAGTCTTGATACATCTTTTTGAAATTGGGATGTACTTCCCAAACCGAGGAATGTAATTCTCACATCAGCTCCTCTTTGATAAATATTGAGAACCAAACACACACATCAAATAGAATAGTATAATTATCATCCATGATCCAACTAAAAGATGAATTATCATATGAGATACTCTCCCTTCAAAGCAATCCTTCAATATCTGATATTTGACTCATTCTCACCCGTACTAAAAGGGTATAGGTCACTGATAAAGATTATAGGATTGTCTATCCATGATCCATCATAACCTCAATTTGTATCTATGAAAATAAATCCATAAGCTTCCAATCACCACTAGCCTCTTAAACTTCCTGTGTCTGAGTCTTCTGGTTTAGTGAATCAGCTAATACATTACATTTTCTAGGTGTGTATTCAACCTCAAAATTAATGTATTTAGGTATTCAAACCATCTTCCCTTCATAGTATTCAGATCATGTTATGAAAAATTTACTTGAGGATTTTGTGATCAGCTCATACCAAAAAATTATACCCAAGTAAATAATATATCCAACAATGTAGATCATGAATGATAGTTTCTTACTCAAGATCACGTGTTGGGTGATTCTACTTATGAGGCCTCAACTAATGAGACCCATATGCTATGAATCACTCATCCTGTATCAGAACTAATCCAATCCTAATACCTGATTCATTATGGTAAATTTTATATATTCTTCCATGGTTAGGAAGAATTAGAATTGAACTTGTGGTAAATCTACCATTAAACTCTTGAAATGATACTTCAAAAGCTTCTTACCATACAAATTTCATGCACTTATTAGTCAAGAACGTAAAAGGTGCTACAGGGCATGAGAAATATAAAATGAACCATTTATAATACCCATATATCCCCAGGAAACTCTATATGACAAATCCATTATTGGGTTTCTCCTAGGAAAATATAAATATCAATTTCTCTAGGTTTACTGAAACTCCTGAATTTGAGATTATATTACTGAGGAAGTGGAATTTTTCAATCCAAAAGTGGTATTTAATAAGCTTAATTTAAAGATAATGATTTTTAGTGCATTAATAATGATCTCAAGATGTTTTGAATGGTCATGTAAAAAATAAGAACACATGAATATGTCATCCACAAATACTACCATAAACGAATCTAGTTATGGGTGAAAAAACCAATTTATCTGATCCATAAAAATAGGAGGTGTGTTTGTGAGATTGAACAACATTACCAAGTACTCATAAATACCATAACTAATATGGAAATATGTACAAGTTATGTGTGAAGATCTTAAATTCACCTGATTATAGCCTTACCTCAAATAAATATTTGAAAACAACCTCTCTACTTAGAGCTGATTGAAGAGATTGTATATTCAAGGCAGTTGATAATAGTTCTTAATCGTAAGTTGGTTCAACCATTGGTAATCAACCAAGATCCTATGGGTACCATATTCCTTCTAAAAAGACTATTGAATCCCAAAGAGAAGTTCTGGAGTGTATAAAAATGTTATCATCTAGGTCCTATAACTTTTTCTTGAGCTTGACAAGCTCTATAGGTGCCATCCCATAAGGAGGAATAGACACTGGTGCCTCACTTAGCATTAGAACACTACTGAATTATACCTATCTCAATTGAGGTAGACTATAAAATTCTTCAGGTAAGACATCCATGAAACGATATTCCAAATGAGGGAAAATAGCTGGTCATAACCCCTAATCATCTATGAAAAGATTGGAAATCTGTTCCATCACTCTGCCCAAAACCAAATGATCAGGTCCATCTTTAGATGTGTGGACATCCCATTCTTCCTTATGAACATTTTTACTACCCTATAGTGAAGTAAACACCACCTTCCTGTGATAATAATCAATACGGGCTTGATAGGGAGCTAACTAGTCCATCATGATAATGATGTTAAACCCTATCATGTCAATAATGAAGAGATTCTATACAAAGAGGTATCCTCCTATCACAAAGTAATAATCATTATATCAGTGAACATTATCCTATTGGATGCCTAAAGGGATATCAATAGTGATCATTACATAGTAAAGCTCCATATTGAGGCCCAAACTCTCTATAATTTCCTCTGATATAAAAGAGTGTGATGTGACAGTGTTAAATAAAGAAGAATCTAAAGTGGAGGCTAGTCGAATAGAACCTATAATATTAGATGGTAAAACACTCTGATTCTCTAGAATAGGTTTCACTACATGTAACTAGCATGTACCATAGCCCTGAGTTATAACCTGACTACCCTAAGAAGGCCTGATCTACTAGCACTGCACATCCCGAGTCTAATTACATCTTCCTCGACCACCACCTCAACCTAAGTGGCCAATGGAATTCAATCTCCCTACCTGAAGAGATGCTGCTAGACCTGGTCCAGAACATGGGACAGGTGTAAACCCCCTCTCTCTAGACATAGATGGAGAAACCCTATAGAAGTGCTTGATATTCCCCATCCCACCACAACCTCTGCATTCAACGAGATCCCATATAAAAATGGGTTTTGTTTTTCCCAATTTTTTTCACTAGTGACATATTAATAAGTTTTCACTATAAAATACTTATATACTACTACCCTATGAGAAATATCTAAATTCATCTTTCACTCAATAGAAGAAACAATAATAGGTCAAAGTGCTGAACCACCCTAGCTTGCACCATCAACTTCCCTCAAGTTTCGTTCAGTAATGAGGGTCTGGTTGACAATCTATAAACGAGTCATCAGCTAAAGGACATTGAACAATTATTGGATATCAAATACCATACCATTCATGAGTCTCTTATAATTTATAATATCACATCTAGATAAAGTAGGATAAAAATGATACAACTCCATAAAATGGGTAGAATATTTGATGACAAACATGGATCCCTACTAGAGGTTCAAAAACTCTTTATCTTGGTCATACCTTATATTTTATGGAAATAAGTAGTCCTATAATACCATTTAAAGATCCATATAGACCATTTATTAATGTTGGTTTTCATAGAAAATAAAATCTCACCATTACTTTGTAGAACCATATAGCATATAAGCAGTGGGTTTGACCCTTCTCTATGATGGCATCTCGAGATGCTTGAAAATAGAGAGCATATCTTCTAGCCATGACTAAAAAGCATGTGGTCCACTATCCCATGAAAATTTTGGGGGATGTTTCTATTGGAAATCCCAAGTTAACTCTGCCATAGTCTAGGCAGGTCAGGAAACACCTTTCATATTTTTCATCATAAAGAAAAATACTTCTTGGAACTGGGAGTCAGTGACTATATTAAGAATAGTAGGCAGTGCCACAGGTAGCATTGAAGGAGGTATCATTGGATACTTAGGGTCCACCACCTCTAGATAATGGTCATCACTACCTTCTGGGAATATGACTCAAGGATGTCATGCTGGAATGATTCTACAATTCCAAATGAACACCTCAGAAGAGAATTTTACAGTTTAAATAATTTCAGATCTTCAAAAGGATAGGAATGGAACCTTCCTATAGAAAATGTCACACCTCTCTCCCTCCCCCAAAATCTTGGAATAGGTGAATATAAAAGACCATAACTAGAAATAAGAATATAAGATACATTCCCATATACCCACTACTATGGTCAGGTTTGTGTCGAGATCTTGTATAAAAAAGTAAGGGTTATGATATATGGAGTGTAAATTTTAATGTATAGAGGTATAAATCTTTTACTTTTAAATTGGCATACCATTTAGTGGAAATTTTTTTATTTAAAAGTTTAATTTTGATTGAGTTTATAGTATTTTATATAAATATATATAGATATATATATCTTGGTCCAGTTAGATGTGTCAACATTACCTATTTATAAAAGTCATACTCCATATAAATTTCAATTGGGACACAATTTATTTGTATCATGACCTTTATACCCAGTAGAAGGATATAATAGTTTCATGGAACTCGTTGTTCTAGAAACCAAAATATGGTATAACTGGATAATTATGGTGACATTACAAATATATGTAGAAAAACACTCTTTAGATTGATGTAGGCACTTTAGTTAATCCAATTATATTTTACCTGAAAGAAATGTTATCAAATTTCAATATATACTAACCAGGAACTAACTATGTGAAATAAAAAAATGCACATAGAAATTAGACATGACATGGAATAATGGATGTAATATTAGTCTTAATGTGCCTATAATGATATATGAGATTTAAATTTCATGCCTTAATATGATAAAGACCATATTCAAAATCAATAACATCAATAATAATAATACCACATGGCATGTGTTTTACCCAATGGTGAAATCGTATCAACTGTAATAGGTGAAATACAATCAAAAAATTAATCCATCCTAGGAAATTGTGGATTCCTCTATATATGGTTTAACTACTCCTATGAACTATCTCATAACGAAATTCCATTAGCTCATAGTCTTCTATATAATACCCAATAGCAAGACAAAAAAGAAAAATAATTCCTTAGTACCACTTTGGAATGTTTTGACCCAAAGTCCACTTAGTAGAGGCCCTAATATAGGGGGTCATATGAAGTCAAGAGTGACTCCCCATATTCCATAGGTTTCCTATTATCAATGAGGATCTATGGTGGTATGGTGTGGAGACTACACCCTCATATCATAGTGAAAAAATGGACAATAATAACAAATAATAGACAATAGTGGAAGCATGATATTATAAATAGTACAATGGAAATAGATTCAATAAATAACCATGGAAGAATAAATAAACAAAAATAATAACATCAATCAAAATCCAAAAGGATGATTCATATACAATGATGTCATCGAATGCTGATATATAGAAAAGGGGAAACGGAGGAAAAAAATACACAAAATTCTATAAAAAAAATAAAAAAGGCCAAAATATTTCTCCAATAGCACTGGGAGAATATGATCGATCCTACACTCCCATGATCCAAGATATAATTAAAATAGATCAAGCATTTATAGCTGGGTGCCTTCCCTTATCCATACCTGTAGATATGATGTCTACTTGGGTACCAAAGGCATCCATAATAGGGTGTGAGATAAACTCAGTAGGCCACGACTAAAGGTGTATATAAATAATACAAGGTGTGTACATAACTAAGTAATGTTAAGGTAAAAAGAATAATAAACAATCCTGAAATAATAAATATTAGCTGACTTAGGTTCCTATAGGATGCCTGGATGGATCTACCGGCTTTGGCATAGACTGATGTAAGAGTCTTATTAGTAACTATATATATAGTAATCACACACATACATATATAGTATATAGGTTTATAGAAACTATACATGAGGACTTTTAGATGCATATACATGGATAATCGGTGCTAGATGGACCCAAGGTGTAACTCAAGCATCTATAACTAGTCTAACAAGTGATAGGATTCAATGAGAGGATACAAGACCATAATCTCATATGAGTGTGAGATATCATGCTCATTACTCGAGATAGGTGGGGCAATAATTTATTCCCAATACCCAAAACAGGGTAACGTGGAGCATCGTGCCCAGTGTCTAAATATAAGTATAACAATGAGTGACATCATGCTCAAAACATGACGTAAGGGAGTGTGAAACATTATGCTAAATAGGCCCCTTAACCATTATTCACCAACCATTATTAATGGCATACTCATAATAATAATAATAATAATAATAATAATAATATCATGAGGGATCACCTCAAATTATTTATAATAATCAATCCCCAATACAATAAAGGCATCACAGTTCATTTAATCTATAAATAAAAGAATGGATAACTTGGCATGGCCTTGTCACCCATTATCATTCAATTTATTTATTCCATTCAATTAATTAAGCAATGAAATTCAATTCAAGGTCAATCTGAACATTTAGTAGGTGTTCTGATCCATTTAACAATTATATAAAAGAGGGAAGTTCCATTTCCAAGCCTAGACAAACACTTAGGTAGTGTTTTCCTTTTAAATAGTATGATGTAAAGATGAAATTTCATTCAAAACACCAAAATAGGTGTCTATTATTGAGGTTGACATCCTCAGAACACTTAGTAAGGGTCTAAAAGAGTATTAAAAGATATGTATAATTATTTAGAAAGGAAAACACATTTTAATGCAATAAATAGAAATGTCTGGAAAGTCACACAATAGTGAAAGCTATAGAAACACTAAGTTTTTTGGTAAAGAAATATATACAACCTAGATTAAGGCTGTAGATTAGTCCTCATCCAATATTGTAATCATATTTGAAGTAGAACAGAAGAAATCAGTGAAATGGCCCAACACCATAAAAATAGGGTGAATGAGTTCACACAAAAACAACACAATAGATGGAAAGTTAAATTGAGATTATAAGAGGGAGGATTATAGATCTTACTGATGTGGATCCAACATGATCTTCATCATTTGATTTGGACTCTTGATGGAGGATAAACCAAGATTCCTAAGTTAGGTGAGGGAGAGATCCACATTAGAATGTCAAGGGGCGGTCCACTAAAAATAGAAGAAAGGAATATATATTTTAATTTTAAATCATGTGTATTGAAAAAAAATAATTTCTCCCTAAAAAATTTGGTCACACGGTTTGGCCACGCAATTGAAAAAACATGAACTAACCATGCACCCAATTCTATTTAAGGATATACCCTACATGGGCTAGGTGAATAGTTTGCCAAACCATGTGCAAATCATGTGAAATCCCACTATCAAGAAGTCTAAAATTTTCATACAGGCATGTGACTTAGATTGCATAGTTTCAGACAACCGTGCGGCCCCAATCCCCCCTCTGAAACACCCCACACAATTAGGAGAAACTATGTGGGCTAGGCTTCATAGTTTCTAATAACCATGTGACATAGTTTGTTTCTCCAAATTTTTAGTCTCCAGGATCCGAACAATCCCCAAACACCCTTATGACCTCCATGATTTGATTAATTACCATTACCATCACCTAACTAAGGAATTTAATCCAAAATAATGATCCATACTTCTGTGAAAATTTGGGGAATTACATTCATTATCTCATTCATCAAATGACCTATTATGCTCCCCACCATAGTACCTATCATAAGAAGGCCAATTTCAAGGAAAAACACAACCCAATATCAATTTTTTTGTCAAAATAAACCAATAGATCTCTAACTATGCTCCATGTATGGTTCCTAACTACCACACACCTGAAAACATGAGAACACTATTTAAACTTTGGAACCCATTCCTGTTTCTAGATTCGAAGTTTGAATAGGCATATATCTATTATCTATTCACAACACAAGCATTCCATACTTTCCTTGAAAGGCCCATACTATTCTTGTAATTATCTTTTCATGTCCCTAATGTAGTTCCTAATGTAGTTACTAGCTTACTATAAACTATTACTTATGAGAACAAAAGATGACATACATCTGGATAAGTTTCCTTAAAAATGCTCGGCTCCTGCTACCAATGTATCACTAAAACTGAATCCCGATGCCTTTATCCCCAAAGTAATACTGATGTTCTCTAAACATTCTCATAGAATCCAATACCTATTTTTTGGTGACATTCTATGGACGAACCATCCACCATACTTTTCCATCTCCGCACTACACCACAAGCACCAAGCCACCACCTAAATCAACCACACAAGGACCACCTTAATACTGACTGAAGCCTAGAACCCACACCCATAATCCACCTAATATAATTACCTAATCTATGCCTAAAATTAAATAAGGAATCTAGAAACACTAAAATCTACTTATCTATTGGCATTAGAATTCAAAAATGACTATCTCGCATCTAGTCTCATGATCAAACGACCCATTTAAGTCAGGGATCACTAGATCATGATAGAAATCATGCTCCCCACCTTATGATAATCCTTTACATCACACTATTAAAGTAATATCCTGAATTCTAGGTATTAACCCATCCATAATTGGACTAACAACTAACACAGTCTAAAACCCACTCATTTCTGAGCACTAAAACGTAACACCAAAACACCACCAATTCTCAAACAAAGGGAAAATTTCCTATAAAAAACACCGAATTTCAACTCATAACAAGGGTTTCACCCACACCCAACACTGGATAACTTTCTACCATAAATATCATCTTGAACCACAACTTTATAATGAAACTCATCAGGCTAAAACACCATCATGTAGGTTCCAGGTACAGTGGAATTTTCCTTTAAAGGTTTAACCAAATCATGTTTTAGTCTTAAATCACATATAGTCACTAATTTACAGGATCATGAGATCACATACAATGAAAAAAGTATATTAATGTACTATATTAATATTCCATAACTAGAGGGTGATAATCTTCACATATAATTCATAATTAATTTATATAAAGATATAGAATTTCCTCAACCTGTAATTATCCCTTTGTTGATGATCCGACCAAATAGATTTCATCAGATCATCATAAATATTCTATATTAAAATGATAAATACCTATAGTGGTGATCCAAACATGCACCAAAATATCTAATCAACTCCATAAAATCACTATGTGCAAGAACAATAGATCCTGATCACTTGCGTTTTTCATGGTTGACCACAAAAATTTTCTTCTTGAAGACGAAGAACTCTTGGTGCTCTCTTGAAGATATGGGAGAGAATGAAGAGAGATATATCTTTAGATATATCTCAAGATATTTTCCTAGATATATCCCTCTAGATATATCTCTATATATCTCTCTTATCCGTTTTCACACCCAAAAATTCACTTCAAGAATTTTATATATTTAGATATAATTTGATATTTATTATGGAAGGTTTAGGGTTATAAAATTACACAAAAGACCTTAGCTATTTATAATATTATTAATTGCCCCCATTTCCATTAATAATAATAATAATATTATTAATCACTTGGAATGTGAAACAAAATAATAATATAAATAAATATCAATTATTTCTAATTAGACCATTGAACTTGGTCTACTTTCTCTTGTAAACATTTACAAATTCTTGAATAATGACTATTTAATTAAATAAATGTTACTAAATTATTTATATGATAAATATAATACATATTATATTTATAAAAATTTCAAACTAATGTTTATTATTTACTATTTAACCCATATTATTCTTTTGAATATCTTGTGATTAAATTATGGTGATCAACCCAACCTAAATAAATTTTATTTATTGTATATTATTAAATTCATTACTTGAATTTAACTAATATTGTAGATACACTTTATGTGTGACCCTCTAGGACTCCTTAGTTTCATTAGGTATAACCACCTAGAGTCTGAGTTTAAAATCTGTCAACATGCTAAGAAAACCATAGACAAATAATTAGATGTTATAATAATAGAAAAAATCTTATAATGTTTTACCATGTGATATAATCCAATTATCAAAATATATCTAATCAAGAATGTTTCATTCCAGTGACATCAACCTATAAACTTGAAATGTATCTTTATTTAAATTTATAGAAATGAACTCACCCACTGAACACCATGGGAATGGATTTATATATATAGTTTTATTACATAAAAGGTATTGATATTCCTACTTCCTTTATAGATAAGAAGGGATAAATCATTTATCACATTACTCATTTATAGAATATCACTCGTGATGCACCCAATATACCCTACCTAGCCACAAACATATGTCATCATAGTTTTCATCAATACATCAAAGTGCATGGGTCATGATATCCATTAATGATAATATCAATGTTTAATAATCAATACACATGTCCACGTATAGGAATATCCAATAACACATAGAAATGTGGATTTTCCTATTTGATAGGTATGTTCTCATAACCTTCTATATTAGAGATTACTAAGGGAGAACACCATGAGAAGGTATATCAATGTATTATGTTCCTCCTACCCCTAATATCCAATATTATTATGTACCTACACACAATATCATCCATCCATAGAACATGATTCAAGAATAATGTCATGATACCTCTAGGTAATCATTATAGCGGGGAACTACTATAACCTTCTAGTGTGACATATATTATTAGAACATTATCACATAAAAATATCATGTAGAGAAAGAATAATAATTCGACAAGAAAATTTTATTAAACAAATGTAATTAAGTACTAAATAAGTTGGTTATAGGGCACTAACTCCAACAGGCTCCAACTTTCACTAGAGAAATATGATAACATCATTCAACATTAGCTCTCCCATGATAATCATGCCTCTACTAAGATAAATCTTTGTTCAAGGTTTCTATCATGTTTTACTTTGTGGATAATCTGATCACTATAACTTAAAATTGTTAAGAAAAACCCCTCAAGAGATGAAAATTCCTATGCTTGTACTTTTTCCCGTGGTGTGAACTTGGATCCTTAGAGAGAGACACCATTGTAGTGTTTTAATGGTAAACTGTGATAGGGTCTTCAATACTATGTACAATATCAAGATCTTGGACAAAGTTTTAAGTCCATACTTCTTCCCTAGATATATATAAAATTGTTTTATACCTAGAATCCACTGTAGAATCAGTGAAAAATGGATGATTTAACCTCTTCTGGCTTATAGCTCCTCCATTAAGAAAAATGATATATCTAGACTATGAATTTAGATCATTATGATCTATCTGAAAGATATCATCTATATAAATCCTTATGAATATCTCTTAAACTCTTCCATACATTGGGAATATATCCTTAGTTCACTTAATATACTTAAGAATAGACTTGATAGAAGTTCAATACTATTCTCATGAATCTTCTTGATAACTACCTACTATGCTCAAAGCATAGGCAACATCAATCCCCATACATAACATGACATAAATGATAGATCCTATCTATGAAGAGTATATGATATTACCCATTCTCTCCCTTTCCTATTATGTCTAAGGAAATATTTTCTTGGAAATATGTATACCATGTTACACTAGAACCAATCTCCTCTTGGATTATTCTATAGAGAATCTATTTAGTTCTGTTCTCTTGGATCTATCATTTATGATCTTGGTACCTATAAAATAGTATTATTCACCTAATTTATTCATGGATAATCACTTTATCAACCATTAATTAACCTCTTATAAGGCTTGTATACCATTTATAATTTGTAATATGCCATCAAAAGATACTATTATAACAATAATCACACTCCCACTAAACTATTTAAAAAAACATGGATCACAATCATTCTTAATAAAACCCAAATCCTTTATGGATTCATCAAATTGAGTGGTCCATGATGTAGATTATTTATTTAATCCATAAATGGATCTCTGAAACTTGTATATCATTTTGGAATTTCATAGTATTAAAAACCATTCAGGATATTTCATATAAATATCCTCTTAGAGGTTACAATTAAGGAATAAAATTTTGAAATCTATTTTCCAAATCACTTAGTCATTGTAATATTATATGGAAAAAAATTCCAATGGATTTAAACATGGAAAATAAGGAAAAGGTTTCATCATATTCAATTACTTGATGTTTTCTAAACCCTTTAGCCACTAGTCATTATTTATATGCATTCACTTTTACTTCCATGTCCAACTTTCTCTTAAATACCAATTTAAAAAATAAGTATAACCTAAACCGGTGGATAAATCAAAACCCAAATTTGGTTTTGATACATGGAATCCATATTAGAATTCATAGATTCTTTCCATCTTATAGTTTATGATATCTTTACTGCCTCTTTTTAGGATATATGATCATTATCATCAACAACTAATGAGTCACTGTAATCAGTGATTAGAAAACTAGATCTATCTGGTTCTATTACCTCTCTAGTGGTCCTATAAATTACTTATTTTTCAAGAATTCCTTATCCATGTGGAACTGTGGAATAGGTTATTGTACTAACTATTGTTCATATTAAGAATCAAATTCATCAAATTCAATCTCAATCCCACTATCCTCCTTGATTATGTTCACCTTCTCAATAAATAATACCTATCTTATAACAATCAATTTCTTGTATAAAGGGTTATATAGGTAGTATCCCCTAGTTTACTTGGAATACCCTATAAAGATAGACTTTATTCCTTAGGGTGTTAATTTATCTCTTGATCCAGCCTTAAAAAATTCATTATAACCCCATGAAATAACATGTGACAAAAAATATTTCTTTAAACTCCATAAATAGAAGGGAATACATTTTCCACCTTGGTTAGTACTCAGTTCAGTAAGTACAAGGCTTTTTGTGATTCATATACCTAAAAGGATAATTGAATAATTTTATGAATCATAATCAACCTTACCATATACAATAAGGTATGATTCCTACATTCACTAACAACATTCCACTATAGTGTATAAGGTGGATTAAGTTGAGATAAAATCCCATACTTCTATAGAAAGTCAATAAAGTATTAGTTAAGGTATTCTTGACCTCAATCTGATCAACATTTCTTTATCTACTTATGAAGATAATTTTTAACCAAATTATTGAAATTATTAAACTTCTCAAAGAATTTCTACTTGTACCTTATTAAGTGGATATATCCATACTTACTCAATTCATATATTAAATTAATAAAGTTTGATAATCCAACTCTAGATTCTACTTGAAAAGTTCCACACAGTTTGGTGTATACCAATCACATAATATGTATGGCTCTTTTACCATGAAAACATAATAGTGTTTTTGTGATATTTACTTATAAACAAGCATTAAAATTTTCAAGTGGATTTAGATCAATAGAATCTAAATATCTATCTTGATAGAACTTTGTCAAATACTTCTCATTTATGTAACAAAGATGGTGACTCCACAACTAGGTTTCACATGAGTCATGTATATTAGTTTCATTATCAATTCATATATATTTGGTTTTCATTATTCAATAAATAAATAACATTATTCAATTTTTCCATACCATAATAATTGATATCATTATAAAAGTATAAAATTTTATTTCCAAAGTTGAAAATAAACCCATACATATCTAAAACATAAATAAAAATAATGTTATTATTAAAACTAGTCACGTAATAATAGTTCCTTAAAACCAAAATCAATCTTGTTTTCAATGTGAGATGGTAGTCTTCAATTGAAAGAGAAACCAACCCCACTCTATTGGAAGCCTCTATATCAACCTCACCTCTTGAAACCTTCTAAAATATTCTTGGTTACTGCATTTTGGATAAAAATATTATCACAAAATGTAGCATCTAATACACTAATTTTAGATATAGAAAGATTACACTTGATAATGAATTCACCCGAAGCTTCCCCCTACTTTTTTGGATGGGTGAAATTCTTTTTATAGTGGCCCTCATTTCCACATGAAAAACACTCCACATATTATTCCTTTACTTACCTCTTGATCTTATTTTTATCAGAGGGACAGTGCTCTGATGCCTTATACTTAGGATGAGTCTTTTACCCCTTTGATTTTTTCCCCTTATTCTTATTAATTATAAGGAAATAAGGTTTTTCATGCTCCATTTCTTTGTCAACTTGGTGGATAAGAGTAATAAGTTTTGATAGATTATTCTCACTATTACTCATATTATCATTTAGAATAAAAATGGATAAGTTTTTGAGTAGTGAGGATATATTTATATATGTGAACAACTAATCAGGGATATTAATACCCATGATGTATAGGCACTCAATGTAGCCAATCATCTTGACCACATGATCCCTAGATGGGGATAACTCTCCAAGAGTTCATGTGAACAATGCATTGGAGATATCATATCTCTTTGACCTTACCTTCTATTAATAAAGATCCTTAAGGAGAGAAATGATTCCATCCATATCCTCATATTTATTTAAAATATTATTATACATAGAGGATAACATGAAACATTGGCCGTACAAAGAATCATACACATGCTTCAAATAGATTGAAACTTCTCCTCATTATAATTTTTGAAAATGGACTCTAGAAGTAGGGTTTTAATCATATAAGATTTCCACCCATGGAATAGTATAATGTGCATGAGCTTGTAACATTCTGGGAAATTCAAACTTATGATAAGGTTATCTCTCTCAAATATGGATAATAGCGATATTTTCAAAGTCATTTTGTTTTCCTTTTCTACAAATTGAGAGAATATTATTAATAATTGTTTATATTTAAAAAATAGATTAGTTTTTTTAAAATGAATTAAATTCCATTAATCTCCCACTATTTTTTGTAACCTAATATCCCTCACTATAAGTTTTGGAATATCTATTCTCTTAGATATTATTTCCAAAAAGATCCACATTATCCTTCTCATAACTTAGACTTTGTCACATCAAGATATTTGAAGGGTTTTAGGTAGCCGTAACTTTCTAAACATATTAACTCATAGTTCATTGATTTTTTGAGTGAACTCCCCAATTTTGAAATAATATTTTAGGATTTCCTCCAAATTTTCCACTTAGTTACATTAAGTCTTGCTTGGGTAGTCAACCATTGATGCAAACCAAGTTAAGTGAACCCAAAACTTTAAGATAAAATTTCCATGATAATTTAAATCAGACCTACATGGGTTGGTCAAGAACTTGGAACTATGAGGTTGATTTTAATTTAAGTAGTATAAGGCTAAAGAAACTTAAAATTTTAATTAGGGGATTTTTATTCTTATACATAAAGCCCATTTTTATCCTTTTACATGCCTTGTTAATATCTAGTGGATTTAACTTAAGTGATTCCAAGTCTGATAAAAATGTTAGGTCCACTAGGCTAGATACCCTGGGGGGGGGGTGAATTATGGTATGATAGACTAAAAAAATTCCCCTTTGATCTTGTTTCGTTGTTAGTGAAAAATCTCCTCTCTCCCTCCTTCACGTTGAAGAGTATGAAAAGATCTTAAACCATGAATAAGACACAACAATTTTACTTGGTTCACCCTCACTGTGCTAAGTCCATGGAGCATACATTGACAATGTTCCGATGTACCAAATCCACTAAAATCGCACTGATGTTTACAAGTTCAAAGTGGACTCACTATCCCTCTTAGTTAAAAACCTATCACAATTTTAGAAATAACTACTCTCATAAATAAAGTGATCTCATTGATTCTTAAAAAGATCCAATCAGATTTTAAAGACTTGTATGCACTTTCATTATCTCTAATGAGGGAATCCTTCACTGTATATAGATTCTCTATTGAAGTCCAAATTTCATCCATCAATGAATACCCCTTTTCCAATAATCATTGGGCAATAACCTTTGGAAATTCCTTTGAAAATCTCCCTACTTCGTGAATCTCCCAATTTCTCAATGCTCAAACAAGCCTTTGTGAAGTCCGTGCTTCTTCACAATGGACACACCTTCGTAGAGATTTTGCCATCACACAGTTCAAGCAGTTGAAAAGCAACTCCCATCACGAAGTACACTGAGCCAACATGGAACACACCTCTTTTGTGGGGCTAGATTATCCACCGCAAAGCTCCATCCTTTCGTGAATCACACTACCTCAATGAACCTCCTTTGTGATTCAAGAGCTACAATTTTTTCTTGAAAAAATCTCTACTCTTTTCAAGGGGGTAGAGGCATATTTATAGGTGATTCCACCGACTCGAGAACCTTACGTGCAAAGTCATATCCACATCAGATCAAATTGAAAATCTTTGAAATTCATGCCAAAATTATGTCTATATCGTGAATCACCACAACAATTTTCGAATCCCCAAGATCATTGTAATCATGAAGCATTCCATTAATTCCTTTGCGCTACCACTGCAATGTACCCTCTCAATGCTCTTAAGATATGAAGTTTACGAAGCTTGTCGTAATCGCAGAGCTCATGTCAACATTCTTCACATCTTTGCGAAATTAAATTCTTTAAGACTATCCTATCAAAACTCATGCTAGTTATATTTTTTTGATGAGATCTCCAAGGAAATCCACTTTTCCTAGTGCTCCCCAAATCCCTAATTTTGGACCCAAAAAATTTGGAAAACACTGTAAAATGGATCCACCTTGTATATATTCTTTTGTACCACTTCTATATCTTCCATTCCTTTTACTTGGTTCTTTATTAACATTGATTCTCAAAAACATCTATGTAACTTCAACAATTCACCATGAAAACTTTCTTTTTCAACAAACACAACCAACCCAACAATACTGCAATGTCACCTTTCGGGATTTTTTCTAAACAATCTCCCCCTTTGGGTTTGTTAACAACTCTTATCATAATGATTCTCTGCACTTTGATACCTCACTGAAGCTACTTCCATTATCTACCATCACTCTCATATTATGATTCAGATATCAACCAAATATTCATTCACAGAATACTTTAAGACCACATGAGAAATGGTCAGAGTAAGAAACAAGAGTAGTACAGAAATTTCATCAATGAATCACATCATTGTTAAAATAATTTTTTGATACAATACTGATACCAATTAACTTCTTTCTTCACGAACCTCAACTGTCGTGATATCAAATCTTTAATCGATCACTTCCTGCATCGTCAGATTTGATACTCTCCCCCTATCTCATTGCCCCTATCTCGCTACTCCTCCTATATGATTCTCCCCATTTATTTGACTAAGAAATTTTCTCCCATAAAAAACCACACTTCCACACTTTCTTCCATAGTTTCTCCCCCTTGAGAAATCACATTTTCTCACCTTTGTCATCAAACACCAAGGTCGACTCTTTGAGGTATACAACAAGGTGACAACACATATCAGTACATCATGGAAAAACACATCGACCTCAGGGAGAGGGGGTCCCAAATACACACATTTTCAAATACAGGGAGTCGACTGAACTCCCATATCTAGTCAAATATCTCTCAAAAGCTTCCTTGGGTAAGGAATTTGTTAAAATGTTTGCAACCTGTAACTCTATACACAAATACTCTAACTTTAATTTCCCTTTATCCACCTTCTCCTTGATAAAATAATATTTTATCTCACTGTGCTTTGTACTTGAGTGATGGAATTGTTTTTTTCTAACATTAAAAAAACTATAATTATCACATTGGATTCCAATCATAGACTTACCTTAAACTCTCATATCATCAAGCTGCTGCTTTATCGACAATAACCACGTGTATGCTTGAGTGGCAGCAATATACTGACTTTATGCGGTGCTCAATGAAATGTAATATTGCTTCTTGTTTAGCCAAGAAATACACAAACCATTAAGATAAAAGGCACCTCATGACATTGAATTTATGTCATCTACTAATCTGACTCAATCTCTATCAGTATATCCCATTAACTATGGCTGAGATTTGTCATTATATATCAAGTTGAAATCCAATGTGCCCTTGATATACCAAAGTATTATTTTCACTGTAAGCATGTGGATTTCCTTGGGATTTATTTTATATCTCACTACTTGGAATGTTTCGAATACAATGTCAGGCCTTTTTGTTCTCAAGTACAACAAACTTATAATTATTTTCCTATATTCTGTGACGTTAACTTCCTTTCCATCATCATCTTTGGATAAATTCATCTAGGTAGCAAATAGAGTCTTTATATCCTTGGAATTTTTCATTCCAAATATCATCATAAATTCCTTAGCATATTTGGATTGGGAATTTTAAGTAACAATCCCTCCTTGTATCACCTGTAATCCAAGGAAAAATGTCAGCTCACTGATCATTGACATTTCAAACTTGTTTCCCAAGAATTATAAAAATTTAATGCACTGTGATTCATCTCATCCACTGAATATTATGTCATCGACATAAACCAGCACCATCATCCTTTGATAACTTTCATTATTGAAATATATATTGTAATCAACTCCACTACGCTGAAAAAAAGATTTTTTTAAATACTAATCAAGCCTCGAGTATCATGCTCTTGGTTCTTGTCTTAGCCCATATTGTGCTTTCTTAAATAGACAAACTTTATTCTCATCTTCCTGAATGACAAAACCATCTGGCTGCTAAATATAAACTTCCTCCTCTAGAATTCCATTCAAAAATGCAGATTTTGCATCCATATAGAACACTTTGAGCATCCATTACACTATAATGGCTAGAAATAATCAGATTGTCTATAGCCTTTCAAGCGGTGAAAATGTCATATCAATATATATACACTCTATCTAGGTGTATCCTTTGCACACTAGTCATTCTTTGTTTCGAATCACTATTCCATCTTCACTCATCTTGTTGTGATAGACCCATTTAGTCCCAATGACATTCTTATCTGCTGGACTCAAAACAATCTCCCATATCTGAATCTTCTCAATCTAATATATCTCTTCATTTATATCCTAAACCTAGTTTTCATCTTCAAATACATGAGAAAAACATTTAGGCTCTACCTGAGAAAGGAAAGTTGTTTGTTGCAGTGATTTCTTTCTAATTTTCTGAATAGGAATTTTCTAATCACCAATGATATTTTTCTTGTCAATTTCATCCTGAATATTTAGCTTCTATGTAGATATAAACTTTACTTCCTCCTTATCATCATCAGTATCTTCTTCTGAATCATCATCTTCCACTTATGCTCCCATTCGTTGCTTCCCCCCTCATCACTTTCATCTAGAAATTATTCACTGTGCTACTGAATTATCTCTTAATTGTTCACTATAGGGACACCATTGCTCTCGATTAATTTTTCCAACCTCTTATTAAAGCGTTTATATGATTTTCTTTTTATGGAGGTTTGAGGTAATATCCCCTCTTCTCCTCATGACCCAAATATCTGATGTTTTTATTTATTAAGAATGAATAATTTACTTACAAAGATTCAAAAGTAATTCACTATTATCTTCTTCTATACCATATCTCATAAAAAGTATTTCCTTCCTTCAGACACAATAGATTTCTATTAAAAATGTTGGCCGATGTCAAAACTGCTTCTTTCCAAAATTAATCTGGTAGGTCTTTTTAAATGAGCATCATTCTGGACATGTTGTTGATGATCTGATTTCTCCTTTAAAATAGTTCCTTTATATTGGGGAGTTCTCACTGAAAAAACTTGATGCCTTATCCCGTGTTTCTTGAGATAGTATTCCACCTCACTGTTTGTAAATTTTGTACCATTATCAGTACAAAAATTCATAGTTTTCTATCTAAACATCCATTCAGATTCCCTATGGTTCTGTTTTAGGAAACTGAACACATGGGACATATGGGAACTGATGAATACCCATGCCGTTCTGCTATAATAATCAATGAATAAAATATAATACCTCTTATTATCAATTCTCTTGGTGAGATAAGTCCACAAATATAAACATGCACCAATTCAATCACTCTTGTGAACTTCTTTTCCTTTTCTTTGTAAATCTTTCTGATGATCTTCCCTGGATGAGAAGAATTGAACGTATGTGTAAAATCACGTGATATCTTAGGGATGTCTCTAGTTACATCACATTTCACCATATCTTCTATGGATGGTTGGAATAGATGACCGAGTTGTTTATTCCACTACTTTTTTTTCTTCCTATCTAGAAAAAAACCCATATCTTCTTATCCACTTACAAGGTAGATATTTCCCTTTATTCTTTTCCCTATAGAACCACTGCACCATATTTTCCTTTTATGATACAAATATTCTTACTAAACCTTATAGAATGACCTGAGTCACATAGTTGGCTAATGCTAAGAAAATTGTGACTGAGACCTTATACTAATAATACATCTACACGTCTCATCTTCCCCCCCAGAACTGGAATTTCCAAAGACAACAATATTTAGGTCTTCATGATTTCCAAAATTGAAAACTCATTTTTTATACATTATGCCTATGACAAGATCCTTATTACCAGTCATGTGAGATGTGAAACCACTGTCAAGGATCCATACACTAGAATAGTATGTTGCTTTAAGGTAAATTTATTCCATCACTGTATTCTCATCCTTTTTTCTTTTTGATCTATGTTTTTGAATTCACACTCAGTGTAGTTTGAAAATATTGATCTTCCTTAGAGTATGATGTTCCAACTTCATCCTAGAGAGTTTAAAATCAATTTTTCATTTTCAACACACCTGTTTGTTTATATATTTAATGATTGTGACTAATTTTCTTCTTCCTTGGAACATTTCTATGCATGGTTTATGTACAATATCTACCCATGTGCCCAAATTCTCCACACTAAAAACAATGTACCTCATAGGATGTTCTATAATATAGAGCTCTATTTGACTACCATAATTTTTACTTTTCACTTTAGTATCTCTTGGATATAGAACACATATAGTGTGAATATCCCATATTTCCAAAATAATAACACCTGATATAGGGTATATTCCTACACATCTATTCTATACCACTGGGTCTCCCTTGGATTATTTGAATCACCAGATTCTTCTAATACCCAAATCCACCTTCAATCTCTAAACAGGTGCTTGTAGTATGAAATCAATTTTCATAGATTTTTTTTTGTTTAATACCCACATCAACCATAGATTCTAAATATAATTGATTCTTCCTTTCTGTGGAACCACTATACTCCACTTTCAGGTTCTTGGTTTTCTAAGGGATCTGATTTCTTGATGTCATAGTAGGAGTCAAGATTTTTTCTTAATTATTATCCTTTTTCTGAAAACTGACATCTTCTACTTCAAGTTAATTGATGAGATTTATTTGATCTTTTATTGAGTTATTCAATCCGTTTATCTCCCTTTTATATTCTTCAACCTTGATTTTATACTCACTAACTGATTCTATGTCCTCTGGTGTTGATAACTAGACTTTCGCAATTTCTTCCATCAAATTAGACTTCTCTTCTTTTTTCTTCTATATATATAGTTCGGTGTCATGAAATACTTTGTTGGATTTATTTTTTATCTCTCCAAACTTCTATTTATTTAGGATCACCCTCTAACTTAGCATGCATATCAAATATTCCTTCAATTTCATCTTCTTTATCAATGTTGGGTTCTTTCTTTTTTGAGTACTACTGACAACTACCACCATAGAATTTTTTCCACAATCTTTGAAGTTCTCTATCTCTTCAACCTTCTCAACCTCAGACTCATCTGAACTATCACATTATTATGAGAGAATATTCTTCTTCTTAAAGAAGTTTCTCTTGAACTGTTTCTTGTCTTTCACATAGGCTAAAGAAGTATTGTTAGGAATTTTAGCTTCATCAACATCATCATATTATTAGAAATTTTTGGGTGACCTTGACACAAAATGGCGAAAATTTCCACATCCAAAGCAGGAAAGTTGATGTTTCCCTTTAGACTTTCCTTTTACTATTTGATGATTTTAGGGAAGGATTTACATCACCTCATCTATCTCTTATTCTTCTTAAGAATACTCAATATTGAGCTTCTTCATGGATTTGAATGCCACATCTTTGGATTTACCCTTTTCTATAGAATCATTATCATCATTTTACATTTCATATGATACAGGGGTACTATGAAAATTATCTAGTGTTAGCTCTTTCAGATCCTTGTCTTACAATACTGAGACCTTTGGATTGAAGCATGGTGGAAGTTTCCTCAGGATTCATTTCACAATCATTATGTCTTCGACAGCTTCACCAAGACCTTACATGTCTTCCACTACAACATTTACCCTATCAAATAATGCACCAATAGACTCATTCAGGTTCATTATAAGATCTTGATACTTCTTCCAAAACACTTATAGCTTTTCTTCTCTGACATTTGAATCTCCTCTATATATGTTCAAAAATTTTCCCACATAGGGTGTGATGTTTTTCATGACATCACCTTTGTATAGATAGCATTGGATAGGGATCCCCCTAAAGAATTGATTTCCTTGGTGTCATCATCTAATTCTATTCAATCTAATTTTGATAATGCACCACTATTAATATGAGATTTTATACCATGCATTATTCCTGTAAACGCATCCATTCCCAAAGATCAGAAGTATTTTTGTATCCGATTATTCCATAGCCGAAAATTGTTCCCGTCAAAGATCTGAATCCCTTTATGATTGGTGACCTCCATTTGAGATAGAAACACTGATATCAACCTTTCCCTATGATACCAATTATTGGGTGCACTCGGCTAGATACCATGATAGGGGGGGGGGGTGAATCGGGGTATGATATATTAAAACAACATCCCCTTTGATCTTGTTTCATTGTTAGACAATACTATCTCCTCTATCTTCTTCCTGTTGTAGAGTATGAACAAATCTTAAGGCTTGCACAAGACACCAAAAGTTTTCATGGTTTATCCTCACTGTGTTACATCCAAGGAAAATACACCAAAAACATATTGATGTACCAAATCCAATAAAAGCGAACTATTGTTTACAATTCATTGTGGACTCACTGTCCCTCCTGGTTTACAACCAATCACAATTTGAGAACTCTCTTCTCTCTCAACTAAAGTGATCTCACTGCTTCTTCAAAAGATCCAATCATAGTTTAAATACTTGAAGGTCCTTTCATTATCTCTAATGAGTTCACCCTTCACTGTATATAGATTCTCTATTGAAGTCCAAATTTAATCCAATGATAAATAATAATTTTCCACTGATAATTGGGAAAAAAACACTGGAAATTATTTCACAAAGCTCTATACTTTTCAAATATCTCAATTTCAAAAAGTTAAAACCATCCTTCTCGAAGTTCCTATTTCTTTAAAAATCACACACCATTGAATAGCTTAGTCCATCACAGAGATAAACACCTCACAAAGAGACTCCCATTACAAAGCTCATTGAGCCTATGCAGAACCCACCTCTTTCTCAAAGCAAGATTATACACCATGGAGCTCCTAACTTTTATGAAACACACTACCTCCGCAAATCTCCTTTGTGATTTGAGAGCTACAAATTTTTCTTGAAAAACTCTCTACTCTTATAAAGGGTGTCAAGGCCTATTTATAGGTGATTCCACTAACATGAGACCCTTCTATGCAATTTTACTACCATGTCAGCTCAAATCGTAATTCTCCAAAATTCCCACTTAAATTCTCCCTATATCACGAAGCACCACGACAATTTTTTTATTACAGAGATCATTGTAATAGTGGTGCGTTCTGTCAATTCCTTTACACCACTGCCATAATTCTCCCTTGTAATACTCCCCACTTTTTCTATTTGCGAAGCTCGTTATAATCAAAGAGCTCACCATCAACATGATTCAAATCTTTTTGAAATTCAATTCATTAAGCCCATATTTTTGAAACTCATGACTTTGACATATTTAGATGAGATCTACAAGAAAATCCACTTTTTGAAATGCTCACCAAATTCCAAATTTTGGACCCCAAAAAATTATCAAACACTAGGAAATGATGCCACTTTGTATCTGTTCTTTTGTATAACCTCCAGATTCCCCATTCTATTTTTATTGTTTTTTGTCAATATGGATTTTCAATAAAATCTCTGGATCTTCAACTATTCACCATGAAAACCTACTTTGTCAATAGACACAACAAACCCAAAAATGTTGAAATATTACCTTTAGGGATATTTTCCCAACAAAATCATTTATGCATAATCCAATTATATTTTATTCCATATTTCATGATTTTTAATACATTTATCAGGTGATCACATGACATTCATGAACATAAATAATTAACCATGAAACTGATATATATAAAATATAAGTGGAATTATCATGGGATTCTCTAATGGTTAGTTTATTTTGAGGATGGTAAACTAACACTTAACCTTAGGGAGAAACCCACCTTGAATCAAAAATTGGTTCATATTTTATTATTCCTCTTTTTCTCCTATGTATCATGTTGATTAGTTTGACCTTTACTCCTTGAATCATAATGTCTTCACTCACTTGGGATCTACCTACAAAAATAATCTTTTACTCACATGTAGGCATTAGGATTCAAAGGATTAGATAAAGGGGGTTTACATTAATGAAAATACAATCATATATGCCCTTTCATAATAAAGTAAGGGGATGAATCATTGGCCATCATTTTAATTTAATAAAAATAAATATAAACAATCCATTCACATATAAAGGGATAGTCTAATATCATGATTATTCACACATCAAAATGAAACAAGAATACATTTAAAATCTTGTTATCAATTATTTAGATTCATTATTTAATTAAGACAATAATACAAAAATTTATTGAATTAATCAAATTTATGTTAATTATATCCAAGAATCATTAAATTACCAACATCTATAATTTTAAACAAAATTACTCTCTTTTAAAATTAATGAAGTAAAAAAGTTTTCCTTGAGGAAGCCTCGTGTGTTCATCAAAACTTTAACATGGAAATTAATTTAATATATAATCGTTATTCTTATGACATAGATTGTAATTTTAAATGAATGACACAAGAAAAGAATTATCATTAGGTTTAATTATAAATTTAATTATTATTTCTAAGAAAATAAGAGAAAATTACCAGTAGCATACTACACAATGTGTAGTATTTTACATGATGTGTACTTTTAATTTACCTGTGTATACAAAAAGTTAGTCCCTATATCATTTATCTGATACATGACATTCTTAGGACACCTCATGTACTATCCATATAAATTTTCATTTTTAATCATTATCTGATTATTGACTATGTTACCTAGAATGAGGAAAAAAGAGATAAAAATTTCATATTATTAAAAAAACAAATTTTAATTAAAAGAAAATCCAAATACATTTCATCATTCAAATAATAATAAAAAATTATGAATTAAACATGTTACCACTCTAATACCACCTATAGGTTCCAAGCACATTGGGATCATACTTTGAAGGTTTGATCGACTTAACTTCTAGACTTAAGTCACATTTAATCATTGATTTAAATAATCATGAGATCATGTCCAATGAAAATGGTAGATTAATGTACTATATTAATATTCAAGAACTGGTGTGTAAGAACCCAGTTCTTATCTTTGAGGTACAGGTTTCTTCTTTTTCTCTTTTCCTTAATTGTTTTTGAGAAAATAAGGAAAATGTGGAAAAATCCCAAATTTTTGGAAGTACACGCCATGTACTTTTCCACACGCCGTGTACTTTTGGCCGTGTGGGATGAGTACACAGGGCGTGTAGCCATGTCGGCAACGAAGGGTGTAAAGACCGACTATACGCCGTATAGTAGTCTCTTACACGCCGTGTAGTCAGTCAGTAGGCGAATAATGAGGCGGTGGCTAGCTGTGGGGCAGCACACGCCGTGTACTCATGAAGACACGCCGTGTGGTCATGTCAGCAGGTGAGCAGTACCGCACTGGCAGGAAGCTGTCAGAGGAACAGTTTAAAAATGGGAAGTACACGCCGTGTACTTGGAAATACACGCCATGTACTTTGTTTTTTTCGCTTAAAATGGGAAGTATCCTCCCTTGTTCATAGGGAAGGCTTAGAACCAAACTAGAGCTTGTGAGTGGACAACCGAATCTTCGAGGATCCGTCGATCGTGAACCAGGAATCCAATTCCACCTCTGTTGATCTTGTTGGAACCGCACGGGTAAGCCCTCTCATCTCCTTGTGTAGTTCTTGCCAATTATTCCTCTAAGGGAAGTTATTTTCATTTAAAGAGAGTTTTCTTTCACCTCAAATCTACCTCGTTCTAGGATGATTCGTGGAACGTCGTTTAAGTATACTGATCAGGGGCGTTTAAGGTAGGTGGGTTGGTGTCTATTTTCCAACTGTCGTGTGCTTTTGTGTGTTTTTGAGCTAAGAACCTATATTTGGGGTGTCTTGTGGCTGAGGTCATGGCTATTTTAAATACCTATAATTGTATAATTAATTAAATGTGATATTAAAATGCTATTTAGGATCGCTGCTTGGATCCAGGACCACGCCGGGGGTGCGTTCCTTTGTTTAGCTATTTGGCCAGGATACCCGAGGGTATGCCTTGTTTATATTATGTCTTTAAAGTAATGATTGTAGAATTTCCTTGAGAGGAATTGCTTGTGTACTATTTGGTTACATGTTGGGCATGGCCCGGTTACCTGTTTAGCCTAAGGGCAGTGTTGTGATTAGCCTGTGGGCATTGTACTACTTAGCCTATGGGTAACTTCTTTCGTGCCTCTGGGTAGTCGATTCTGTGCCTGTGGGCGACACTTCTTACGCCTGTGGGAAATACCCATATGCCTGTGGGAATATTCTTGTGTTGGTTTCTCTTTACCCGAGGGTAGGAGTTGTATGTGTCTGATGACATTGGCTGTTTACTTAGAATATTTACTGTGGTGATATTTTAAATAAATGATTAAATGGATATTAAAATGGAAATATAACTGGTTAAGTTAGTTACTTTCAGTACTGCTTAGTTTATTGCATTATACTACTGCACACTGTTGTTGCATGCCTTGACACAGTTGGACACGTGTCTTTGGTGGGTCACTACGGGGAATTTATTTCTCACACCCTGTTTGGGTCATGATTTTTGGCCCAAACAAATTACATTTCTGCAGGTGTGGATAAGGGAAAGAGTCCCTATACAGGTACTTGATTGCTGCTGGGGTGCAGGAGAGCATGGGACCGAGCATTGGCTCGCGATGCTGTTGGCTGTTCTGATATACTTTTATGTACTTGTACTTCAGTTGTAATGTATTGTATTGTAGTGTAACATGTTCTGGCTATTTTATAGGATAGTGACATGATGCATATTCATATATATATATGACTGCTGGTTTCCTTTTTGTTATCAGTTGTCCATTTCAGTTATATATATTGTTTCTGCTTCCGCTGTTGTTGTATGTTTCTTTTTTATTCCGCTGCGCTACACTAATGAGGGCATAGTTTCCCCACTACCAGACCTGGGCCTTCACTGCTAGTCGGCAACCTCTGACATTTAGGGAAATGCGCTTGAGGTCATGTGGTGAACCGAGTTCAGGGCACCCGTTGAGTGGCACCCGGAACCGGGACGTTACAAAGTGGTATCAGAGGGGATCTTTTCTTTGTCTTACTATTTGGAGACTTAGTCAGGGATAGGATGAGAACAGTAGTTGGTGATAAGCTGTGCCTGGGCGTAGCTAAACCGTGTACAGGGAAAATCCAATTTACCTCGTGTTGTAATTTTTCTGATTTTGCAATTTTACAGCTACATTGGATTTCACCGTTGGGTGACACACTTGTGACTGTGCTGTTATATTTTATTAATGGGTTCTATTTAGTTACAACCCGATGAGATGAGGGTATTCCATCTCATGCATCATCTAGGGACATGCTAGAAATCACATGCCATGCATAGTTCCATTCCATGTAGGTGCATTAGAAATTAAATGTTGTTGTGATAGTTATTGTGCTAGTAAAAGCATGTTGTTGTGATAGCTGCTTGATAAATACCTGCTATGTGATAGGTTATTTTTGTGTGATATTTTTGATATAATGAACGCAAAACTTTGGTCTTTGGGGAGTATGGGCCCTCACTGACCGGAATTTGGTGGATCATTAGCTGTTTATTAGGTATAACACAGAAAAGATTCCAAACTTTGATTTGCGGGGAGTATGGGCCCTCACAGATCATAATTTGGCACTTAGGTGTTGTTTTTCAGTATTTTCTGGGTTCTGGGGAAGTTTCTTAGGCATACTGTCTAGAAAACCCAGTATACATGCCGTGTAGTTCTTTGAACACGCCGTGTATGGTCTTCTGTTCGGGAAGAAAAATAAACTTTTTGAGTACACGCCATGTACCCAGAGTACACGTCGTGTAGTCCCTTCCTGTGTCACAAACCATGTGGGCGGCGACACAGGGAAGGGAAAAGTTTATGGAACACACGTTGTGTATCAGATGTACACACCATGTAGTGTTGACCCGGAGTCCGGCCGTGTAACTAAAAAATACGGATGGAGGAGACCTTAAGACATACATGCCGTGTCCACTATGGAACACGCCGTGTAGTCTGACTTGGGGACCCAACCATGTAACTCACAAAACAGGTTGGTGTAATCGTTTCTTGTACATGCGGTGTGTATATTGAACACGCTATTTAGTGTGAGCCGTGTGTCCGACCGTGTAACTAACAACACGGGTCGGCGGAGCTCGTCTAGTACACGTTGTGTACCTATGGGACACGCTGTGTAGTCTTGTCTGAGGACAGACCATGTGGACTTAGCCGTGTGAATGGGTAATAGGGTGGTGTACATGTCGTGTGCCGGTGTAACATGCCGTGTAGTTTTAGGCGAGTAGTCAGCCGTGTCACAAATGACACAGGCAGTTGGAAATGACACCATACATGCCGTGTAGATGATATACACGCCGTTTAGTTTTGTTGAATGGGAGTCGTGTGGCTTAGCCATGTAGAAGGACCTGGGTAGGGAATGGAAGTCAAGTACACGCCGTGTAGTCAGTATAAACGCCATGTAGTCTTGTTTTGCAAATTTTGAATGCCTTCTTCCTCCTGTTCCCTTTTTGGGTTTCTTCATTTTCAGTCTTTAATAATCTTGTTCTAAGGCGTGCATTTGACCTTGTAGTGTCATGCTGCCGAGATGACCGCGCGTTGTTTTTCAGCAGAGCGGCAATGACTATAATCCAGAAATGGTGGGACATGGGCTACCAGTTGATCCTCCAACAGAGCCAGATGCGGTGCCGGCCCTTATACCAGACACAGGCTCGGAGGCGCAGTTCTGTGAAGGCTTTATGCGGTTCATGCAGACCTTTCAGGGAGCACTACCGGCTACCACATCTATGACTGATCTTACTCATATCTTCCAGCAGTAGCATCTGCCTACGTTTTCAGAGGATGGTGGAACTCAGGCTACGGAGTCTTGGCTGGGGTCGATGCAGACTATTTTCAAGCATCTTGAGACGCCTCCAGGGTGGAGGGTCAAGCTCGTGACTTATATGCTGCGTGATTCCACCAAGAGGTTGTGGGATGTTACCACCCAGTCATAAAATCATAGAGACATGGCGTGGGAAGTTTTTTAGGTAGTCTTCTATGAATTATTTTTCCCAGAGACGATAAGAGAAGATAGAGCTCGAGAGTTCCTGAATCTGCAGCAGGGTGCTATGTCGGTGACAGACTATTCTTCTCACTTTACCGAGCTTCAGCGTTTTGCACCCGTTTTGGTGGGTGATGAGACTTTGAGGGCCAGTCACTTTGAGGATTATCTTAAATATGACATCCGAGCACTGGTGAATGTTTTCAGGTTTCCTATTATACATGATATTGTGAACCAATCAATGATTACAGAGAGGAACCTGTGGGAAGCTAGTGGTGTGGGCCCGGGCAGTTCAGCACCAGTTTTTGGGACTATTTCTACTGGTAAGAGGAAGAGACAGATGAACTTCTCTCAGGGTGGTAGTACCATCTAGAAGAATGCTTCAGGTGGCCAGGTCATATGCTACCAGTGTGGTAGAGAGGGGCACAAGAGGCCATAGTTTCCACGAGACCCAGTGGAGTTCCGAGCTTGCGACACGATGGGTCATCTGCAACGCTTCGGTAGGGCGTTTCCACCGGTGGCTAGTGAGAGGGGTTCTGTGCAGACTCTGCATGCGGGATCATGACTAACAACTTCTTACCAGTCAGGGAACTAGAATACGTGGCGTGCAGGCAGAGATGGTGGTCGTGGCCATGGTAACCAGACATCGGGATCTCAGAGGCAGCAGGGCGGGACAGCTCAGGGTAGCCAGGCTGTGTCACAGGGCCACGACACTGGGCAGGCATATGTAGTGCAACAGACCCAATATAAGTAGGATCCCAGACCTTCTACAGTCAGAGGTACTATTCTAGTAGCTTCTATTTTATCTTCATTACTTTTCGATACGGGTGCTACACATAGTTTTATATCTGTGCCCGTTGTGGAGAGCCTTGGGCTCTGTGTTTCTACTTATTCTGATATTATGACACTAGACACTCAATTGGGGACTATAATGGTTGGTGTGCATCATTTCAAGGAGTTCCCCCTAGTGGTTGGTGGGTGTCACTTCCTTTGGGATCTCTATGTCTTAAAGATAACAACTTATGACGTCATTATCGGGATGGACTGTTTGGTTCCCTTTCGAGCCTTTGTAGACTGCTATCATTGTAGGGTGAGTTTCACGTCACCAGAGGGTGGAGAGTCTCTATACAAGGGCAAATGGGTTGTTCAGGTGAGTTGAGATGGACCAGAGCATCATGGGCGAGGTGGAGTCACAACCCAGATTGAAAGTTTATATCTGGATGATCAGGGGGCTTGTCAAAAGGATTTCCCTCCAGTGGTTGATCATTTCAAGGATGTCTTCCCGGACGACTTTTCAGGTCTACCTCCAGAGTGAGAGGTAGATTTATCTATTGCGCTCGTACCAGGAGCAGCACCGGTGTCCATTCCTCCTTATAGGATGGCTATGCCCGAGTTGCAGGAGCTCAAGAGACAGTTAGAGGAGTTAAAGTCAAAGAGTTTTATCCGACCCAGTACTTCTCCTTGGGGTTCTCTGGTCCTTTTTGTGAAGAAGGTGGATGGTACCCTTAGACTCTGTGTGGATTATTGGAAGTTGAACCAGTTGACAGTTAAGAACCGATATCCCTTGCCAAGGATTTATGATCTTTTTGATCAACTTTATGGAGCAAGAGTGTTCTCAAATATCGACTTGAGGTCAGGATATCATCAGCTACGCGTGAGGCCATCAGATATACTGCTTATAGCTTTTCAGAGCAGATATGGTATGTACGAGTACTTGGTTATGCTGTTCGGACTCACGAACGTGCCAATAGTTTTCATGGCTCTGATGAATTGTGTGTTACATCCTTATCTGGACTCTTTTGTGGTAGTATTCTTGGATGATATCTTGGTGTAGTCTCACACTCGACATGACCATGCCACCCATATTGAGATCATATTGAGTGAACTAAGAGAGAATAGACTATATGCTAAGCTCTCAAAGTGCTACTTTTGGATGGACCAGATTCACTTCCTGGGTCATATCATCTTAGAGGTAGGATTTGTCGTGGACCCAGAGAAGGTAAGAGCAGTAGTTTCCTGGGAGTAGCCTAAGAACGTGTTTGAGATATAGAGTTTCTTAGGGCTGGATGGTTACTACATATGCTTCATACAAGACTTCTACCGCTTGTCAACACCGTTGACGGGTCTGACTAAGAAGGGTGTGAAGTTAGTTTGGTCGGAAGCTTGCGAGACAGCCTTTCAGGAACTAAAAGGAAGGTTGACATCAGCACCATTCCTGATACTTCCAGAGGAGGGGAAGAGCTATATAGTTTACTGTGATGCATCAGGGATTGGGATGGGAGCAGTGTTGATGTAGGACAATCGAGTAGTTGCGTACGGGTCTCAGCAGTTGAGGCCACATGAGAGGAATTACCCGACGCATGATCTCGAGTTGGCTGCAGTTGTTCATGCATTGCGCTGTTGGAGAAATTATCTACTGGGAGAACGTTTTGTGGTTTTCACCAACAAAAAAAGCCTCAAGTATATCTTTACTCAGCATGAATTTAATCTAAGGCAGAGAAGGTGGGTCGAGTCCCTATAGTCCTCTGATTTTGAGCTTGCCTATACACCTGGTAAAGGTAATGAAGTAGCTGATGCACTAAGCAGGAAGACTCAGATACAGGCAGTACAGGAGGCCAGTGGTGAGTGGAAGCTTATGAATTTGTTCTCTGAGATGCATTTGGAGGTGCACGATAGTCAGGGGCAGACCTATCTTTCATATTAAGCTATGACTTCTACTCTCCTGGATAGAGTGAGGATGAGACAACTATCAGATTCAGATTGCCTAGTTCTACAGGAGTTGGTGGCAAGTGAGGACCCTCCTCTTTTTTGGACGATAAACGGTGATGAAATTATGTGTTTCCATGGATGAGTATGGGTTCCAGGGGATATACATGAGGAGATGATGCGGGAGTTTCATGCTTCAGTTTGGGCAGTTCATCCCGGGGTTACCAAGATGTCCCGTGACTTGAGACGTCTGTACTGGTGGCCGGGCATGAAGAGAGATGTTGCTGGTTTTGTTACGAGGTGTTCCACCTGTCAACAAGTGAAGGAGGAGCATCATAGGCCATCCAAACTGTTAAAGTAGTTAACCATTTCGGAGTGTAAATGGGATGATGTCACAATGGACTTCGTGACTGGGTTGCCGAGGTCACCTCGAGGCATTGATGCTATGTGGGTTGTTGTGGATAGACTCACGAAGGTAGCTCACTTTTTGCCGATCAAGGAGACCTTCAGTGTTGACGAGACCAGAAAGTTGTATATCCGAGAGATAGTACGTCTTTATGGGGCCCCTCATTCTATCATTTCAGATAGGGACTCCTGTTTTATGTCTTTTTTCTGGCAGAGTTTTCAGAGGGCACTAGGTACGCAGGTGCTTCTGAGAACAGCTTACCACCCTTAGACCGATGGCCAGTCAGAGTGTACGATACAAGTGCTTGAGGACATGCTGTGTGCATGCTTCCTAGACTTTGGGGGCTCTTGGGAGAAGCATATACCCCTAGTCGAGTTTTCCTATAACAATAGTTTTCAGGAAACTATTGAGATGGCACCTTACGAGGATTTATATGGTAGGCCATGCTGATCACCATTGTGCTAGTTAGAGGCAGGTGAGGCAGCTTTACTGGGACCAGGTCTCATACAAGATATTTCTGAGTAGGTTCAGTTGATTTAGAAGTGAATGGATGCTGCACAGTCTCGTCAGAAATCTTATGCTGATCACCGCAGACGACCCTTGGAGTTCGCGGTCGGGGATCAGGTTTTCTTGCGTGTTTCTCCGAGGTTGGGACACAGGAAGATTATGAGACAGGGTAAAATTTCACCAAGGTATGTGGGTCTATTTGAGATTCTGGGGAGAGTCGGACCAGTTGCCTTTCGGTTGCAGTTACCATAGAGGTAGCAGTCCATGCACAACGTCTTCCATGTATCTTAGTTGCACCGCTATCATTCAGACCAATCTCGCACCTTTCAGCCAAAGGAGGTTGAGCTTTAGATGGATGCGTCCTTTGAGGAACATTCGATTCGTATCATTGATAAGAGCACGATGGTTCTCTAAGGCTGGTCAGTTCCTCTCATACGGGTGCTATGGCAGCATGGCAAAGTGGAGGATGAAACCTGGGAGCGGGAGACTGACGTACGTGCTCAGTGGCCAGAGCTGTTCTGAGCTTTATCTTTGCCACCCTTGTAAGGGAAATTTGGGGACGAATTTCTTTAAGGGGGGATGTTTGTAAGAACCCAGTTTTTATCTTTGAGGTATGAGTTTCTTATTTTCTCTTTTCCTTAAGTGTTTTGGAGAAAATAAGGAAAATGGGGAAAAATCCCAAATTTTTGGAAGTACACGCCGTGTATTTTTCCACACGCCGTGTAATTTTGGCCGTGTGGGATGAGTACACAGGGCAAGTATCCATGTCTGCAACGAAGGGTGTAAATACTGACTACATGCCATGTAGTGGTCTCTTACATGCTGTGTAGTCAGTCGACAGACGAATAATGAGGCGGTGGCCAGCTATGGGGTAGCACATGCCATGTACTCATGAAGACACGCCATGTGGTCATGTCAGTAGGTGAACAGTGCTGCGCTGGTAGGAAGCCATCAGAGGAACAATTTAAAAATGGGAAGTACACACCATCTACTTGGAAATACATGCTATGTACTTTGTTTTTTTCGTTTAAAATGGGAAGTAGCCTCCCCTGTTCACAGGGAAGGCTTAGAACCAAACAGGGGCTAGGGTGGGGATGGCCAAATCTTCAAGGATCCGTCGATCGCGAACCGGGAATCCGATTCTTCCTCCGTCGATCTCGTTGGAACCGCACGAGTAAGCCCTATCATCTCCTTGTTTAGTTCTTGACAATTCTTCCTCTAAGGGATGCTATTTTCATTTAAAGAGAGTTTTCTTTCACCTCAGATCTACCTCGTTCTAGGACGATTCATGGAACGTCATTCAAGTATACTGATCAGGGGCGTTTAATGTAGGTGGATTGGTGTCTATTTTCCAACTATCATGCGTTTTTGTGTGTTTTTGAGCTATGAACCCATATTTGGGGTGTCTTGTGGCTGAGGCCATGTCTATTTTAAATACCTAGAATTGTATAGGTAATTAAATGGGATATTAAAATGATATTTGGGATCATTGCTTGGATCCAAGATCACCCCGGGGGTGCGTTCCTCTCTTTAGCCGTTTGGCCCGGATACCCGAGGGTATGACTTGTTTATATTATGTCTTTAAAGTAATGATTGTAGAATTTCCTAGAGAGGAATTGCTTGTGTATTGTTTGGTTACATGTTGGGCACGACCCGGATACCTGTTTAGCATGAGGGCAGTGTTGTGATTACCCTATGGACATTGTACTACTTAGCCTGTGGGAAACTTCTTTCGTGCCTGTGGGCAGTTGATTCTGTGCCTACGAGAGACACTTCTTACGCCTGTGGGCAATACCCGTATGCCTGTGGGCAGATTCTTATGTTGGTTTCTCTTTACCCAAGGGTAGGAGTTGTACATGTCTGAGGACATTGGTTGTTTACTTAGAATATTCACCGTGGTGATATTTTAAATAAATGATTAAATGGATATTAAAATGGAAATATAACTAGTTAAGTTATTTAATTTCAGTACTGCTTACTTTATTGCATTTTACTACTACACACTGTTGTTGCATGCTTTCACACAGTTGGGCATGAGTCTTTGGTGGGTGCCTACTGGGAATTTATTTCTCACACCCTGTTTGGGTCATGCTTTTCGGCCCAAACAGATTACATTTCTGTAGGTGTGGATAAGGGCAAGAGTACCTATACAAGTACTTGATTGCTGTTGGGGTGTATGAGAGCATGGGACTAAGCATTGGCTCGTGATGTCGTTGGCTGTTCTGCTATGCTTTTCTGTACTTGTACTTCTGTTGTAATGTATTTTATTGTAGTGTAACATGTTCTGGATATTTTATAGAATAGTGACATGCTGCATCTTTATATATATATATGACTGCTGGTTTCCTTTTTGTTATCAGTTGTCCATTTCAGTTATATATACTGTTGCTGCTTCTGCTGTTGTTGTATGTTTCTTTTGTATTCTTCTGTGCTACACTTTGACAAATGAAGGCATAGTTTTCCCACTATCAGACCTGGGCCCTCGCTGCTAGTCGGCAGCCTCTGGCATTTGGGGAAATGTGCTTGAGGTCATGTGGCGAACCGGGTTCAGGGCACCCGTTGAGTGGCACCCGAAATCGGGATGTTACATGGTGGGATATTATCTTCACATATAATTAATAATTAATTTAAAAGAAGATATTTAATTACCTCAACTTGTAATTCTCTCTTTATTGATGATCTGGTGGAATAAATTTCATCACACCATCTTTGTGTTGTATGATTCAAGTATAGAATCCCCATAGCAGTGATCCACATGTGCACTATAATCTATAACCAACACCATCAAATCACTAGGTGCTAACACAATCGATCCTGATTGCTTGCATTGTTTGTGGTTGACTACAACACTTCGTTTCTCAAATAGGTATAAATCTTGGTACTCTCTAGAATACATGAGAGAGGATGAAGAAAGATATTTTTATAGAACTCTATATATCTCTCTAGATATATCTATATTCATATTTCTCTCGATATATCTCTCATCCTTTGTGAATCCCAAAAAGTACCTTTATGAAAGTGCTATATTTAGATATAATTAGATATAATTAGATATTTATTATGGTAGGTTTAGGGATGGAAAATTGCACACAAAACCTTAACCATTTCTAATATTCTTAATTGTCCCATGTCTAATAATAATAATAATATTATTAATTTCTTGACATGTGAAAAATATTAAGAATATAAATAAATATCAATTATTTCTAATTAGACCATTGAACTTAGTTTGATTTCCCTTGTAAACATTTAGAGATCCATGAATAATGACTATTTAATTAAATAAATCTCATCACATTGTTTATTTGATAAATATAAAAAATATTATATTTTCAAAACCTCGGAACTAATATTTATTATTTATTATTTAACACAGTTTATTATTTCAAATAATTATAGATTAAATAATGGAAATAAATGAAACATGAATAAATACCATCTATTCAATATCGTTAAATTCATTACAATAATTTAACTGAGATTGCAGATACACTTTGTGTGTGACCCTCTAGGCCTCTTTCTTAGTGGAATTGGGAGTAACTACCTAAAGATCATGGTTAGAATCTAGAAACACACCGAGGAACCCATATAGATATACTTTAATGTTACAATAACAACCAATATCTTATGAATTCTTACTATTTAATATAATACATTTATGATTATATATCTTATCAAGAAGGTTTCATGCCGGTGCCATCAAACTACATACTTAATTTATCTTTCATCAACTTTCTAAAAATGAACTCACCCACTGAAAACCATGGAAATAGACTTATAAAAGTAGTTATATTCCATTGATGGGCTTGCGATATCAACTTCTATTATAGGAAAAATTAATAAATCATTTCTCACACCATCCATTAATAGAATATCACTCATGATGAACCTAATGTACCCTACCTTGTCGTGGACACATGTGTTCACAGTTTTCATCAATACATTAAAGTGCATGATTCATGAAATCGATTAATGATAATATTAAAGTCTAGTGATCAATTAACATGTCCACATATAGGTTTATCTAATGACCCATAGAAATATAGATTTCTTATTTTTTGGGTATGTTATCATAACCACCAATTTGGGAGATTATTAAGTGAGAACACCATGAGAATATGTCTCAATGTATTATGATCCTCCTACCCTTAATAGAAAATATCTCCTGTGACCCATGAGAAAATATCATCCGTCCATATTAAAAGAACCAAAACAATTGTCCTGGCACCTATTGGTTCTCATTATAGTAGTGATCTGCTATAACCTTTCAGAATGACATATATTCTTAGGATATTATCAAATAAAAATATCACAAAGATATAAAATAATAATGTGATAAGGAAAACTAATTAAAAAAGCATGTAATAACTAATAAACAAGTTGGTTATAGGTCACCAAATCAAACACATCACACATGTGTCACTCCTTTAGAGACATTCAGAATAGGTTCTTGACCATTGAGCCAACCAACAACCTCTAATTCCATTTATTCCAACTCATTGAGAACCAAATGTAATTAACACAGTCTGCTGAATCCCACACCCAAAACATATCAGGAAAATATTATATACCACCTAATTCTAAAACCAATCGGTATCATTCCCATGTCAATAACACAACCACTCCAACTTGTTCTACATCAATACTAACATTCTTACCCATTTCCTTCCATTCTCTAAAGGTGCATCAAGGCACAAGATGCTGCAATGAAAAACACACCACACCAAGAGGAACCCATATGATCATTTTAACCCCTTTAAGGGTTATATTTTCTCTAAGAAACTCATAAAAAATTTCAATCGAACCTTGGCCTGCTCACGACCATTACCAATTTTCAACTCCACAAGATCCATAAAAAAACAACATGTTCTCCCTTGATTTACATACAAAGAAAATAGGTGTGAGATCACCTACCCCATGGCCACTGTAAACTTGAATCAAAACCCTGAGATCCATGATGAAACCAAAATAGTCTCACATGTCTAACCTAAAATTTGAACCTTCCCCTTAATACTGGTTCCATGCAAGTCCAACATCTTAAGATTTCTCACCTATAAAGGTTCTTGGCATCTCAACTATGTCAGATCTCACAGTCCAATATTATTAATGATTCCCACCACTAAATATCAGCATTAGTTATTGAGGATATATTTGTAATTCCTCATTAAAAGCAACACTTCACTAGTTCCAATGTCCAACTGACAAGATTAAACACCACCTGGTTCCATTCCATCCCTATGAGAATATACCCATTCTCTAGCACTGTATTAAATGAACCTAAACACAATAATTCTAGACACTTGAATAGTGATACCCTTACAATCCAGTTTTGATACTATAGTTCGATCACTCAAGGTGTTCATACAATCAAAACTCATCAATGAATCACTATGACTACATCGTAAACCCATTTACACCTCATATACACTAGTCTCACAACCTGAACAACCTAACCATGCTTCCTGTTACTAAAAAAAAACACAAAACCAAGGACAACCCCTCTTGCATGTTTTCCATACTAGAAAGTCAAACATCAAACCAAAAAAACCCAATTATAGTCTATGGTCACTAGGTCTCCCACAATCTAAAAATTCAATGTCCTATATGATGGACACTAGATTTTAACACTAGGTTTAGGACACCATGAAAAAGGACACAATGAATAATGAATCACACATGCTCTCGTACCAATGTAACATGACATCAACATGAAAAAACACTCATATATAAGTTGTCACATATAATAGACATCATATACCAAACAACCCGTACCGAACTTGGTAACCCATTCTATTAGAGAATTTCTACATCAGACTACTCCTTAGAGGATCAGACCATATATATTAACACATACAAATGGTATCATAATCTATTAAAGAAATAGGTAGCTAACAAGTACCTCTATTAGGTCCCGTACCCAGGGCCCCAATATCCATGATATACATATTATCTGATAACCACCGGGTTTAGTTGAGTAGATCGTAATTCCAAGGCATGTGAAAAAACATCATATAGGTTTCTATTGGTTTCTTTGAGTAACTAAACCTGAATAAGAAAAATCTATAAAGGGTTAATGGTTAAGAACCTATGTCATGCGGAACAATGGGGGTTATGAAACCTCCAGCGCATATGCGCTACATCATTATCCTCATCATCGAGCATATCACCATATACCAACATGACATACCATCATAAGAAGACTTATACACCAGTCGGCCTAGTTGAGTATAATTCCATGAAGTACTTATATGATAAAACATCATACATTAAGTTGTTGACACTTTAAATAATGGATCCTCATCCATAAATAAATTCACCCATTAGGAGGAATAATACATGTGGATCCTATGTGCTTGTTAAGATACATGAGATTCCTTTTTCCTCTATTGGCCATGAGTCAAAATTAATTTACAATCCACTTTCAAATGGGAAAAGATCCAAATCCCATAAAAATTCATAAAATAAAAACTAGATGTGTGTCATGTGAATAAAAAATTATATACCACTATAACATCAAATACAAAGAACATCTTTCCTAGCCTATGGTAAATGAGGATTATAATCAGAACAAGTGTTCTTGACACACCATACAATGTTCATTCCAAGATCTGATATACTACTAAGTCTCTTGACTACCAAATACCAAATTTAAAGATAAATAAAAATAATAAATGGATCTTATAAAACCTTATAATGTCTCGGACTAGGTCACCCTATAAAAAGTAACCAGATCAGTTCACCACGTGATCTCAAGCATGGCCCCTATAATCCAGAGGATACCGACTAGAAGTGAGGGTCTAGGGTAGTACCATAGGGAGACTATAACCCCTGATCAGATTGCACAATATCAAATAAAATAAATAAGTATCATATACCAATGATAAAATTTAGAGAATTTAAGAAAAATAAAGAACCTAATTAGTAATATTATTTCATGTATAAGTAGTATATTCATACAAGGATGATCAACCAATGAGTTTATCACACACCAAAATAAAGAGTGAAAGAATATGATAAAAGTATAGGAGGATCAACTACATATTCAAGACATAGATGAAACCTAGTGAGAGATCATTCATATCATATTATTCCATTATACAACCTATATTAGCAACTTGTGTTAGATCTTCTTAGGTACCAAAGTTCCAGGGTGATCAAAGTAGGGTGTGAGTACAACTCAGAAGGCCACCACCAATGGTGATTAAAGTGAAACCAGTCTAAAAATAAGGTATGTAGATAAAAAATATAATAATAAATAATTATTAAAGAAACACATGTTTCAAAACATTCATTTATTAATTTACTTATTGACCCTTAGTTACTAAAGATAGACCCTACAGATCCATAAATTATAAGGAGACACCTAATTTTAGTAAAATGTTATAGATTCCATTAGTTATTATATTCTTGGTACCATGAAGCATTATTCCAAGGAAAAAACGCTATATTTTCAGAGTTTCAGTCCAACATCCTAAATCATATCAATACCAATAGTTCCTTGAGAGTAAGTATGATACCAAAACCATATAAATACTACTAGTTCCTTGAGTGTCATCCTTACACTTAAACTATGTCAATATTAAGGGTTCTTAGATAACTAGACCTACACCAAAACCATTGATGCAGTGCGTCATCTAATAAACCCAAACCATATCAAATACTATCGGTTCCTAAAGCATTGTTCCAACACATAATTCATGGATGTAGATCATTGGTATAATATCCCAAAATATATAAAATAGTATAATTTCCTAGACCATAATTATAGTACCTAATCCATGGTTACAGAGCATCAATTCATTATCCCAAACCATCTCATATACTACTAGTGCCTAGAGAATCAATCTAGTACCTAATCCACGGATTCAGAGCAACAATATAATATCCCAAACCATATAGAATATTATTAGTACCAAGAGTATTAATCCAAAATTTCTCACCATTCCATAATTTAATAATTCCTAAGAACCAACATATATGACCTTTTAACACATTTAAAAAACATAAATAAAACATTATAACCTTAATAACATACCAAGGTCCCAACATGAATTTAACCCCAAAACATGTCCCGTAATGAAAGTCCCATCTAAATTCCATGAGAAACTAAAAAAACACTCTTTCGAAACCAATGGAAAACAAACAATGATTTAAAAAATTTCAAGTCCAACTTCAAAACATGTATTTTTCTCTTTGAAATAAAAAATTAGGCCCATGAACTTAATTTCCATCGAGACCCTTAAAAAGAGCCATTAAATAATTTTCACTAAATGTTAAATCACTATCTTATTTAAAATAAACATTTAAAATCCATTTAAACCCCATTTCAAAGATATTTTAGGTTAAATCCTCATTTTTAAAACAATATACACTTCAACACATAATTTTCACCCATTGAAACCCAAAACCTATTCAAAATCCACCACACATGTTTATAACCATGTCAAAATCCTCATAGGTTTTTTATAAATGATTATAATCTAAAATAAATCAATTTTATCCCCTTACATGACATAAAATATTTAATACCAATTTATTAAAATCAATCCTCTAATCATGTTATTAAGAAAACTAAGGTGTTTAACTGAGTTAATCTCATAACCCACCCATTTCATCATTTAAATACTAAAACTATTATCTTAACCCAAGGGAGAAAAAACAACACACATTAGAGATATAAATCATGCTACATAAACTTGAAAATAAATTATTAAGATTATTGGTAATAAATCTTAGACCACCAACCACGTAGGAGGCTTTCACACTTTAGCAGAAGGTCTCGACAACATTCCATGACCTAGTGAGACTCACATCGCCAATAGATAACCTAACACAAGAGACTATAAACCAAACAATTAACTATAAATAATAATTATAATTAATTTAAAAAACCCCAATTAGGCATGAATGAATAACATATACAAAAATATCTCAATTTTCTAGAACTAAGGAAAAATGATTTCCAAACACTCATGGTGTACCCACATTTACATTCCTTGAAAAATAGATAAGAGGAATGACCAAAAAAACATCAATAAGTACCAAAATTAAGGAAAAAACTTAACAAATATTATGGTGCCAAAATCCTCCAACAAAATGATGTGCAACGACATGTAGAAATAACATCTGGATCTTATTTATGAAATCCAACTAAAATACCAACATGAAATGGGTGATTCCATCATGATTTGGTGGAATAAGAAATAAAAATATAACCTATAGAACTAAAAAAATAGAGAGGAGGAATAAGGATAATTAAATAGGGTACTAGAGGAGGAATATTACCTTAAATATTTATGGAAATCCTCTAATAATAACTTATTAGAGTGGATTAAATAATGGATGAAGGGAGGATGATCCATCTTTTGGTTCATGTGTGCAAGGGGAAGATAAAATCATGGAGAGTGTTAAAATATTGGGGGATAAAAATGGTAAAATAACTATTTAAATGAGTATATAGGAAGAAACATGATTTGGACATACATTTGGCCAAACTGGGTGCCAACCATGGGCCCTCCACTTCCCATGGCCATACGTTCCACACAGTTTCAGTTCACATTTACACAGACCATGTTCCAACCATTAAGAATATATGTACTTTATTGAAGAGACTCTAACATTTTTTGAAGGCCCCCCACATAGTTTCAAAATCCTTGTACCAATTTAATTTATGTCTCATGGTTACCACTAACAATGTGCTAACTGTGCACCATTTATTACATCCATAAAACTTCCAAAACATCACCAGAAGCCACTGAGGCTCACCCAATCACCCAGGTAACCTATAATACCTCATACCTCATATAAATAAATAACTTTAATATATTATAACTATCCTAATTATATTACAAATATTCAATTAAAATTTAATCCATCAAGTAAAATTTAAATTCAAGTTCCTTCTATAATTTTCCACTCTTATGGAAATAGGGTCTTACACTTATTTTTTCCTCAATAACTACTCACTCTACATAAAAATCATATTCCAATTAATTATATAAATTTCTATGTGATGTTCTTCACACATTCTTGACATGTAGGAAGCTGAATCTTTTTTCCTCTATGGTCTTTTTGAAATTCCATTTTTATGTTATTTGGTTCATCTAGAAAATCACTTATATTCATGTTTTTAATTAAATGTTGAGATAGTTGGTTAGGAATAATAACAATCATTTTCATTCCATATCCTATTTCAATTGGTTTCTCATGATCATAATCAACATTTATTCCATCACATTCATAGTTAATATGAATCCTCCTAGTTCCACCCATTAACTAAAACCCAAAAACATAGTGTGACAAAAAATAATCATAGCGATTAATCATACAATCAAAAAAATTATTCATAATATTTATAAATCATAAAAACATATTTTAAATATATGGAAAATTATTTTTAACCTAGTCCATCCATGGTCATAATCTATTCCAATTTATCACAATGGTTCTTTAATAAGATGTGAATTAACCAAAACATATCCCCCATATGTATCCAACCTACTCTGTACTGATTTAGGTGACCCAAGAATTACATATATAAATATTATATCATATTAGGTAAATATTCATTATATATAATTTTAATCCATTATATAACTATAAAGGTTTAGGGTATTTGGAAACTTGGATACATAAAATACCTGTGAAAAAAATATCGTCCTTATCTCTTACTAAGTTCTTCACTATTAACACCCTCCTTATACATATCATTCATAAAAAATTTCTAAATAACAAAAGTAAAAGGAAACATAATAATGTGTGAGTTTAGATTCCTATTAAGGGTATATGAGGGTGATATTAATACAATATCATATTTAAGAATATCATCAGCATAAGGATATGAGAACATGAGATATACATTATAAAGCTTTACCCAACAACTCTTAGATCATAATCACAAGTCATTTAATAAATCATGGCAGTTTATAAGACATGATTCATAAAATAATAAAAGAACATGATATATGAGATAATATATTTGGAATAATATCATGTCATAAAGTAGTGGCATAAAGTGTATCATAATCATAATCATATAAATTTTATGTCAAGGATACCCATCAAGTCATTTATCACATGTTAGTCTTGGGATAACCACATGTGTACCAGTTTTGGGTTTGTGATAAAATTTTGTGTACCCTTACTAGGGTTGGCTAACCACTTTTTTACCTTATTTTGGGAGCAGGATAACCTCTTATCTACCTTTGATCTCATAAAAAAATTAATCTTTACCCAATACATTAGAGGTTTATAACAGACCCACCCATCACATATTCAAAAAAACATTTATCATTTCATCATAGATTAACCCTTAAAAAAGAAAATGGGTTTCATTAATATTTCATGATCATAATCATAAACTATCTTGAGAAAGAATAAAAATGGTAAAAATTAATCATAACTCTATTAAAGCATAAGAAACACAAAAATTATGTTTTTATATATTTAAATACCTTTAATATATCACTCGAACATTTATTTAATAAAATACCATTTTCATTTTGAAATAACATATTTAAAATATAAAAATTTATAGAATATTAGGATAAAAATTTTATATGAAAATAACCATGGAAATTTTTAAATTAATATTCAAAGAAAATAATAGTCATTAAAATTTGAAAATTCATTCATGTAGTGTATGTTAAAATTAAGATTCTATTAACAGCTTTGGTAAAAAGTACCTCATTTATAAATTGATAATAAATTTACTTGTAAACATTTTTATAAAATGTTAACATACATAAAAATGACTTTAATAAATAATAGGAAAATAGTAAAAACATTATTTAAAACATTTTATATAAACTATGGATATTGAAGAAAATATTCTTGACTGAATATAAATAAAAATCCAAGTTTCCTTATAAAAAATAATTTTGACTTTTGAATACTTAGAGAGAGAAAAATAAAAGGAAGACTTTTAATTTATTCAAATAAACAAAGGATTGAAAAATATATAATGTTTTTGAGGTGTGTATTATATAGTTTTATCATTAGAAATATATTCATAAACAAACCCTGTAAAAACATTTGTTATGTAATACCCTTCCTGATTTAGAAAATTTTGAATCATAACCCCCATAAAATAATTATCTTCAATTGAAATATAAAATACCATGCATATAAAGATATTGATGATATTAAATATCTAATGGGATGTAGATACAACTCATAAAAGGATATAGGTGTATAAGATAACATATGTCTCAAAGAAGACAATTTGAGAGGATAAACCCTTACTATTTTGGTAACTTTAGAATCAAAATATATTGGATAAAATAATTTGATTTTTTGATAAATATAAAATTAATTAAGAAGTATCCATGATATTAAATTTCAAAGTAGTATTATATACACCTCATATACATTAATAGGTTTATAACTTCAAACATGTCATAATGAAACAATATTTAGTTGAAGTACCATTACAACTATGGTACCTTTTAAATAAAAGACAATAAAAATAAATAATAATATATGGACCATCAAACCCCATGAATTTAATTAAAATGTAATCATTAATTCATTATCCATTAATTGTTCCATATAAAAGAAATTATGGTTTAGAATACCAAACATGCCTCATGAATTTGAAAATGATACAAATAAACCCATAACATATGTCTATCTTTATTCATAAGAAATAAAACCTCATGAATAATAAATTTATATTTATTATAATTATATACCATAAACATTTAAAAACATATAATATATTATATAATCATCTTATAACATTACATCATCCATTTATTAATAATTCTTTATTAAAATCCTCATTTCTGGTGGATAACTATTTTGTTTTTCATGTATGTTTCAGTTTGGAAGTTATAGTCCTTGAGCATTGATAATTATTCCATTATTTCTATAATATCAATAATTTCATAAGTATAATATTTAATTTTTATATACGCTTTTATACATATTCATATAAAGTGGTGATGAAAGATAAATTACAACACTTCATGGAGCATGAGTGATGTTTCCACTTTTTGATGGATAGAATGAAATAAAGGCAAATAATTATTCAACTTTAAAAACTAATTATTATATTATAAACATAATATATATTCATTAAATATATCCTTATTACCAATAATATAAATTAGAAATGAATAATGAATCACATCTCTCCATGGTGGTGTCAGTCCACACATATGTACGGGAAATATAATAATTTTATAAAAAATGGGATAGTTAGAAGAATGATAAGATATTATAATTACTGATGAATAATAATTTCATAAATATAATATATAAACATAAAATAAATAATAATAAAAACCCTGAAATATGGAAATGGGAAATGATTTATATCTCTATGTGGAGGCAGTAGTCCACACGTCTGCACGAGCGATACTTTTATTTATCATTTGATGGAGAAGAGGTGAAAAATGGTTGTGAAATAATAATAACAAAATGTAAGTATATTTATGATAATGGATTTTTTATTTCATTATTTATACAATAGGTTTATAGTATATGTAAGAATAAATAAAATTTAAAGAGATCGGTTAAAATTTATAATTCTTCTTTGAGATACCTCCTTTGGATTACAACTTAATCCTTATTAAGATGGACTTAGTAGAATAAAATAAGATCTATGATAAAGGGGATGAATGTAGGAAGTTTTTTTAATAGGAATTTTATGATATATAAGGCTCAAATTGTGTAAATATTGTAGGATAAGAGGTTCCCTTTTATAAGTGAGGGGAGGGACAAGCATAGAATCTATTTAAATATATCAATAATATAATGTCACTTTCTTGGGAAATTAGAAAAAATAGAGAATAAATATAATATAAGATAATATAATGTAGAAATATATTAATAAAATAATAATTTTATAATTTTATGTGGCATTACTACCCTTATCTCTTAGTGTACCCCATGGTGAACCCGTTGTAACTTTAACCGTGGTAACAAAATTTTACTATTTTTACTATTCATTATAAACCCAAATTATGTTGAAACTATTAAATTATATTAATTATTATGATTAAAAAATTGGAATCCATTTTAAAATATTTAATTTATATAATTGTTATAAATTCACATTAATATAATCTTATAAAACACAATGAAAACCATTTTTTGAAAAATGTATTTTAAGCATAAAATTGAATTTATTTATACTCATCACATTGTAAAAAGAATCCAATGAATTTTAACATATAAAAGTGAATGTATAATATATAAATTTAATTTAAACCATCAATAATTAATTAATTATTTAATTTATTATGATAATAACACATTGCATACATAATAATAGTATAAAAAATGTGTTTTTAAACCTAAAAATGAACATTTAAAAAAATTAAATATTATTCTAATTATCTTGTAATTAGTTAAATTTTTTATAATTAAATTAGTTTTATATTTAGGTAATACCAAATATCATAAATAATCTTACTTATAAATTTCTCTATTCCATGAAAATAGATGATAGTTTTGCAAAAATTAGAATTGCTAACTATTCACTGAAAAATCATAATTTTTAGAAAAATACAAATAATTCACCCTAATATAATATTGAAAATATAATTTAATAAATTATTTTCATTTTACCATAGAATAATTCTAAATTTTTTATAAATTAATTATAATTCATGCACACAAAATGATATAAAAAATATTTTTGAAGAAAAGATATTTTTTAAACCATAAAATGGATTTATTGAAAATTGAGTACATATTTATTATGAATTAATCAATAAATTTTAATTTTATAAAACATTTATAAATATTTTATATAATTTTTTTATTCTTATTTATTCTACCAATTTAATTACTGGGTTATAATTGTCATATTTAAATAATAATTTTTTTATAATATCACAGTTAGTTTAAAGATCAGTCTTTCATATCGAGAAATATATCATGAATAATATTATTTTAAACTAAATTTTATGTGCGTTACAATATATCAAGACCTTTTATGGAATGTAATTACCTTATTATTTCAATAAACCTAGTGTTTTATCTGCAAGTTCATTTCTAGAAAGTCAAAGAAGGAGACATCAAGCACACATGTTGATGACACTGGTATGAAACATACTTGATTAGGGATATAAAGTAAAAGATATTATATTAAATTGTGTGAATTCATATGTGATTTTTTCTCATCATGGAATTTAACATCTTTCTCTATGTGTTTCTTGGTGAGTTTCTAAATTATAACCTTAGACATTAGGTGACATTTTCTAATTACACAGATAAAGGGGCCTAGATAGATATACACTAATTGTATTTAGAACCCCAATTAAAATCTATATGATGTTAACATGTTTTAAAAAATATCATTCCTTCATGTGGTTTAATGATTATTCATAATTTTTTGATCATATTGATTCAATCAATAATTATTTTAGAGAATAAATTTATAGATTGAATATAATATAAATATTTATTCACTAGGTAATTATTAATAATATATATATAATATTTTTTATTCCTGTTTATTCATAATGTAAAAAATATTTTTCTATTTGTTTACAAAAATATTTGATAAATATTTATTTGTTTGTTTTGGGAATATAACATTTATTTATTTATCTAGGAATACTACAATGATATTTATTTATTTAAAAAGATAATTATTATTCAAGGTTTCATAAATATTGAGGAGAAAAAATGGTTAAGCTAATTGTTTGATGAAATTGATATATTAAATAATAATTGGGTTTTTTTTCATTTATTTATTTATGAAATGATATTTATTTATCCATGAGTTTTGAGAATTTAAAATAAATAATAATAATAATATTATTATTTAGACATGAGGTTCATCGAGGATTAAAATAATTATTAGGGGCCTTTGTGAAATTATTATTTTCTAATTATAGTTCTATATAAACCTAATTATATCATTCTTAAATCTAATGGTTGTCTGATATAATGAATTATATAGAGATGCCAATAAATCCATAGAGTGATCTTCCCTTATAAATCCCTCATGAATAGAGAGATATCATCCTACATGAATCTATCATGTTTATAGTGAACCAGAGTGATTCATTATAGTCTTGAAGGATTTTTTTATAGTTAATGATAGATGATGTGATCATTAGAATCTTCCACTCTAGAACTTGAATATTTTTATAAATACATTCATATATTCATGGATCATGAGAAGATTATTGATAGAGTTAATATAATTTTGATTCCTTTGACAAAATAAAGGTATGATTAGAGGTTTCTATTAAATAATCAGTGAAAAATGAATTAGAATAAGTCGTAATTCTTAATCCACTTAAATTAAATTTAAATTATATGTGATGTTCTTGTCTCATTGACTTTTGGGTTTTTATTTCATTTAATTTTAAGGATAAATACAAATAATTTGATTAAAAACATTATTATTCATTATACTAACCTCTTTATCTATGCCCTAAAACATTCATGAGGTATCAGAGTGATCACAAAACAATTAATAATTATTAGTTGTTTGTCGATTAGAATGAGTGTTTTTTTGTCAGTATTTCATTTATTTTAATCAAAAATTTGATATTACATATTTCTTCACCTTTATTGGATATATAAAACATGAATAATAGCTGAATAATGAGTAGGGGTTCTATTGAGAGTTTCGAAGGGTTCTCATCAGATGACATAGTTCCATGTTGTTGGAGTTGGTGTCATAGAACCAACTTATGCATACTTTTTGATTACATATATTTATAGTTTTGAATATGAATAAACTATTTATCACAAAATTATTGTTATTATGTGTAACAAAGTGTGTGATAATGTCCTAGGTGTAGCTCTTGCACTGACAGGTCATAAGAGTTCCCCGCTACGATGAGAATCCAGAAGTTCCACAACAGTATTCTCAATTTATGTTCAATATCTGTATAAAATAATTTCAGGGACAAAAATGATATAGGATATCAATATTGGAGACTCACACTACTTTATGGAACCTTTTCATGGTGTACTCACTTGGAAATTTTCTGTTTAGAAGATTATGAGAACGAGAAATGCCAGTAGAAAATCAATATTTATATATTCCATTGGATATTCTTATTTATAGACATGTGTATTGATACCCATACTTTAATACAATTTTTAATGGATATTATGAGTCATTTACTATTATATATTTATGAGAACCATTATAAAATTTGTTCATGGTGAAGTATGATACTTTGGGTATGTCTCGAGTAATATTTCTTTAATGAATAATTTGACAAATGATTTGTACCTTATGTTCTTTTAAGGAATTTGATATCTTAGGCCCATTGAAAGAAATTATATAGCCTAAATAAATACCTAACCATGGTGTTTTTTAGAAAAATTCAATTTTCAAAAATCCAAAGAAATAAAACTGAAGCATATAAGTAGATGGCACCAACATTCAATATTCTTTATTTGAGTTATTTCGATAAAGTGATTATATTACAAAATAAGCATCTGTACGAGGTTTGATGCTATTTTATCACTATTTTAATTCTCTATGGGTTCCTTGGTGTGTATCAAGATTCTAACCATGGACATTGGGATACATTTCCTAATTCCAGAGAAAATAGCCCCATAGGGCCACACACTAAGTGTATCTAGAGCAATAGTTTAAAAATAATATTATTTTTTATTTTAAAATTTGAATAAATATTATTATCATTATTTGTTTAATAATTATTAATGTTTTCTTGATCACTTATATTTTATTACTGGTTATTCAATATAATATTTTGTGAGAAAAATATTAAATAAAGATTTATTTTTTGTTTAGTGAATATTATATCTACTTATTTAATAAAGAATATTGTAGTGATATTTATTTATTAAATAAATAAATATTATTCAATGCCTAATAAATATTCTGGATGAATAGATAACCAATATTAATGGTTTGGTAGGAAATAATATATATGTATATAATAAATATTATTTGATTAAATAATATTTAAATATTTCAAGAGTTTTTCACATGAGAGGAAATAATAATAATAATATAATAATATTTATTGATATGGGGTTTCATAAGGATTATGAAAAAAAAAATTTATATGTACAATTATATTTTTCAAACTCTATTAGTATATAAACCTAATTATATTTATTCTTATGGGTTTCCATTTGTTTCTTTGCGCACAAAAACAACCTAATAATTCTCTCAAGTCCTTAGAGTGACCCCTTATGTAATAATACTCCTAAGAATGGAAAGTGATCCTCCACCACAAATCTCATTTCTAGAGAGACCAAGAGAATACTTCTTGAATTGATTATCATGGTGATAATATATTAATGATGATAGAATTATTATCTACTATACTGGCACCTAGAGATTCCTATAGTGATGTACGAAGGGTTGTAGAGAACATGTGGATCATCACTATAAGGAATATGCACTTGATTTATACAACATGATTTTGGGATGACGTAGAATAATTATTAGATTCATCAGTAAATATTAATAAATAATTATAAGGAAATTATATAATTTCTTAAATTAAATATAAATCATTATGTGATGATCTTGTGTTTTAGTTCCAACATTCCCTGTAACATCCCAAGTAAGTAATGAATAATATATATTTTTATCTATGTCTATTTATGAATTAGACAGTGTTTTAGAGGCTTAAAATTAGAATAAATCCAATCTTAAGCATGGAATACCCTTATATTTTTAAAAGATTGTTTTACTACCTTTTGATGGAAAACCATTTTTTAAATCAAACTTTCGACAATTTTATAAGCTCTATTTGTCAAAATAAACATATTATTTATGATTGGGACATTGAAATTTACATTGGATAAATTTCTGGTATTTTTATGATAATGTTCATTTTTTAATGAATAATGAAAAAATACAGCATTTTACATCAAAAATGCTTTTTCATCTAATTAAATTATATGGTTAGATTATATTTTGAATTGGTTTTAAAGTTCAATTAGAATATATTTTTACCATTTAATTCAATATTGTTCGTTGGAATTAATTTCACATTGAAATTAGACTTAAACTAGTGTCAATCTTTTGCAACCTATTGTTTCATAAAAACACGCTTTTTACTCAGACAGCGGGAATTAATTATTAAATTAATTATTGTAACTTATATGTTTTGAATTTTTTAAAATAGACATCATTTTTGAATTCGGAATATCAAATATAGATTAGGGTGAAGTTTTGATATTTTTCTGAAAAACTTCAATTTTTGATGAATAGTGAAACCACTAAGTGGTACTTAAAAAACTGATTTTTCGTTTAAATGAAACTTTACCACTTTTGTGTTTTGAATTTCAAAAATCTGACATAAATGGTTTTCATTAAGAAGTAAAATGTGTTTCAATGGTATTAAAATAAATTTTTGGTTAATAGTAACTTTTAAGTTTTTAATCGCGATTAGAGGTAATTAGTGTAGTTTAAGGTAAAAATAATGTTTTAATAATATGAGATGAGCTTGACACATGTCCTAACCTTATTGGATGTGTCATGGCCGACCAAGAAAATCCATGGGTCAACTTGGAGGACCCCATGGAGCCAATTTGGAAGGAAAATGACATTAATATCTTTTTATTTAATGTAAAAGTAAAAATGACACAAACATGAGTTGTTTTACTAAAACAATTTTTAAATGGGGTTATACAAGTAATATTTTTGACTATAAATAGTAATTGGAAATATAAAAATATTTCCTACATCATAGTATTTTTTTTATAATTTTTATACATTAAATAAATTAAATTATTTATGACATCATGATGATACAACGATTACCTCATTATTTAACGATTTAAATAAAATGAAAAGATAATGTAAAATCTAAGACCTAAACTTGTCAAAAACCTATTTTATGGGTATATTTAGAATGATTATCAACTTATACTTGAATTATATCAATGTGGCACCTTTTAAATCCTAAACTCATTTTAAAATAAAGTAACATTTCTTTGCTTTCCAAGAGTACCCCTCCTCTCCTCTTATAAAAGGCCCCCACCTCTACCACCTTACCCACACTTCCAAAGCCTTTGGCTCGGCCAAAACCTGAACATTTTTTCTCTCCACATACCTCTCTAACTCTAAGAATCCTCACTTTGGGCAGAAGTCTTCCCAAGGAAGCCTTTGAGATCAAATTAAAAAGGGTTACCCGTTTTAAGGTAATGTCTTCACTTGTGTTCTTTTGTTATATTTTGCTTCTCCAACCCCCTAAAATCTTTTTATTCATTTCTTTTGTAACAAAACTAGTATCTACCATATAATAGTATGTTGTTATAAGAAGTATTTGAGCCACACTTACACACACCTACATCTAATGGTTAAAGAACATACTGTTTCCGTGGATGAAAAATTTCTTCCTCACGAAACGATGATTGTTCAATATTCTTATAAAACATTCAAAGGTGGCCATTAAGATGTCACTATATTTATATATGATATATAATATGCTTATGTTTTCCTTAATCTTCTTTATTTTTCATTTATGGCATACCTTTATGGCTTCTATTATGGGTATACGCGATATCTTCATTTTAGGAAGTGCGGACTACCGCCCCCTCAAAGTGATTTGATTTCGTTAATGCCATATGTGGGACGTATAAAGGATTTAATTAATAGTATTATATATGATATTATACTGGAATTATAATATACCTTTATATTATTATGATTCCATTCCATAAAATACGAAATAGAAATGAAAGTAGCGTTCATGCGTACGTACGGCTTACCGTCTCCATGAACGATGCATTTCATTTTTTACCTCTAAACGTTATGTAATATTATAAATGCATGTATATACTGGATATATATGATATATATGATATATACATCATGAGTATAACTCTGGATTTAATGGATACATGAACAACTTGTAATTATAAAGAGCATATTTTTGACTCAAGTACCAATGATCATTAAAATGACCGTTATTAACTTAAATAATTGCATAGTGTTCATGACATGGTAATAAGTGATATAAAAGAAATAATGAACTTGAAAAAGGTTCTTAAGCAAGTAAATATTAACTCAAGTTTATTATTCAGGAGGTTAAATAATGATCGAGTCAAGTCGGACCTTAGGTAAGGGACTTCGTCTCAATCTCCATTCATTGAGACATATTTTGTTTTATACACATCCTTCTTTTATACGATGTATAAACCCCTTTGACTTTTACGTTTATCCAAAAGGAAAATTTTTTATATGAATTGTTTTACTAAATGAAAAAAGGGAATGTTTTTGTCATACGCATGCGGCGACAACGACTTCTCTGCCGCCACAACCATTATTTGAGTTTCAGCATCCTCTACAAGCCATACTTTTTTTAAAAGAAAAATAAATACCATGTTTTACTTTTATTTTATTTTGGTATTGAAAATGGTTTTCATAATGTTTTTATATCAATGTGTTGTATTGATATCTTGTGATTGAAAGGTAGAAATGTTATGTTTCCTTTATGCATGTTTTATGTGATACGATTATGTTATGGTTCTTGGGAATTATTATGAAGATGGGTGGTTCCGTGATAAACTAAGGGCGGGTGAGCCCGATATAGCTCTCAAATGCATTGGGTAATGCGAAGGAGTTAAACTTTAAGGTTTCTCCGAAGAGATTTTGGGAATATACTGTGATGGGTATTCCAAACGTAACCAAGAGGGTTACTCCCTACGTAAGAATGTTATAAATGCCTCAAGTTACCTTTATGTCTTATGATTTCTATGATTTATTCATGATTTGATGAGGTATGTTAAAGTGCTTATGTTCTATGGGTAAAGTATGATTTCATTCTTATGTATATATGTACTCATGTTTCCTTTACATATTTTTATATCCCTTACTGAGCTTTTTATGCTCATCCCAAGTTTTTTGAAATGTTCTTCATAGGTTAAGGGAAAGGTACATGATATGATGATAGTGTCAAGGAAGTGTCAAGAAAGAATCCATGTTTTATTTTAAATATGTTGCCGTTGATGGAAAAAAATGAATACTATCTTTATGTAACCACTTTGTTTAAATGTGGAATGTAATGAAAGTTTTATTATCTAATTCTCTAAAACTCTAAACCCGAAAGGATCCTCAATGTGTAATCTTGTAATAACTCAATATTAAGTAAGGTTTAAGGCTGGGGCCTTATAGTTGGTATCAGAGGTTGGTTTAGATAACTTTAGGAGTTAGAATTTTATTAAATGATTATCCAATTTTTTTTATATATGGACAAATTGAAATGATATAGCATTTGAAGATTACCATGTTGCTTCATCTAAGACATGTTTGTTCAAAATGGTTTTCTGCAGAGGAAACAAGGAAGAAGTGGTAGGAAGGCATACAGAAGGAAATAACCTTCTGAATCAGCATCCTGAGATTGTCGAAATTGGAACTGAACAGTTTGTTGCAGTAATGGTGGCGGTATCCATGCACGAGATTAGCCAGATCAACCGCAGAGGAACATGTCAGTGGTGGAACATTTCATGAGGCAACATCCCCCATCATTCATAGGATCATCTGACCCTGTGCTAGCTGAAGGGTGGATTAAAGAACTAGATAAGATTTTTGATGTCATGGGGTGTTCAGAAAATCAAAAGATTAGTCTTGCTATTTACTGTTTGGAGTGTGAATCAGATCAGTGGTGGTCGATGGTTAAAAATATCAGGTACGCTGATGAGATTGATGCTCTTGACTGGGATAAATTCAAAGGTATGTTTCTTGAGAAGTATTTTCCTAAGGCTGTTTGACTTAGGATGGAAAAAAAATTCCTGGAATTGAGGCAAGAGGAAGACTCAGTGGCTGCCTATGAAGAAAAGTTCACTCGATTGGCAAGGTATGCTCAAAATTTTATCTGAGACCTTGATAGTAAAATCAATCGTTTTTACTTAGAATTAAAGCCAAAATATGGAAGGGAATTGACTTCTCATGAGTTTAAAAGTTATAAAAAGCTTTTTCGATGTGCTGAGAAGGTGGAAATGGAGTTTGACGATGATCAAGTGTTCTATAACAACCAGTAGAAGAAGAGACCGAGGTGGCATGAGAAAGGAAAGAATTATTCAAAAAGTTCTGACGGTAAGAAAACTAAGTTTCTAGTTTGTGATAAATTTGCTAAAAGGCATGCTGGGGAATGTCTTCTGAATTCTGGAAGGTGCTACCGATGTGGTAAGATGGGAAATACGGCTCGTGATTGCACTGAAAAAGATCAGGGTGATGGTAAGACCAAATTTGATTTACAGTTAGTGAAATGTTTTAAGTGCAATGAGATGGGTCACTATGCAAACGAGTGTCCGAAAAAGTGCTTGAGTGATGGGAAGAAGTTATACTACAAGCAGAAAGGGGTGGTGAAATCCTTTGCAACTACTTCAGCAGATGTCGGGCCATCAAATGAAGTTGTATCAGGTACTTTGTTTGTTTTTTCAGATTATGCTAGTGTGTTGTTTTATTCGGGGTCTACACATTATTTCATCTCTGAAACCTTTTCTAGTAAAATGGGAATACCATCTCAAGAAATGACTCCTGAACTTTTGGTAAAAACACCTGGTGGAAATGTTGAGGCAAAAAGAATTTATAATAATCTTCCCATCCTTAACCGTGGAAAGAACCTACTTGCAAACCTTATTGTTTTACCTCTAGTAGAGTTTGATGTTATCCTGGGTATGGATTGACTCTCTATTTACCATGCTAATATTGACTGTAGAGCTAAAGAAGTTTCTTTTCAGAAAGAATTTCAGTTTGTGTACAAGAATGAACCCTTATTGTTGATAACTTATCAAGAGGCCGAGAAACTTGTAAAAGATGGAAATGAATGTTACCTTGCACACATTGTTGAAAACAAAGGAACTGTTCAGATTAATGATGTGCCATTGGTAAATGAGTATCATGATGTTTTTCCTAACGAGTTTCCTGGAATAATACCAGATTGGGAAGTTGAATTTACTGTTGACTTAGTTCTTGATGCTAAGCCAATTTAAAAACCCCCTTATCGAATGGCTCAAATTGAACTTTTGGAGTTGAAAGAGCAATTGCAAGATTTATTAGAGAAAGGTTTCATTCGACCTAGCACATCACCATGGGGTGATCCTATTTTATTTTTTTAAAAAAATATGGTTCTATGAGACTTTTCATTGATTATAGAGCCTTTAATAACATCACTGTTAAGAACAAATATCCTTTGTCTCATATTGATGATTTGTTTGATCAGCTCCAGGGAGCTCAGTATTTTTCAAAGATTGACCTGAGATCGGGGTACCATCAGTTGAAGGTAAAGGAATCAGATATTCCAAAGACCGCGTTTCGTACAAGATATGGCCATTATGAATTTGTAGTAATTTCTTTTGTTCTAACCAATGCACCTGCTGTATTCATGGACTTAATGAATAGTATTTTCTATGAGTTCTTGGATAAGTTTGTGGTTGTTTTCATTGATGATATTTTGGTGTTTTATAAAAGTAAATAGGAGCATGAAAGACATTTAAGGGTTATTTTTTAAACCTTAAAAGAAAAGAAATTGTATGGGAAATTCAGAAAGTGTGAGTTTTGTTTGCAAAAAAATTCTTTCCTTGGTCACATTGTTTCTAAAGATGGGATAACTGTTGATCCTGCAAAAAGAAAGGTTGTTGAAGAATGGCGAAGACCCACAAATGTAACTGGGATTCGTAGATTACTTGGATTGGTAGGCTATTACCGAAGGTTTGTTAGAAATTTTTTCACGGTTATCTAGTCCAATGACTAAGATAACTCGGAAGGGTGTTAAATTTATCTAGACAAAATAATGTGATGATTGTCTTCAGGAACTGAAAAGAAGATTGGTGAATGCTCTAGTTTTGGAACTACCTTCCAGGAATGGTGAGTTTCTTATCTAGAGTGTTGCTTCATTGAAAGGACTTGGTTGTGTCCTAATGCAGAATGATCAGGTAATTGCTTATGCTTCACGACAGTTGAAAACTCACGAGGTAAATTACCCTACTCGTGATTGGGAATTAGCTGCTGTTGTTTTTGCTTTAAAAATTTGGAGGCATCATTTTTATGGAGTAAAGTGTGAAATATATACCGATCATAAAAGTTTAAAGTATATATTCACTCCGAAATAATTGAATATGAGACAGAGGAGATGGCTGGAATTAATCAAGGATTATGATTGTACAATTCATTACCATCCAGGAAAAGAAAATAAAGTGGCTGATGCTTTGAGTCGAAAAAGTAAGGCTTCATTAACAATGTTTTGTTTGGAATGTGATCCTTTGGTTAAGGATTTGATGAACTTTGGCATAGAAGTTTTTGGTGCAGGATGGTCTTATGTTTTGTTTCAGGTATCAGTGAAATCTTCTCTATCAGACAGAATCAAGCAGGCACAGAAGCAAGACAGTGAGTTGCAAAAAAAGGTAGAGCTGGTTCAGAAGGGTAAGTTGCCTGAATTCAACATTGATAATGAATGTGTTTTGATATTTGGGAAGAGATTGTGTGTGCCTTGTGATTTACAGTTGAAGAGATAGTTGTTATGTGAAGCTCATAATTCTCCGTTTTTAGTTCATCCTGACAGTACTAAGATGTACAGAGATCTGAGGGAGTATTACTGGTGGGATGGAATGAAAAGAGATATTGATGATTTTACTGTGAAGTGTTTGACTTGTCAGCAGGTTAAAGCAGAGCGGCAGTTACTGAAATGGATGCTTCAGCCTTTACCAGTGCCAGAGTGGAAATAGGAGAATATATCCATGGACTTTGTTGTGGGATTACCGAAGACATCTCAAGGTAATAATGCAATCTGGGTTATTATTGATTGCTTGACTAAATATGCTTATTTCCTTGCTATACAAGATACTTTTTCCCTAGATCAACTTTCCTGTTTGTATCTTAAAGAGATATTCATGTTACATGGAGATCCTCTCTCCATTGTATCTGATCGTGATACCAGGTTTACTTCTAACTTTTGGAAAGGATTTTAGAAGTCGTTGGGTACTGAATTAAATTTTAGTATAGCTTTTCATCCTCAGTCAGATGGGCAGTCAGAGCGAACAATTCAGACTTTGGAGGATATGCTACGTGCTTGTTCGATGGATTATCAGGGAAGTTGGGACCAACATCTTTCCTTGGTTGAATTTTCATATAATAACAGTTTTCATTCTAGTATACAGATTGCACCATTTGAGGAATTATATGGGAAGCGGTGTCGAACTCCAGCTTTTTGGGATGAAGTGGGTGAAAAAAGCTGATGGGACCAAAATTGGTAGAAGAGTTGGCAGAAAAAGTTCAGCTGATACAGAAACACATGAGAACAGTTCAGAGCAGGTAGAAAAGTTATGCGGACAAGAGGAGGAAGGATCTCTCTTTTGAGGTAGGTGATCATGTTTTTCTCAAAGTATCACCATGGAAAAGTGTGATGCAATTTGGTAAGAAAGGAAAGCTGAGTCGAAGGTTCATTGAACCATATGAAATTCTGGAGAGAGTTGGACCAGTTGCATACCGAGTGGCTTTATCTCCGAGTTTATCTCAGGTACACAATGTTATTCATGTTTCGATGTTGAGAAAGTATATGCCAGATCCATCTCATGTTTTGAGTCCAGAGATAGTTCAGTTGGAAGAGAACCTATCTTATGAGGAACAACCGGTCCAGATTCTTGACCACAGGGAGCAAGTGTTACGGAATAAGGTGATTCATCATGTAAAGGTTTTGTGGAAAAACCACATGGCTTAAGAGGCAACATGAGAATCTGAAAATGCAATGAGGGCTAAATACCCCCACTTATTCGATAAGTAAATAAATTGAGGGGATGCAATTTTCTAATGGGGGGAAGGATTTAACATCCCAAGTAAGTAATTAATAATAGATATTTTTATCTTTGTCTATTTATGAATTAGATAGTGTTTTAGAGGCTTAAAATGAGAATAAATCCAATCTTAAGCATGAAATACACTAATATTTTTAAAAGATTGTTTTACTGCCTTTTGATGGAAAAACACTTTTTAAATCAAACTTTTGACAATTTTATAAGCTCTATTTGTCAAAATAAACATATTCTTTATGATTGGGACATTGAAATTTACATTGGATAAATTTTTGGTATTTTTCTGATAATGTTCAATTTTTAATGAATAGTGAAAAAATACTACATTTTACATCAAAACTGCTTTTTTCCTCTAATTAAATTATATGGTTAGATTATCTTTTGAATTGGTTTTAAAGTTAAATTAGAATATATTTTTACCATTTAATTCAATAGTGGTTGTTGGAATTAATTTCACTTTGAAATTGGGCTTAAACTAGTGTCAATCTTTTGCTACCTATTGTTTCATAAAAACACGCTATTTGCTCAGACAGCGGGAATTAATTATTAAATTTATTAATGTAACTTATATGTTTTGAATTTTGTAAAATAGACATCATTTTTGAATTCGGAATATCAAATATAGCTTAGGGTGAAGTTTTGGTATTTTTCTGAAAAACTTCAATTTTTGATGAATAGTGAAACCACTAAATGGTACTTAAAAAACTGATTTTTCGTTTAAATGAAACTTTACCACTTTTGTGTTTTGAATTTCAAAAATTCTATATACATGGTTGTCATTAAGAAGTAAAATGTGGTTCAATGGGATTAAAATAATTTTTTGGTGAATAGTAACTTTTAAGTTTTTAATCGCGATTAGAGGTAATTAGTGTAGTTTAAGGAAAAAATAATGCTTTAATAATATTAGATGAGCTTGAAACATGTCCTACCCTTATTGGATGTGTCATGGCCGACAAAGAGAATCCATGGGTCAACTTGGGGGACCCCATGGAGCCACTTTGGAAGGAAAATGGGATTAATATCTTTTTATTTAATGTAAAAGTAAAAATGACACAAACATGAGTTGTTTTACTAATTTTTTTTAAATGGGGTTATACAAGTCATATTTTTAACTATAAATAGTAATTGGAAAGATAAAAATATTTTATACATCATATTATTTTTTTTATAATTTTTAGACGTTAAATAAATTAAATTATTTATGACATCATGATGATGCAGCGATTAAATCATTATTTAACAATTTAAATAAAATGAAAATATAATATAAAATCTAAGACCTACACTTGTCAAAAACCTATTGTATGGTTATATATCGAACCCTTATCACCTTATCCTCGAATTATATCAATGTGGGACCTTTCAAATATGAAACTCATTTTAAAATAAAGTAACACTTTTTTACTTTCCAAGAGTGCCCCTCCTCTCCTCTTATAAAAGGCCCCCACCTCTACCACCTTAACCATACTTCCAAAGCCTTTGGCTCAGCCAAGCCCTGCCCATTTTGTCTCTCCACTTACCTCTCTAACTCTTAGAATCCTCACTTTGGGCAGAAGTCTTCCCAAGGAAGCCTTTGAGCTCAAATCAAAAAGGGTTACACGTTTTAAGGTAATGTCTTCACTAGTGTTTTTTTGTTTTATTTTGCTTCTCCAACCACCTAAATTCTTTTTATTCATTTATTTTGTAAAACAACAGTATCTAACATATACTAGGATTTTGTTATAAGAAGGATTCGAGGTACACTTACACACACCTACATCTAATGGTTAAAGAACATACTATTTCCATGGATGGTGAATTTCTTCCTCACGAAACGATGATTGTTCAATATTCTTCTAACACCTTCAAAGGTGGTGATTAAGATGTCACTATATTTATATATGATATATAATATGTTTATGTTTTCCTTAATCTTCTTTATTTTTCATTTTTGGCATACCTTTATGGCTTCCATTATGGGTATACGCGATATCTTCATTTTAGGAAGTGCAGACTACCGCCCCTCAAAGTGATTTGATTTTATTAATTCCATATGTGGGACGTATAAAGGATTTAATTAATGGTATTATATATTATATTATACTGGAATTATAATATACCTTTATATCATTATTATTCCATTCCATAAAATACGAAATAAAAATGAAAGTAGCGTTCATGCGTACGTACGGCTTACCGTCTCTATGAACGGTGCATTTCATTTCTTACCTCTAAAGGTTATGTAATATTATAAATTCATGTATATACTGGATATATATTATATATATGATATATACATCATGAGTATAACTCTGGATATAATGGATACATGAACAACTTGTAATTATAAAGAGCATATTTTTGACTCAAGTACCAATGATCGTTAAAACAACTGTTATTAACTTAAATAATTGCATAGTGTCCATGACATGGTAATAAGAGATATAAAATGAATAATGAACTTGAAAAAGGTTCTTAATCAAGTAGAAATTAACTCAAGTTTATTATTCAGGAAGTTAAAGAACGATCGAGTCAAGTCGGACCCGAGGTAAGGGACTTCGTCTCAATCTCCATTCATTGAGGCATATTTTGTTTTATACACAACCTTCTTTTATACGGTGTATAAAACCCTTTGACTTTTATGTTTATCCAAATGGAATCTTTTTTATTCGAAGCGTTTTACTAAACAACAAAAGGGAATGTTTTTTTCGTACGTATACGGCGACAACGACTTCTCCGCCGCCGTGACCATTATTTGAGTTTCGGATTCCTCTACAAGCCATACTTTTTTTTAAAAGAAAAATAAATACCATGTTTTAATTTTCTTTTATTTTGGTATTGAAAATGTTTTCATAATGTTTTTATATCAATGTTTTGTATTGATATCTTGTGATTGAAAGGTGGAAATGTTATGTTTCCTTTATGCATGTTTTATGTGATACGATTATGTTGTGGTTCTTGGGCATTATTATGAAGACGGGTGGTTCCATTGTAAACTAAGGGCGGGTGAGCCCGATATAGCTCTCTAATGCATTGGGTAACGCGAAGGAGTTAAACATTAAGGTTTATCTGAAGAGATTTAGGGAATATACTGTGATGGGTATTCCAAAGGTAACCAAGAGGGTTACTCCCTACGTAAGAATTTTATGAATGCCTCAAGTTACCTTTATGTCTTATGATTTCTATGATTTATTCATGATTTGATGAGGTATCTTAAAGTGCTTTTGTTTTATGGGTAAAGTATGATTTCATTCTTATGTATATATGTACTCATGTTTCCTTTCCATATTTTTATATCCCTTACTGAGCTTTTTATGCTCATCCCAAGTTTTTTGAAATGTTTTTCATAGGTCAAGGGAAAGGTACATGATATGATGATAGTGTCGAGGAAGTGTCAAGAAAGAATCCATGTTTTATTTTAAATATGGTGCCGTTGATGGAAAAAAATGAATACTATCTTTATGTAACCACTTTGTTTAAATGTGGAATGTAATGCAAGTTTTATGATCTAATTCTCTAAAACTCTAAACCCGAAAAGATCCTCAATGTGTAATCTTGTAATAACTCAAGATTAAGGTTTAAGGCTGGGGCCTTATATTCTCACTTCAATTAATATTCGATCCAGTTCTGTTGGTATTGAAGTTTATCATTGATGTATATATTAGATTAATCATCCATTACACTAAAAATCAATGTTGGGAATGAACTATCAGACACTTATTCTATTTTTGGAACATTAAAGTGGTATTATAATGGTGACATAATTATTTACAATTATTTAAATATCATAGATTGATTTACACATTTATCATTAGTATTCAATTTCGGTTTAATTGTTCTTTAATCTGAATTTGGAGATATTATCTTCTTCCTCTCTGTTATGAAAAATATAATAAAAGAAGATTAATTTTATGAATGAATATAATTAAAATAACTCATCTAGAGGTTCCTAGGATTTTGGACGGATAACGCACGAGTACACACTATTTATCCCATTGGTATGTGATGTGTGTCTATGTTCAATGCACCAAGGAGATTTATGAATTAATTTGGGATTAATTTAAGCCATGTGAATTTATTAAACATGGGGTGTATTTAAATACAACATATGTTGACTAGGCCAGCCTGACACATGGTTATCTAGTCTACATAGTGTGTAACATTAGTATATGACGTGTAATCCTTTAGTTAAATATGGGACATGTTTTTTTCCTAAGGGCAACATGAATGGTTATTGTAACTCGAATACCACATGATGTGTAGCCTATGTACATTACATGTAATCTATTAATTTATATAGAATGACTACATATTGAGTCCCCAAGAACCTTCCGTGAATATATGATAAATATACATTCCATGTTGCTAGATTATACATGCTGTTTATATTATCAAATTACACAAAATTAAAAATTGTTTTTACTATACTAATTAAAACATATTATAATGTGTAACATGTGTTATTTATTTGATTATGTACACACCATGTGATGGTTTATATATATATATATATTAAATGGGTAATTAATTTCTGCATAATGTTTAGACCTGCATATTGTGCATAAATCATAATACGATCATTACTCTACATGCATTGAAACATAACATACTATATAAATGACATGTGTTTCACATGTCATTTATTTGAATATGTATATTACATTAAATTACATGATAAGTCGTTAATTCCACATGATTCATGAGTAAATAGTATAAAAATATAATACACTTTGGGTAGTTCAAACAGGTACTCACCGTGTTTCTTCTAAGGTACATGTACTGTACATAGTTAATTTTAAATAAATAAATTTAATTTATTTAAAATTATGATGGGTGAGGATCTCAATAATATTCATTTAAGAATTAAAATAAAAATAATTTATTAATTAAAGAAAATAATTAATTGATTTGATTTTGATTTATCTCAAATTAGAACAATTAAAATTGAATTCTATTTTATTAGATGTAAAATTTGTTTCATGAATGTGAATGATAATGAGCATTGACCAAAAACTTGTATGTGATTGGTTTATTTTTTATTTTTTATTAAATTTAATTGATGGAATGGCTATTATCCCTCCTCTCATTATTTGGGGAACTACATACCCATGATTTTCTTTTATGTAAACTCATTAACCAATCCTTTGGTTTCCCTCACCCGTGTGTGATAAAAAACTTTTGTAATGGATGGAGATCCTAAGTGAGTGGAGGTTTTTAAAGTTTGGACCTATGGTGAAACCAATCAAGGAGGTACATGGGTGGATAAGTGGATGTTTTTAACATGGACCAAGTCATTTTTCACAGTATTTTCCCCCTAGGTCGACAGTTAGTTTACCATCTGTGAGATAAACTAACCATTAGTAAAAGTTTATGATAATAGAATTTTATTATTTTATTTCTATAAAGTTTCCAGGTTAATTTCACTATGGTTATTGTTTTTAAATCACATGAATTAATTAATTAAAAATAATTCAATATAAAACTAAAATAAACTATATTATGTGTAAACTTTATTTAAGACATGGTTAATCACTGAAGAAAGTCCACTTAACATTGAAAAGAATATAATAAAGGTAAAAATGAAATTTTTTACATAAATATTAAAAATAATTGAATTATATATATATAGGTGGTATAAACTTCCAATACTTATGTTAAAATTGAACCATATTTTTAAAGTTCATGACTGTCTCAATTCAGTGTACTTTTAAATAAAAGGTTGACTAACTAGGAAGGAACTGGTGTAATTAAGAGTAAAAGGTTGAGGAAATAAAATTTAAGTATTTTAGGAATGAAGATTCTACTTAAGAGATTAAGGAATCGTGAGTTAATATAGTTGGTAATTTTAATTCCCATTTAAAACCCTTTAAAGAACATTTCTGGCCCAAGTCTGGGTTATGAGAAGGGGAATGTGGGTTTTTTCCATGAGAATATCTAAGAAAAAGGATGTTATAATGTTAATGTTTAGGGATATTGGGTTTCAATAAAATAGTATGATATTAATAAATATAATAGAATATTTATTACCCACTTTTTCCAAATAAAATACTAAAATTATGCTCTTATTATTTATAGAAAAATATAAATATAACTTCAAACATATAAATATGATCTTTACTTGAGATGGATAAATTCTCATAGGAAATAATATCTAAGAATATAAAAGGATCTTACATGTTATCCAACACACTAAAAGGACATTATATGGACTAGTAAACACTATTCCAAAAGCCCATGGGCAAGTGACTAGTGAGGAAGAGTTGTCTTTCTATGAGAAATATTCGAATGATGCCACAAATGTTCAATGTTTCATGTGGTCATCCATGCCCGACTAGATTCTAAAGAAACATGAGAACATATAGGCATCTATATTAAGGTATCACCTTTATGATATCTATTAAGAGAAGGCGAGACATGAGAGATATGAGATCTTTAAGGTTTTTACTTGCAATACTAGAGAGTTGGGACCAAATGGGTCACATATAGTCATGATTATTGGATACATTGAATTCATAGACATCTTGGGGATTAAATTACAATATTAGTTTCACAAAGATCACATGATTTCTAAAATACCCAAGTACTTCTCCAGTTTTATTGTTAATTATAACCTGATAAATGACAAGAAGAGTCTACATGAGATTCTTATTGCCATTCACCAAGTAGAAAAGGACATTGGGGCATGAAAAAACTATGATCTGTATGGGGAATAAGATAAGTTAAAAAAGTAAAAGGGGACTAACAATCATAAAAAGTGTAAATCTCCCAAGAAACATCCTTCCAAAAATAAGAATATCTTGAGTTAAGAAAAAGAAAAAAGAAGTAGTTTGTTTTTCATGAGGAAAATAATGCGAATGGAAGAGGAACTATACCAAAAAGTAATGGTATTATAGTGGTACATTCATTATCAAGTATAATATTTATATATCTATACATTCTGTATTATACATATCTTTTAGTGCTCACATATATATAAAAATAAAGAAACCAAGTAGATTTACAAATATTTCTAGAAGAGAAAAGGATTTGTGGGATACCGATGGTGGGAGGATGGATGCTCTAGCCATTTAAGACGACCATATTTCATTTCCAACATGGATGATATTGGTTTTAATAAATTTTTATTATATACCGTCTATTACAAACAATAATATTTATGTATCCTACCTTGATATAGATTTTTTTTTTGTGTTTGAAAATAAATGTTGGTTGTTTTATAAAGATATTATATATTATGTTATAGAACATTTAAATAATTGTATTTATTTATTAAATTATGAAAATTAATTATTGGAAATTGATAATGAATCATGTTCACATGACTCATATAACACCCATCTATGGCATCACAATTTTGGTCATGTAAATGAGATGAATTTGACAAAGCTCTATCAAGATGGTTATTTAGAATGTTTTCATCTTAAAAAACTTGAAATATGTCATTATTTTTTATAATTAAAAATTAATAAACAGCCATTCAGTTGATATGGTGAATGGTCCATAGATTTTTTAACATTGGTTTGTACTAATGTGCGTGGACTATTTTCAGTAGAAGCTTGTGGCAAGTATTATTACTTCATAAATTTTAATGAAGAAGTGAGTAGATATGGATGTGTCTACTTGATGAGGTATAAGTCCATGTATTTTGAGAGATTTAAGGAATTCAAGAATGAATTAGGGAATTAAATTGGAAATAATATAAATAAGACTCGATTTTATTGAGGTGGGGAATATCTTAACTAAGATTTTATTGAATTTCTAAGGGAGTTTGGAAATATTTATCAACTCACTCCCACTCACACAACATAGTGGAATGGTATTAGAAAAATAAAGAACCATAACTTTATAGACATGTTAAGATTGATGACGAGTCATGTAAATATTCATTGATCCTTTTGGGTATATACATTACAAACCACAACATACACATTATACTGTGTACCAACTAAAGCAGTAAATAGAATTATATTCAAGTTATAGAGTGGAAAGAAACCTATTTTTTCACATCCACATGTATGGGGTTACAATGAATTTGTTAAGGCCATCTCTGGAAACAAACTAGCACTATGGGGCACAAAGTGCGTCTTTATAGGGAATCCTAAGGAAATAAGGGGATATTACAAATAAACACCCTCAGTAAAGAAAGTGAATATCACAGGACAATATGTATGGATAGGGGGAACATCCTCAAGAAGGATAGTGGGAGTAAGAATGAATTCGGTCAAATTGATGGTCAAGATACACAAGAGTTGGTACATGAACAAATTCCACAGGTCCCCAAGGTAGATGTTGTCCTGAAACAAAAGTACCATGTAGAATAGATAGGGAGTTAAGAGGAATAGATATATATGGTTTTCTATCCACCGAATATGATGACTCATTATTAGTTTTCAATAATTAACCTCTCTCTAATAAATCGACTGTAGAGATCTAAAATTATGCAATATAGAAAGAAGATATGAATTATGAAATGGATTCCATGTATTATAACCATGATTGGATTCTTGTTGATCTGCAACTTGATGTAAATCTTGTTGGGTGAAAATGGGTATTCAAGAGAAAGAAAGAATATGATGGTAAAGTAAGTACCTATATATAAAGGCTAGTTGATGAACGGTTTAAAAAAAATTAAGGCATTGACTATTAATTTTTTCTATCCAATTTACATGTTTAAATCCATTAGAATTTTAATTTTTACATCATCATACCATGAATATGAAATCTGGTGGACGAACATCAAAGAATATTTCTTTAATGGGAACCTTTAGAAAAATGTATATATAATACAACAAGAAGGATTTGTGAATCTAGGTTATAGAACATTCAATTTGATGAAGTTATCAAATAATTTTCTTTCATCAAGAATGATTTAGAGCTATGTGTTTATAAGTGGTTTAGTGGGAATGTGGTTGTTATCCTAGTAGTATATGTCAATGAAATATTTGTTATTGGAAATGACATACCATATTTAAAGTCTTTTAATGAATGGTTAACCAAATGCATCTCCATTAAAGAAATAGGTGAATCAACCTACATTCTAGAGATTAAGATCATTCTTGATAGATCAAAGAGGCTGCTTGGACTATGTCAGGATATATACATTGACCACATAATAAATATTGATAGTATGAAACAATCCAAGAGGGGATTAGTTCTAGTGTCACATGGTATATATATTTCCCAAAAAATGTATCCTCAAATAAAATAGGAGAAATATAGAATTATTAAGATCCCATATTATTTAGAAATAGGATCACTCATGTCTTCCATGTTACGTACTGTACTTGATGTCACCTAATCATTGAATATGGTAGGATAATATCAAACTGATCCAGGTGAACCAACTTTGTATTGTATTAAGTTGATCCTTTTGTATCTAATAATAACTAATGATATGTTCCTGGTGTATGGAGGAGACTATGATCTAGTAATTAGGGTTTATATATAAGACAGTTTTCAAATAGATCCAAATGATCTGAAGTCACATTTTGGACATGTCTTTACTCTCAATGGAGGATCATTGAGTTAAAAGATTTCAATGCAGACACTTGTTTCAGATTCTATACCAGAATCCAAGTATATAACAAATTTTAATGTAGAAAAATAATCCATTTGGATACAAATTTTTTTCTATGATATTGATGTGGTACATTTCAATAAATACCCTATCACAATATATTGTGATAATACTATAGTGGAGGCTCTTCAAAAAGAGATATGGTAACACAAAAAGACAAGGCACATACTATAGAAGTATGTCCTTTTGAGGGAATTTTTAAGAGGGGTGTAGTTGTAGTAAGGAGATTTTATATGGAAGAAAACATGGAAAACCCATTAACCATATAATTATCTTAGCATAAGCATGAGTATCATGAGAGAGCTACCAGACTGAAGGTTGTTAGTCTTTGGATTTAGTGCATGTGGGATTCTGTTAGATTTTGTGACCTATAACCATCTTCAATGTACTTATTATTACCTATATTCATATATTTGAATAATAATTAACTAATTATCACGTCATTATTGTTATTCTATGTAATATAGTATATAATAATGTTTTAATAGTAGCTGTTGCACTGATGGGTCATAGCAGTTCCCTGCAATGATGATAACATAAATTTTCAATGGCAGTATTCTTAAATATATGTTATATGTCCAAATTAAATCATTTTAGAGACAAAAATGATATATGATATTAGGTTTTGAGACCTATATGAATTTAAGACACCTTTTCTTAGTGTGCGCCCTTGGTAATTTCTTGTGTGAGATATTTTGAGAGCGAGACCCACTGGTACAAAATCCACATTTGTTTTTATCATTGAATATTAGTATTTATTGCATGTGTATTGATATATAGAAATTAATATTATTATTAATTGATATTATGTGTCATGAAAATTGATGTATTGATATAAATCATGATGACATATGTTCATGGGAAAGTAGGATATGTTGGGTGCATAATGTGTAATATTTCATTAATGATTAATGAGAGAAATTATTTTTCTATTTTGTTCTTTAAGAAAAGTTGATATATAAGGACCTTTGAGATATTTGATATAGACTAAATAAAACCACTTCGATGGTATTATATAGGTATGTTTAATTTTCAGAAAGTCAAAGAAAGAGACATCAATCACATAGGTTGATGACACTAGTATGCGTCCTTCCTTATAAGTGATATCATAATAAAGGGATTATATTACAGAATAAGCATATGTATGTGGTTTAATTCCAATGCAATATTAACTTAGTTATTTGTGGGTTCCTTGGTGTGTTTTGAGATGATAACCATGTAAATTGGGTTTCTTTGCCTAATGCCGCCAAGAAAGAGGCCTAGAGGGTCACACACTAAGCGTATCCATTACCTAAGTTAAATAATAATAATATTTGTTATTTAAAAATTTGTATACATATTAGTCCTATACATGGTTTAGTTATTGTTCATATTTTATTGATCACATATATTTCGTAACTGGTTATTCGAGAGAAAATTTTGTGAGTAGAATATTTGTTAAATATTTATTTACTATTTAGTGAATATAATATTTATTTATTAATTGATGAATAATGAAATGATATTTATTTATTTAATAAATAGGAATTATTAAGGCCTAATAAATATTAATGAGGAATGGAGGACTGAGTTTAATGATTTGGTAAGAAATAATATATATTAAATATTATTTAAAAAAAATATTTATTTAATTTTTGAGTTTTGTGCATACCTATAAATAACAATATTATTATTATTATTATTATTTATACCTGGGGCTCTATAAATGTTAAAAAATAATAATAATCATGGATGTGAAATTATTATTTTCTAACCCAATATGTGTATAAACCCATTTATATTATTTCTTTTGTGATTCCATTTATTTAGTTTTGGAAAACAACATCTAGATAATTCTATCATGGTCCTAGAGAGATCCCTTCTCCATGAACACAATCACCAATGGAGAGTAATACTCCTTTACCACCACTCTCATATCTAGAGAGACTAAGATAATCCCTCTTAAGGAGAAAATTAGATAAATAAAATAAGAATGATGAATGATTTAATATCAATCGTGCTAACACCCAGATATTCATACGGTGATGCTTAGAGGTTTATGGAGCACATGTGGATCTCCACTAGTGGATATCTACATTTGATTACTATAATAAAATTATGGGATGATGTAGAGGCATTTTTAGATTCATCGATAGAGAAATAATTCATCACAACACAATTATTTAATTTATTAAATTAATTATAAATCATTATGTGATGATTCTAAGTTTTGGTTCCGGTTATCTTACATCAATTAATATTCGATTCATTTCAATTGGTCATGGAATTTATCTTTGATACATATCTCATATTAATCATCAATTATGATAAAAAATTGAGTTGTACATTACCTATTTGTCGCTTATGTTCTTCCCAAAACCTTCAAATGATGTGTAACTACAAATTAAACTATGTAGTGAGGTTCACCACATTTGGATGAGCTGTGAGATACATAGCTCACAAAAAAATTACACATGGAGTATTTAATACACTATGTGTTGGCTGGATAGACTGACATGAACCTTTTTAGACTACAAGCCCTGCAACCCACTTACATGTTGTGTAGTCCTACACGGTTCACCCAATAATTTTCACAAAAAACATATAGTCAACAAATTCATTACATAGTGCATAAGAACTTAAATCCATTAAACCCATAATCAATGATATTACACACCATGTATCCTACATACATGTCATGTTAGTAATTATAATATATAAGGTGTAGATTCCAAGCTAACTGATTTTGTTCAACAGAGACACAAAATGTGATACACATGGAATGAAACTTGTCAGTACACACTGTGAAATAACTTAGTAACAAATAAAGTTAAAATTTATAAATAATTAATTAATTACAACATTAAAATGAAACATCATTACTTTCAGCTGGCATTATACTATATAAAATGGTTTTAAGAGTATTTAAACACTTAATTAATTTCAAATAATTTATTTACTATAATAGTAAATGTATTTACTATAGGCATTTAATGTGGTATATGCTGTGTAGGTTAACTCATGTACAATTATCATAAATATTAAATTTATTACACATTATTATGGAATATGGAATTTCACAAAACTTAACCATGTTACTTTTCATGTATGTTGATAGGCCATGTGAGTGTTTAATATAATGCTAAAAATGGTGAAGTTAGTTACAAGCTATGTTGGCTCTAAGTACTCATTGTGTACTTGTTTAATTTTAAATGAATTTAATTTTTTAATTTTTTTAAACCAAAATGATGTATTTTTGAGATTGTTCAAAAGATATATAATGAATGAATGAATGAATTAATAAGATAATTAATTGAATTAATTTTAGGTGATTTTATCTTAATAAAAAAAATGAATTGATGTGACTGATAGTTAGTGCACAAATATGTGTTCATCGCATGCATGTATAATCATAATATTTGACCGACTAATGTATAATCTTTGTTTTTTTAATTTAATTTTTATTATATGTGTTTTTAATAATTATTTTATTAAAATTAAAATGATGGCTTGTGTGGTATCCCCTCCATTATTATGGATGGTCTTGTATACCCATAGTTTCTTTTATGAGAACCCCACAACCATTCCTTTGGATCCCCTCACATGTGTGAGGGTAAAGGCTTATGTAATGGATAGAGATCCTAGGGAGTGGAGGTGGTTCAAGATCAGAGATAACGTGAAAACAACTTAGGAGTTACATTTGAGTATAGGTGGAATATAGTATCTCAAAGAATGTTGAGGTTCATGGAATATCACCTAGGTAAATGGTTAGTTTATCACCCTCTAAACCACTATATATGTTCATTATAATTCGATATTTGTTAATTTATTTCCATTTACTTTTTAATTATTTTTGGATGTGTTTTTTCCATCAATTAATAATAGAACTAATAAGTATGAAAGATGGACTTAAAAAAAATTGAACCATGCGTAATTTTTATCGAGACATTGTTAATAACTTAATTAAAATCCACATAATATTAATAAGAATATAATTATATGAATATATTAATTCATGAATAAATATGAAGTTAAAATCCCTCAAATAAATATTAAGTTAGATATTATTTTTATTACTTAAATAAGAATGTAACCATAGAACTATGTGTTTTCATTTTCAAAGTAAAGACACTTAATTTTATCAATGAATTATTATAAGAGTTTTGGGTCAACATAGATAAATTTGTATTGATTTTAATAGATTTTTTTTCAATTGAAATTTATAATAAAGTGCTGAGGAAATCCGTGTGCAGGATTTATGGATTGGGTATTCCACTCAAAAATTAAGGAGTTTCGAGTTAATGTAGTTGGCCAGTTGTACATATCTAATCTCCTTTGAATAATTTTCATTTCCAAAGTATGGGTTATAATAAAGAATCAAATGGGATATTTCCACTATAATATTTATGTGACCAAATATTTAAAAACCGATGTTGAGGTATATTAGGTTTTGATAAAATAGTGGGATACTAATAAATAAAACTTCTTACATGATATGTTTTGGTAATAAAAAAAAATTCTCTTTTAATTAATGTTGAATATGGAAAGTAAAATCATAATAATACTATGATCATTTTGGAAAAAGTTCATATTCTCAATAGAACATTTTTTCAAGTGTATTATCTTTCATTATATGCGAAAATATTATTTTAAAACTATACTATATGCTAGAATCCCTTGTACCTGTTGAATCACCTCATCGAGTAAGAAATGGTGGGAAGGATGCCTTTAGAAGGTACATGGGTATGATACAACTTTACATTTCATTAGATATCAGTGACATCTAGAGAATCATAAATGCAACATAAGGAAATGGATAATTATACCATTACGTCTCATCTACCATATCTAGATAAAGATAATGATTTTATTTAGATAAATGAGATTTTCTCTACATTATTTCAGTGTAAACTAGAAGAATTATTTTTCCAAATAATATTGTCTTCAATATACTGAAGCACATTGATTAGTTGGAAAATTTCTGCTTAAATATTTATAATCAAATATCCATTAATCTCATATGATTATCTATACCTTATAGGGTCTCTTTTTTCATGTAGTATTATGATATGAACAACATGGATAGACAACTGATGAATCATTTGACTATGATTCAACAAGATATAAGGCTTATGGGAACTCAGTTTCAAAAACCCTTATGGAGAAAAACATGAAAGGAATGGTTAAAAATCCCATGATAATTTTATTGTAAATGGTTTATTTTTAATGTTTTTAGTGAGATAAAATATTTATAGGTAGTGTGGTGAACATGAGGATTTTTTTTATCATGTGGATAGAATGATTATTTCGAAAATAATTTAAGAGGACACAAGTAATGATATCTAATTCATATATATTTATCATAAATTATATGGTTTATATTTTAATTATTGGGAATTAAATACTAGATTATATTAAAATAATAAAACCAATAAGAAAATACTATAATAATTAATACATGTTCTCCCAAGTTCCTAAGAAGTTTGATTCCCTTGTTAATCATAAGAATCACATGACTTTATTAAATAAAGTTGAATTATACTAGAGTCTAAAAAGGATAATTCCTAGGTTTGTGGTGATAATTTCACATCTTATGATTTATTTGGGGATTTAGTAAAATGAAACTATTATTTTATATTAATATTTGTAGAAACATTTATCTCAGTGTAAAATTAGAGAAAATGACACATTATTTCATTTACAAAATGAATGTTATGGGTTTTCATAATTAACTAATAGTTTAGTAATTATTTAATAATACATATCAAACAATGGAATTAATGTTGAAATATGAAATATAATACTCATACCCATTTGTGAAAAAATAATTATTTGTCAATTATAAATGATAATAGTTGACATGTTTATACCCTGAAGAATGTTTAGCCTCTTTCAGATAAAACACTAGGTATACTAAAAAACTTTCTTATCTAGATTTAGATAAAGAAACTTCTTGAATAAACGGTATTACAAAAATGTTATGAAGTTAGTTTAGATACATATACTGGACCATTCTAAGGTAAAACTAGAGGTAAATTTAGATAATTTGTTAAATTCATTTATGATATTTTAGGAATGATATATGAAAGTAATGCATGAACTTGGTAAAATATGCAGTATCCTCCTGCCTAGTATATCAGAGTATATCTTAACCAAGTATTCATCAATAATTAAATATATATTTTAAGGTTTTCCTAAAATCACATTACCTTAGTCACATCATTGGGATGGTTATAGAAAAAAGTAGATCTGTGGGTAATCTTATAAAATTTTAAATTATACATAATTCATTTCCATAAAAGTATCACAAGATAAAAGTGTAAGAACTAATGATATACCAACTAAATTGACAAATGGATATCATATGTTTTGATATTATGTGAGTCCATTATGTCACAACCTATGATGTTTTTATGTGATTCATTTGTTAGGATGACCTTATCTTCAAATTTACATCAAAGGAAACATAAATAAAAACTTAGTTAATTATCGTATAACTATTGAGGATGTTAATATCCCCAATATATAATGTTATTAATCATACCAAATATATTTCAATGTGGTAAGGGAATATCTTTTTAGATAGTGGAAAAAATAAATATATTTTCTTAATATGCACAAATTTTCATAAAAATAGTTAACTCCACAAGTTTAAATAGGTGGAATTGTTCTAGAGACACATACCATCTAAGAAAGATAAAACCATAGTGGTGTTTTTATATTAACCATGGGGGGAGATAAATTATTTGATATTAATAATAAATCTTAAAGGGAGTAGTAAATCTCAACATTATGAAATTGAAAGTTTCATATGAAATTAAATATGGATTCCTTTTTCTAAAAGACAATTATGAATTTTGGAAGTTTTTCAAGTTTATATAAAGCCTTTGTTTGGAATTTAATAGAAACTATACATGGATGGTCAGAATCAAACTAAAAAAATCTTATATAATTAATTAAAGGTTTACAATATCTATACATAATCTATGATAATATATTTTCATGAATCATCATGTGGAATTCCATTAAAAATTTATTTATCATAGATTTTTTATGATCATTTTTGTGTATTGGATGTCAAGACCGTTCTGTTTAATAGAAAAATTAAGGTATATGTTTATATGACATGAACAAAAAGATTGACGACATTAATAAATACCAATATTACATTTAAGTTTTAAGGATCCATTTATGGATCAAAAAAATAATAACGATCATATGACATTCACTTATAATTAATTGTTTCTAGGTGTCAATAAGAGGATAGTGGGAGTACTAAAGTTTTCAAGGAAAATATTTTTGAAAACATATAGAAGATATATGATTTGTATTATGGTTATATAAGATTAAATATTTTCTCTAAAATGATATAATTTTAATAAAAAGTTATCGGGAACAATATCCACATTTATAGATCAAGGGATTTCTTAATACAAATAATCATATATAGTTGAAATAGTATTAAAAAATATATGATAGAACAATACACATGAATTGGTTACATTGTCACATGGTATTATTGTGATGGATAAAATACATATTTCTGAAAGTTTTTTTTGGAAACCTATCTCATATACCTTGATATATACTTTAGTATGATCATTATTATGTTTAAATAATAGAATGAAAATATAAAGCAATACTAGGATAATTGTATTGGTTTATACTATCCAACTATTGTTGAAGAAGTAAAATTAGATGAGATATCGGTAATTATAGAAATAAGGATACTAATTTTTTAGGATATATAATAGTAGTATTCTTTAGTTTAATTTGATATAGTATCCTTGTATGGATAAGGTAATATGAAAATATTAAAAATATTACATTTAGTGGTTTTCATGTCTATGGTAGAATTACTACGTTCCAGTTTTTTTGTAGCTTAAAAAGGGAGTTTGGAAAATATTTTTTTCTAGATTTTGGAGTTATACCTAGATATTAAAGTTTAATCATATTTTAATGAACTTTTAACTATGGTTTCAACCATTATGTGAGAGATGATAGTGGAAAAAATTATACACCTAGTGATATCATCTCTTAGGGGATTTCTCTATGAGATGAGGTTATAGTAAGAAAATCAACCATAGTTAGTGTGGTAGGATCACAAGTTATATCCTTTTCTTAATAGAAGAATTATTATCATGTGAATATAACATGTTGATTTTTTAGTTGTTAGCTCTAGTGGAAGTGGAAGTCTATTGGAAATGGTTCCCTAGATCCAACTACTATGTACATTTGATTGAAAAAATATTTTTGGCATTTAATATTAATTAATATCTTATAATAACTTTATTTTTATCTTATGTGACAATTAATGTGATAATTTCTTTAGATTATATGTCACATTTAATGGAAATAGTAGTTCCTCTCTATGACGAGCACCTTGAAGTGATATGACACTATTCATAAATATAAGTTCTATGAATGTATGATATTATCTGAAAAGACATAGATAATACAAGATATCAGGGGTAGCAGGCTCATAAAACACTAATACTTCTTCTTATGAAGTTTATCCTTAGAAATATCAAATTTAAAGAGATTATGGTAACATGAACTGCTAGTATAAAATCCATATTTATATGTGTTGGTAGATTTTCCTATCTACAAATATGTGCAGCGACCATTAAAATTTAAGATTATTATTAATTCATATCACAAGTTTCATGATTTGATGTATTTTTTAAAGTCATGTTGACATATTCTAATGGTGTGGTAGAACATGTTGGGTGCAACATAATTTATTTTTAATTAATGAAAAATACGGGAAAGGATTTTTCCTTCTATTCATTAATAAAAGTTATCATCATGGGCCCTTTGATGTAATACAACTACCATATTAAGTCAATGGCCATGAAAATTTTTCAGTAAGTTCATTTATATAATGTCAAGGAATGATTCAACAAGAACATAGGTTGATGAGACCACTATGAAATTTTTTGATTATAAATATTGAGACAAAAAGATTATACTACATAGTTTGAATTCATATGTGGTTATTGTCATTGTGATGTTTAAAATGGTTCTATATGGATACCTTTGCATATTTATATACACTGACCTTAGACTTTAGTCGGTATTTCCTAATTCCACTAAGAAAGGGGAATAAATTCCACACAATAAGTGTATTCAGAACCTCTGTTAAATTCAATACGAATATAACATATTAAATAAATATTATTCATTTATTTGGTTTAATGATCATTTATGTTTGTTTGATTGCATGGATTCAATCCCTTGTTATTCAAGAGAATATATTTGTTGATTGAATGTTAAATAAATATTTATTTTCTTGGTAATTATTAAATACATGAATTTATAATATTAATTTATTGTAGTTTATTCTCAAGGTGACAACTACTTATTTGTTTTGTTACAAGAATATTTAATATATATTTTATTTTATAGTTTTTTAAATACAATATGTATTTATTTATCATTGAATAATTTAGAAATATTTATTTATTTTAATAAATATTTATTTTTAAAATTTTGATAAATACCAAATAAGGAAGACGATATGAGCTTATGGTTCAGTGAAAATGATATATAAAATATTAATTGAGTAATTATTTTTTTCAAGAAATAATATTTAGTTATTCGTGATTTTAGAATACGTCAAGTAAATAACAATAACAATAATAATAATAATATTTAGACACAGTGTTCTCTGGGGATTAAGGGAATTATAAGGGGGGACATGTGCAATTATTATTCTCTAACCCTATCTATATATAAAACTATTTATATCATTATTTAAACTAATAGTTGTTACACACAATGAATTATATATAGAACCTTGTCAAGACCTATATGGATCTTCTCTTATAATGGTCTCAAGAATAAGAAGTTATCCTCCTCCTCCACCTCTCTAGTTTAGTGAGAAGCAAGATGATTCCTTCTTTCCATGAAGGATCTTGTTATGATCAATGGTGAATGATAAAGGCTTTAGAAATCCTCTATACTAGTACCCAAAGATTTCTATGATTAAATTTAGAGGATCACAAAGCATTTATGGATCATTACTAAATGGAATCCAAGCATTATTCCTCTTATGAAATGATGATAAAATAAAAGGATTTAAACTAATCATCAGTGAAGAAAGAATTCTAATATTAGGTAATTTTTAATTCCTATAAATTAAATGCGATGATCATATCTCATGGATTTTAGAGTTTCTATTTCATCTTATTATGAGGAAAAATCATATGAATTTATTGAAAAACATTGTTAAGAATGGGACTAACCATTTTCACTATGCCTTAGAACCTTAAAATTTAACTTTTCTACCTTTTATAGTTTTGAATATGACTCTGAAATACTTCAATCATATGATACCTTTGTATATTTGAACCGATTCACACAATCCTCCCGAGATTCCAATTTTATTCTTCTATTTCCCTAATAAATCATTATAACTCGTTCTTATGACATTATAGGTTCACAAATTCTGATCAACTCAACCTTTGATCAACTCACCATCCACTCATCTAAAATCAATAACATACAACCTTCTAGACATAGTAAATTCTCTCATCTTAGAACATCCTCTAAGTTCAAATTAAGAACTATGTTTTATAATGGTTAATTACTAGAGTTATTCTTTCATTAGTCAATTCACTATATTTTAGTTCAACCCCTAAACTTCTTTAACATTAATCTCTATAACATCTAGTTCTTAGCATCAACCTATTTAACATTTATTGTACAATAATTACAATTTATCTTTAAGACACCCTCAAGAATAATCTTTAAATTCTTATACCTTCATCAATTATACTCATATTTAATTAATGTTTACTCTCAAATAACTATAATATTTGTTATATCAAAATATTAGTGTAATATCATCTGGATTAACTTCCAAAATTATTTCATCTTATCAAAACTAGATTACTAGTAGAATCTTATGCCTATTCCTATTGACTTTAATATATTAAGTAGTTAAACTTACATATTCTTGTGTGTAAAAGTACTTCTCTAATATTTAGTTCACATTAATTTTAAATAAGAAATATTTATTCTTACATATCATGTAAGATACGTCATTTTTTCACACTTTTAAATGGCCTAAAAATATATTATGTATGTTGTGTGATTATTATATATTTCTTAAGATACATTACTTTGTTGATTTTCAGTGTGCTCTTAAAAATATTTCTTAAATAGTTAGATCATCCTAATCATTTCATGAATTTTTCACTTTCTAGAACATACCATATAAATTATAATGTCTTGCTTATCTTATGAACATCAATACTCTTTGTCTTATTGATTTATTATAACTCAATATTCGTAGCTAATTATGTATCTTTTAAAAAATAACTTCTAAATATCACCAAAATTCATTACTTATTTCAAAAATCCAAATCAATCTGTAACTCAGAAGAAAAAGTTGCATGTATGTTCCATGAACTTAATTTCCAATTCTAGAACAGGTATAACATTAAGATATTAAATCATACCACCTCAAATTATAACATCTGGATACAAAACTATAAAAATAATAATTTTATCTTTAAATGTTCATTGAAAACATTACCCCATATAAGGTTGATAAAAAAAACACCTTCAATAATTACTTTGGGTTCTTCAATCTCCCCCTTTGGATTTGTTGTTAAGACCGACAAATATCATCTAAAAAACTTTCAACTTTTCATCAGCTCACATAATTTCTGAAATGTAATCATCCTAAAAACAACACTACTAGATAAAGAAGTGTTTTTAGAGAATTATAACCCTTGGAGACAAGAAACACCATGGATAGGGAGTTTGATAAACTCCCACTCAATCATCTCATTAAATTTTTATCTCCCCCATTTTCCAATAATATAGCTTCAGATTGACCAAAGATAATATACATATTTGTGTACTCCTCTCCCAATTTAACAATATAAGTAAAACTATAGTGAAGTTAAACCCATAGCCTTATTAAATGGGAAAGTATGAACATTAAGTTTTAACCTTAGTTCCTCAAATATTTCACTTGGAGTATATTTGGTGAATATATCATCAATATGATATTTTATAAAGATATTATCCAAATTCATATATCTATTAACAAATTTCTCCTTGATGAAATGATACTAGATATAAATATGTTTAGATATGAAGCGTTGTATTATATTTTTAGATAAATCAATGATATTTTGATTATCAAAATTAATTTTTAATGGTTTATTAAAATTCACCTTTAAATATTGAAGTTGAACTTTCTTCAATAACATTTTTGTATAAGAATGTATAACAAAAATATATTCAGATTAAACTATTATTAAAGTCATAGAACTCTATTTCCTACTATTCTAATTCTTTCTTGGTTCTCTAAAAAAATAATTTCCCCTTTTATATTAATATTCAATCATTGTAATCACTATCTCCATCAACACAAGTGAAATCCAAAAATATTAGTTACTCACTTCTTTAATATACCAGACTATATTTTTCTATTTCTTTTAGATACCTAATAATTATTTTGGAATCCAACATGTGTGTTTACTTCATATCACATTGATATCTATTCCACAACGTTACTAAATAGCCAATATATGTTCTTGATGCTATAAGAAAGAACAATCTTCTGATTAACTTCCTAATGTATTCTTGATTCAAAATTTTCTATACTTCATATTTACTAAGATTCACACTAGCTATAATGGGCGTGGATACTTCCTTTTATTCTTCTAGGACAAAATAAATAAATAATTCCTTGGAATATTTATCTTGTGATAAGAATTTGTAACATTATTTTTTCAGACCGTGTTACCCTAAGAAGAAATTTAACTCTTTAAGCATTGACATCAAAAAATGCATTTTCATTTATTTAGAAAATTATTTAAAATGTTTATCCCAATAAATTGAATAAATTATTTCATTAGTATAGTTAATTACATTTATGGTATTTGTGATCATCTATTTTATATTTAAGTTTCTTTCATTTTTTCCTTTAAAAAATTAAATTATTTTAGGAAACTTTCAAGATTAAGATTCAAGAATATTAGGGCCTAATTCAACCGATACAAGTATTTATTCTACCTTTATACTATAGTTAATAGAACAATAAATGATTTTTTTTTCAAAATAATACTATGTTCAATTGATTTCTTAACATGCACCACTTATCTTTAAGAAAAAGTTGATATATTATAAAAATATTATAATTGAAATTTGATCACTATTACCTTTCCATTTAATTGGAGGGTAAAAATAGAATTTTCTTGGTTATGAAAATTATTTGAAAAGATTTTATATAATTATTTTTTTATTAATTCATAATAAATAAGTACTGATTTTTTATTAAATTTATTTTATGCTTCAAAAATATGTTTTCTTAAAAAATGGTTTTATAGATTTTTGTGAGAATATATTATAATTAATTTCTATCTAAATTAGAAATGGAAATTTATACATTTTATAATATTTTTGAAATCATAATTTTAATATTATTTTAGGTTGATGTTTTGGGATTTTTCTAAAAATATTTATTTTTTAGTAAATAATGAAAAATACATATTTTATATAAAACTATATTTTCAATTAAAGTATTTAAAAAGTACCATTTATTTTTGATTTTATTTTAAAATTTCATTAGTTAATTTTTATTTAATGCAATTTAATTAATTCCATGGAAATTGATATTATATTTAATTTATTTATAATTTTTTATACTTAAAAATACATTTATCTGGAAAACCGTTTTTCATCATGTTTTGTGGGTTTATTTTAAATATAATTTCTTAATTTTATAAGTATTTAATTTTATAAAATGGATTCCATAATAGGAATCGACATCTGTAAATTTTTTAAATAATTTAATTTTATTTTCAGTCATAAAAAATAGTAACCTTGTAATGTCCCAGATTTTTCCATGTATTGTTTTTAAATATTATATGGAATTAATTTGAGGCCAAGAGCTAAGACAAAGTGAAATTATGAGGTCCGCAATTCTTAGAATAAATGTTTTAAATATAATAAATATAATAAATATATTTAATAGAAATCCTGAGTGATTTTCATGAAGAAGTGGAATAACTTTTAAACAGGTGCCTAGATCAGAAATTCAAGGGCACCGTTGCGTTAAGAGTAGTGAAATTACATTTGGTGAGGCCTGACACCAACCAACATGGGACGGATGTTAAATTTAGTTTTTTGATGATTAAGGAAATAAAATAAATTTAATATTTATTTTATTTTCTCATTTTGCTAACGCAACAACCTAAGCTTTTCAATAAGCTGTTAAGACAAATTTTTAGGGTTATCCTTATAATCATGGAATTATTTAGGGCATTTGAGAGGAGACCCTTGGAGAAACCTATTGATGACGAATGATAAGGAATCAAGTGATCGTGATTCACTACACTGGTTGAGTTGGAGGATATCATCGATGATAGCAGCACAATCGTTCTTCATCAATGATCGATCCAAAATCGTTGCAGGGCATGTGATTTCAATTCACTATTTCCCATTCTTGGATTCAATAATGAACAAGGATTAACCCATGAACCGATTGACCCACAATTTGATCATTCTTGGTGGATGGGTGATTGCGGGTTTTATTCAGGGAATTGATTATGTTTCGATTTTGTTTCATGATCCTTCTAATGGGAGAAGATCAAGGCCATAACAAACAACAATCAAGGTGCGTTTCTCATGTTGTTTCTCTATAATTTCTTCTCACTTTATTTCCATGTGTTCTTCATTCTTCATGGGGTTATGAATGAAGGATTTTTTTACATCGATTTCATGGAGCAACATTATGAAATCATATATCTAACATCATGATGTCCTAATGGAGGTGAGAATTTGATGACAATAGATAGATTGATGTATTCCAGGAGATATTGTTCTTCGAGTGTTCTTCAATCTGATGATCAGAATCAGTTTTCGGAGATGATCAAAGGGACTAAACCTACCAAATTAGTGTTTCAAGTGTGAGGCAACCATGGATCTTCAGTTTCATGGTGAAAAGTTCATTGGATCAAAATCTATAAGATCAAAAAAAGCACTAGAGTAAGAACAATGATTCTATAAAATCTTGATGAACATGATGTGTATCTTGGAATATATAGCGTGTGTGACCAGTCAAATGGTAACTAGGGTTTTGGGTAGTAGAGAAGTTTCACACGGTGTGTTCCACCTATTACACGACATGTGGTCCCTTCCCCAAGGCTCGACGTGTATCACAGAAGATACATGAATATGGGGTGGAGTACACAAAATATACTCCACTACACGACTAAGACCATACCGGTTACATTGGATACCCTGTTTATTGGTACATGTGTGGGTGATCACGGGTTAAATCTACATACTAGTACATGGATAACATACACTGAGTAGACCTTAAATAATTGGAAAAGGCATGTAAGCCTTTCTACACACCTTGTATACGTTTTCCACATGACATGCTCTTCTAAATTGGGAAATTGTACATGAGTAGTACCCAGGTTTATGGGACACGACTCATAACCCTTATACACACTGTATACTCTCTTATACATGGCTTGATTTTCTTTACCACTATATATTGGAAATGTTTCATTTGGGGTGGTTCCCCTTGCTCGTTCCCTTGAAGGTCAATTGGTATCATTTCCTATCCACAAGAGTATGGCCCCCTTTAGTAGAACATTCTGGATAGAGTCACGAGTCCCCTTCTAGAGGCCCAAATAAGGACCCTCTATGTATTCTTGGCCCTAGGATGATTCAAGTATCGATGTGACCAATTATACTGGACATCTATCCTCTACTTATCAGGAAAATCCGAATGAGTCGTGGTATACAACATGTACCTGTAAGTGATACTCATTAGTGTCTCAGGATCTTCCTCAATCATGGATTTAGTTGTACCAGAATGAGTGTATCATATTCTATCTTTAGATATATCCATGGATCTCTCTCTCATGAATATTAGTGTAGATCAGTACTTCTTAGATGGACGTCATCAATGCTATCAGACTCAGGAGTTGGTTCTACTGGATGAGTGTTTCATGGAATCATCAGACTGAATCCCTAGCATGGGTATGTGATCATTGTTACTTACCTATAAACTATAGGTTTGGGTTTGAGTATATCTAGATAAGTTCTTGTTATATGTATTATAGACATATACTATGTAGTTTTGAATATACCTTTACTATGTGTATTTATTTTTGGTTTTTGGAGTTTCCTTCTGTGTATAGTTATAGTCACCCCTATATGGTCTTTGCCTGCACATGCCATGTATTGTGTAGATGAGTGAACTGTTGATGGAGTCTGGGGTAGAACAAGAACAAATAGAGTTTTTTGAGTTCCATACCGACCGAGGTGTTACTAAGACTTTGAGAAACAGTCCTAATACCTATCTTATTTACATGTGGGGATTTGTAGTTTGTAGTATCTTTCTTTTTAGTGGGATAGTATTCTGGCCCAATCTACTTTATTTCACTTTTCTTTCCTGTTGTACTCTATTGGTTGGGTTTAGTTGTTTTCATGCTTTTTGGTCCATTGTGGTTTTTTACATTTTAGCATTTGTGGGATTGGTGATGTGTGATTGTATACATGTTCTTATGAAATGCCTCCCATTTGAGTGATATGCCTACTCAGTGCTAGTCACCAGCCCCTGGCCTATTGGAGGCAGTAATGAGGAGTCACAACATAGGCCCCACTTGGATGGGTCATGATAGAGTGGTGTTAGATGTGGTTGGTTCTACCTTAGGACTGAGAGTTTGTGAGTTTGGTTTGGGGAAATAGTGTTAAGTGTTTTGTGTTTGGTTTTTAGTCCAGGGACTCTAGTGTTGGGGCAGTCGACCAACATATCTATATACAAGGACTTGATAACCTAATTTTTGACTCAGTACATAAGAAAAAAAGTTGCGAGGGAAAAAATAATGGTACATGAATCAGAAAAGAATTGGTTATAGTTTTCATGACCTTGCTGAGTTAGATCTACAGATATACACATTGACCATGGTACATCTTGTTTTCTGACTGGATACCTCTACAAGGTGCACTAGATATACCACCCCCAGTGGAGAAACACTTGGTATCGGTAGTACCTGTAGACTAGAATCACATGCTGGGCACACTCCATGAGTTTTTGAGATAGAGACCCCTCAGGTTCCAAGGTGAGATCGACCCTCAGGTAGATGAGGTCTGACTTTAGGTGGTGACTAGATTTTTCTATCTAGTGAGGACACCAGCAGACCATATGGTGATCCTGAGAGAAAGCCTTCTCCAGGGTTTGGTAGGGAGATGGTGGAGTTTGACCACACAGAATCACGATGAGGTGACTCTTTTAGGGATGGAGTTTGAGTGTCTTTTTAGAGAGTAGTTATCTCATGTTACACTAAGTATAAGGTGTATAAAAGAGATTCTCCAACTCCAGCATGGTAGCTGGATGGTGGATGACTATTTATCAAGATTTACCAACCTCTTTAGGTACTCAATGGACATGGTTAGGGATCAGTACGTCAGGGCTCAGACCTTCCATCAAGGCCTACATCGGGACATTAGATCCAAGGTCATACCTCCATGCATTCTGACTTATGCTGAAGTGATCGATTGAGAATTTATTGTCAAGAGATTCTTGGATAATTAGAGATAACCAACAATCTTTAGTAGTAAGCAGATAGGTGCAAAGACCTCAACAGTAGGGAGATAATATCATACATAGAGTTTGAGATGTTGGAGAAGTCACAGGAGGTTCTAGAATGGGTGATCTGCATTCAAAGGATCTTAGGCTGGATCTGGTCAGCCTAGGGAGAGGTGATGCTACACATGAAACAATAGAGGATACTCACTCAATATTATCCGACTCATAGAGTTATTAATAGGAAAGTGGTGGATGGACCACCGATGGTGATACAACAGGTGTAGAAGGATTATTTTTTAATAAGAGGATGTGGTAGAGGAGTAGAGAGAGCTGCAGGAGGTGGCATACATTTTGACATATTACAACCACCACCACTACCCCTAGGAGGTCCACACCAAGCTCATGGAGCTGGAGGAAAGGGGAGAGGATAGCTAAATGTGTCAATTTATAAGAACAAGGGACTCCTGGGATGATTTTAGGTATGATCTATGTCTTTTTTACCTTATCATTCATACCTTATAGACACAGTTTCTAGTCATTATTCACTTCCCACATACCCTGTATGAGGCCTTGAGATTCTGGCAGAAGTATTGACTCAACCTTTATGCTTAGAGACACCTATGGGAGGAGAATCAATCATCACATTTTTTTTTCTATAGTGTTATATTACACTTAGAGGCTAGAGTTTCGGTTGGAACCACTTGGTGACAGCATTGAGGCCTTATGACATGATTCTCAGTATGGATTGATTATCTTCGGTCCATGCACAAATTGACTATTTTAGGTGAAGGGTGTAGTGTGTCTACAACAATGAGATGATGATTTCCTTTTTTGGTGAAAAGGATACCCAAGAAGAAGATGTTGTGATTTTTTAGTTCCCAATAGTGGTAGTGGAATATGAGGACATATTTCTAGAAGATGTTCTAGGATTACCTCCCCACTAGGAATCAACTTTTTCATTAATTTACACCTCTATATAGCACCAATATCAGCACAAAAATATCTAATCGATCCCATAAAGCTTTGCGAGTTGAAGGTACAGTTGGAGGATTTGCAGGGGAAAGGCTTTGTGAGACTGAGTGTTTCAAACTAGTCAGTCCCAGTTTTATTTTACAAAAAGGTAGATGAGAGCTTGAGGTTGTTCATGGATTACCAGTGCTTTAACCAAGTGATGGTAAAGAACAAGTACCCACTTCCAGGGATCGATGAACTCTTTTATCAGTTAATAGGTGCACGCTGGTTCTAAAATATTGGATTTTGATTAGGCCATCACTAGCTGTGAGTATGAGATGAGGATATAAAAAAGATGACTTTTAGATGCTGATACATTCACAATGAATAAATGGTGATGCCATCTAGAATGAAAAACTCCCCAGTAGTGTTCATGGGGCTCATAAACCATATCTTCCATTCAAAAAAAGACTGGTTCATAATGGTCTTCATCGACGACATCATTGTCTACTCATCGCCTTAGGAGAAGCATGCAAGACAGCTACAAATGGATCTGGATGTACATCTAGAGAACTATATTTGTGGGAATCTATTCTGGATATCAGTACTGATGACAACTATGACTCAATAAGAACATACTTTCATTTGGACATAGAAGTTCTAGTAGGCTTTTCAGCAGTTGAGGCATAGTTTGATGAGCGGCCCAATCTTGAGATTTCCAGGGGAGGGTGTCGAGTATATAGTGTTCTGTGATGCGTCAAGGAACAAACTTGGTTGCATCTTGATGTAGAGGCAATTGGTTATTGCTTATAGTTTTCACCAGTCGAGGCAACATGAGCAGAACTATGTGACCCATGATCTTGAGTTGGTAGCTCTAATCTCTACATTGAAGATGTGGAGAAACGACCTGATGGGTGAGTGATTTATCATCTAATCCAATCACAATATTATCAACTACATATTCTCTAATAAGTATATGATCTTGAGATAGAGTTTATTCCTAGAGTTCCTACAGAACTGTAACTTTGATATTATCTATACTCTTGGGATGATGAACATAGTGGGTAATGCCCTCAACAAGAGATGTAGTACGTAGCTTTTGAAGGAGACATCAGAGAATTTGGCATCATTATAGTTATCCTTTGTGGATGGAGATGATGAAACTTACCTCTAGTAGATGGTTGTCACCCCTCCATTGTAACACCTCGAGCTTCCATGATACGCTTCTCTTTCAATAATGCAATTGCTTGCATTGTACGCAAGTTCGAGATTCTAACGCACCGCGACCAATCAAAATAGACATTATGAATATTAATACCCACTTTTTGAAATTATATATATTTTATATTTCAAAATGGACTTCATTTTTGGATTTTGAATATCGAAATTAGCCTATGTTGAATTTTTGGTATTTTTTTGAGAACTTCCAATTTTTTATGAATAGTGAAAAATACTTAAAAACTACTTTTTTAATAAAAATAAATTATAGTGATAAATTATAATATAGAGTGGTTTTAAAGTATAATTAGAATATATTTTTACCATTTTATCCAATGGTGGTCATTAGAATTAATTTCACTTTGAAATTGGACATAAACAATTGTCAATCTTTTGATATATATTGTTTCTTAAAAACACGCTTTTTGTTGTGACAACGAGAATTAATTATAAAATTAATTAATGCAACTTATATGTTTGGAATTTTTTTAAAATATACATCATTTTTGAATTCGTAATATCAATTATAGCTTAGCGTTAAATTTTGGCATTGTTCTGAAAAACTTCAATTTTTGATGAATAGTGAAACCACTAAGTGGTAGTTAAAAAACTGATTTTTTGTTTAAATGAAACATTACCACTTCTGTGATTTGATTTTAAAAAATACTACATACATGGTTGTCATTAGGAAGTAAAATTTGGTTCAATGGGATTAAAATAATTTTTTGGAGAATAGTAAATTTTAAGTTTAATTAATCGCGATTAAAGGTAATTAGTGAAATTTAAGGTAAAAATGATATTATAAAAATATGAAATTACTTTTAAACTTGTCCTACACTTATTGGATGAGTCATGGACGATCAATAAAATCCATGGGTCAACTTGGGGACCCCATGGAGCCACTTGGGTAAGAAAATGACATTAATAACTTTTTATTTAAAGTAAAAATAAAATTGTCACAAACATGTGTTGTTTTACTAAAACAATTATTACATGGGGTTATATAAGTTAAATTTTCGACAATAAATATTCGTTGGAAAGATAAAAATATTTACTACATCATTATATTTTTTTTTATAATTTTTAGACATTATATAAATTAAATTTTTTATGACGCAATGATGATGCAGCGATTACCTCATTAATTAACGATTTAAATAAAATGAAAAGATAATATAAAATCTAAGACTTAAACTTGTCAAAAACCTATTGTATGAGTATATTTATAACCCTAATCACCTTATACTCAAAATATATAAGTGTGGGACCTTTAAAATCCGAAACTCATTATATAATAAAGTAACATTTCAATCTTTCCAAGAGTGCCCCTCCTCTCCTCTTATAAAAGGCCCCCACCTCTACCACCTTATTCACACCTTCCAAACCATTTGGATCGACAAAAATCTACCCCAACACTCTCTAAATTTCCCTCTATTACTCCTAGAAGCCTTAATTTGGGCAGAATTCTTCCCAAGGAAGCCTTTGGCTCAAATCAAAAAGAGTTACCCGATTTTAAGGTAATGTCTTCTCTTGTGTTCTTTTGTTTTATTTTGCTTCTCCAACCCCCTAAAATCTTTTTATTACTTTATTTTGTAACAAAACCAGTATCCTAAATATACTTGGATGTTTTTAGGAGAAGTATTTTATTTACACTTACACACACCTTCGTCTAATGGTTGAAGAACATACTGTTTCTATGGGTGGCGAATTACTGCCTCATGAAACGATGATTGTTCAATCTTCTTTTAACACCTCTCATAGTTTCCATTATGATGACACTATTTTTATATATGATATATATTATGTTTTTTTCCTTATGATTCTATATTTTTCATTTATGGCATAACTTTATGATTTCCATTATGGGTAAACACGATAATTTCATTTTAGAAAGTGCGGACTACCGCCCCCTCAAAGTGATTTGAATCGTTAATGCCATATTTGGGATGTATAAAGGATGGAGTAAATGGTATTATATATTATATTATACTGGAATTATAGTATACCTTTATATAATTATAATTTCATTCCATTAAATATGAAATAGAATTGAAAGTAGCGTTCATGCGTACGTACGGCTTACCGTCTCCATGAACGGTGCATTTCATTTCTTACCTCTAAATGTTATGTAATATTATAAATGCATATATATACTGGATATATATGCTATATATGATATCTAAATCATGAATATAATTCTGGATATAATGGATATTTCACCACATAAACAACTTGTAATTATAAGAAGTTTATTTTTGACTCAAGTACCAAAGATCGACAAAATGACCGTTATTAACTTAAATAATTACATAATGGTAATAAGTGATATAAAAGGAATAATTAACATGAAAAAATTTCTTAAGAAAATAGAAATTAACTCTAGTTTGTTATTCAGGATATTAAGGAACGATCGAGTCAAGTTGGACACGAGGTAAGGGAACTTCTTAACCCAATTTCCATTCTTTGGGTTAATCTCCTACTTTCAAATTATGTTATGATATTATAATGTCCTATCTTGTATTTATACTTTATTTATGTGTAATTATATTGAATACACAAAATAGATCTATTTTATTTTAAAAAATGATCATGGTAAGGACTTCGTCTCAATCTTCTTTCATTGAGGCATATTTTATTTTATACACAACTTTCTTTTATACGGTGTATAAACCCCTTTGAATTTTACGTTTATTCAAAATGAATATTTTTTTATACGAAGCGTTTTACTAAACGACAAAAGGGAATGTTTTTTTCCATACGCATGTGGTGACAACGACTTCTCCGCCGCCATGACCATTATTTTAGTTTCATCTTCGTCTACAAGCCATAACTTTTTTTTAAATGAAAAATAAATACAAAGTTTTAATTTTCATTTATTTTGGTATTGAAAATGGTTTTGAAAGTTTTTTTATTATATCAATGTGTTGTATTGATATCATGTGATTGAAATGTGGAAATGTTATGTTTCCTTTATGCATGTTTTATGTGATACGATTATGTTATGGTTTATGATATGTTTAAACCTATTCATATTAGGAATGCATTGGACTTAATAAGTGATGGGTGGAGCCCGCTATAGCTCCTCGATGCATCAGCAGGTCTCATGAGACAAACTAGTGTCTTGTCATGAGGCCTTGAAAAAATCTTATTTGTTGTCTTGGCACGAGGCCTTGGCTACATGGTTATGATAGTGTGGCATTATGCATTTCATCATTATAAAAGTGGTTATTGATATTGCATGTGATTATTAGACTGGTAGAATATCCATGTGAAGAAGTAAATTGAATTATCTCATTTTACTTTTTCCATATTATGTTGAAGTTCAAGTTTAAAAGGCTTTTGTTTTAGTTATACATTGCCTTAAATGTTTATGTTTATTTATGAAAGCTTCCGCTATATTGTTATCCTTACGGAGAATATGAGCTCACCCCTTCCAATGTTTTAATTTTTCCAGGATGTGAAGATGTATAATATGAATGACCTGCAGGGATCGTATGAGGGGATATGAAGACAATATGTTGTTGTAGTTTTGTTTTTCTTCATGATGTAATGTATAACTTATGAATGTATCTAGTTTTTCCAAGGCTACTAAACTAATCAGTCTTTCGAGACTTGATCTTTTGTGATCATGCCAATGTTACACAATAAGGAACCAACTCCGAGTAACTGGGGTCGGGGCGTTACAGTTGGTATCAGAGGTAGTTTAGTACTAACCTTGGAATATAGATTTTGAAAAACTCTGATTAGAGCACATAGTCATAAGATAGACTTTGATGATTAGTATAGAAGAACTTCCTAGAATTTTGTTGTTGTAGAGATTTTTTTAGTTTTCTGAGCAATACATCCCTGTCTAGATACAAGCAGGTAGAGGCATCTCTGGCACAGATGTACCTAGGGGTAAAACCTGAATACACCGCTTTGAGCTCGACTCGAATGGGAACTGGTGCACGACAATGGGCCTTGCTGCACTCTTGGTTACGACACTCTCAGGGGATATGCTTAGGATAATTCTCATTTTCATTACAAACCATTATGAAGGGTTTATGATTATATAATTCCTCAAAGAAAATATATCTTTTTATGATTATGGATTATATCCATAAATAGTTCAATTTATGTTAAGTGTTTTACAAGTATGGAATTATGTATTTTGATTCATTAACTAATCTAGTTTATTCCATTGTTTAGAAATGGCGCCTAGTGGGAGGAATGGAAATCGTATAAATACACGCACTCTATGTAGGGATTTCCCTCCTACTCAAGATAATTATTGTGGAGCTGGAGATACAACTGGTGTTGATCAACTTATCACCATACTGGGACAACTCACTCAGGTTATAAATAATAACCTTACTCATATGGAGTACCCTGATCCACAACGTAGAGGATCAATGTTAGATCGTTTCATGAGGCAACAACCACCAAAATTTAATGGGGGTACAAATCCATTAGTAGCTGAGCAATGGATAAACTCCTTAGAAAAAATATTCCACACCTTGGGGAGTAGAGAAAGGGAGAAGGTTGTCATGGCAGTTTACTGCCTTACTAGAGATGCTGATCAATGGTGGTCGCTGATTCAAAACACAAAGGAAGATGAATAAGTATCAAGTATGGAATGGAGAGAGTTAAAATAGATTTTCTTAGAAAAATACTTCCCTCGTGACCATAGAGCAGATATGGAAAGGCAATTTCTGAGTCTGAGGCAGTAGGAGGATGAGAATGTCAAAAAGTACGAGTCTAACTTTACACGGTTAGCGAGGCATGCTACAGATTATATACGTAACCCAAGAAGTAAGATCGATCGTTTCTTTGATTGGTTAAAACCATTTCTTCGTCGAGCATTAGTCTCACAAACCTTCTCGTCGTACAAAGATATTGTCTCATGTGCTATCAAGACAGAAAATGAATTCTCTAAATCTTATGACAATAAAGTCAAGCAAGAGAAGAAGAGGACGGTAGAACAAGAGACAAATAAAGGGAAAAAGGGAAAGAAGGATTTTCTATTATGCGATAATTGTGGGAAGAATCACCCCAGTGCTTTCCTAAAAGGAATGAGAGTTTGTTATAAATGTGAAGAAAAAGGTCACGAGGCTCGTGATTGCAAGGGAAAGAAAGAGGCTATCAAAGTTGAATGCTTCAATTGTAGGGAAATGTGGAATTATGAAAATGAATGTCCTAAGCATCAGGGAAACTTATCTCAGAAAAGGCCAAGGTATCAAGGCCAATCTTATGCTATTACTACAGTTTAAGTGGAATAATTAATGTATTGGTGATTTTGGACTCAAGGATTATATTCTGGTTATAAGAATAATGTGATATATATAAGGATTGCACTGAAGTACTTGTTTTTTCATTAAGGTTTTAATATGATGAAGGTAATCATATTTTTAGTATGTGACAATAAGATAAGCTTTAATTTGTTTGGGGAATCTGATGTTACAATTGATTTTGTAATTTAGATACCTTTTAGAGAAAGTCTAGACAGAGGTATTTTGGATAACTATAAAGGTTGGAATAGATTAAGTTGATCTTTGGATAGTATTGTTTAAGGTTAAAAAATTTATGAAGATTATTTTTGGAATATTATAATACTATAGTTTTAGGAAAAGGACAACCTACAGGGTGGGGGATAACCCATCGCGTCGGACAAAGCTGTAGGAATCAAACCCACAACCATAGTGCGACATGCCTTTATTACCTACCACTAGCCTACATGAAGTCCCTAGTTATTACAAAATAGTATTCCTAATCTAAATGGTATGTTTTAATATTTGGAACCTTGTACGATTAGGATAAATATAATATTTTTGAGTTCTATTATCTTTTTGAGTGAAAGATGTGTTTGTGGTATAAATTAGTTGAAGGTTGAAACTCTACTTGTCAAGAATAAATATATATATACCTATATCTTATTCTATGAATAAATTAATTCTTAAACTTTAGTAAAGGGATATTAAAACAAAAAATGTGTTATCCTAATACCTTATGTTTTGTTGAACTGATAATATTTTAAATCAACATAGATTGAAGGATTTGAGGCCCTCAATTTTACACTTGTTTGTGATTGATGATCTCAATAACTCCCTAAAAATATTTAAGTTTTCTTCCAATTATATGTCTCTAATTTCCACCAATGTTCTCCTATTTGAGATCATAATTTGGTGGTGACTTTTTCATTTCCCTTTCCCTCTTATTAAGGCTAAATTTTATTAATCTTATTTTTGATGTGGGTTTTCCACAAAGGTATTTTCTATTTTCATCCTTTTATTTTCAAAGAAAAATTTTAAATTGCGAGGACTCAATTTATTTAGGGAGGGGATAATCTAATACCCCGAGCTTCCACGATACGCTTCTCTTTCAATAATGCAATTTCTTGCATTGTACGCAAGTTCAAGATTCTAACGCACCGCGACCAATCAAAATAGCCATTATGAATAGTAATACCTAATTTTTGAAATTATATATATTTTATATTTTAAAATGGACTTCTTTTGTGGATTCAGAATATCGAAATTAGCCTATGTTGAATTTTTGGTATTTTTCTAAGAACTTCCAATTTTTTATGAATAATGAAAAATACTTAAAAACAACTTTTTTAATCAAAATAAATTATAGTGATAAATTATACTATAGAGTGGTTTTAAAGTATAATTAGAATATATTTTTAACATTTTATCCAGTGGTGGTCATTATAATTAATTTCACTTTGAAATTGGACATAAAAAATTGTCAATCTTTTGATATATATTGTTTCTTAAAAACACGCTATTTATTGTGACAGCGAGAATTAATTATAAAATTAATTAATGAAACTTATATGTTTGGAATTTTGTAAAATAGGTTTCATTTTTGAATTCGGAATATCAATTATAGCCTAGGGTTAAATTTTGGCATTGTTCTGAAAAAATTCAATTTTTGATGAATAGTGAAACCACTAAGTGGTAGTTAAAAAACTGATTTTTTGTTTAAATGAAAAAATTACCACTTCTGTGATTTGATTTTCAAAAATCCGACATACATGGTTTCCATTAGGAAGTAAAATGTGGTTCAATGGGATTAAAATAATTTTTTGGATAATAGTAACTTTTAAGTTTAATTAATCGCGATTAAATGTAATTAGTGAAATTTAAGGTAAAAATGATATTATAAAAATATGAAATTACTTTTAAACTTGTCCTACACTTATTGGATGAGTCATGGACGACCAAGAAAATCCATGGGTCAACTTGGGGACCCCATGGAGCCACTTGGGTAAGAAAATGACATTAATAACTTTTTATTTAAAGTAAAAATAAAATTTTCACAAACATGTGTTGTTTTACTAAAACAATTATTACATGAGGTTATATAAGTTAACTTTTCGACAATAAATATTAATTGGAAAGATAAAAATATTTCCTACATCATGATATTTTTTTTATAATTTTTAGACATTATATAAATTAAATTTTTTATGACACAATGATGATGCATCGATTTCCTCATTAATTAACGATTTAAATAAAATGAAAATAAAATGTAAAATATAAGACTTACACTTGTCAAAAACCTTTTGGATGAGTATATTTCGAACCCTTATCACCTTATCCTAGAAATATATAAGTTTGGTACCTTTAAAATCCGAAACTCATTATATAATAAAGTAACATTTCAATCTTTCCAAGAGTGCCCCTCCTCTCCTCTTATAAAAGGCCCCCACCTCTACCACCTTATTCACACCTTCAAAACCATTTGGATCGCAAAACTCTTCCCAAATAATCTCTAAACTTCCCTATATTACTCCTAGAAGCCTCACTTTGGGCAGAATTTTTCCCAAGGAAGCCTTTGGCTCAAATCAAAAAGAGTTACCTGATTTTAAGGTAATGTCTTCTCTTGTGTTCTTTTGTTTTATTTTTCTTCTCCAACCACCTAAATTTTTTTTATTATTTTATTTTGTAAAAAAACCAGTATCATAAATATACTTGGATGTTTTTATGAGAAGGATTTTATTTACACTTACACACACCTTCGTCTAATGGTTAAAGAACATACTGTTTCTGTGGGTGGTGAATTACTGCCTCACGAAATGATGATTGTTCAATCTTCATTTAACACCTCTCATAGTGGCCATTATGATGACAATATTTTTATATATGATATATAGTATGTTTTTGTTTTCCTTATGATTCTTTATTTTTCATTTATGGCATACCTTTATTATTTCCATTATGGGTAAACGCGATAATTTCATTTTAGGTTGTGCGGACTACCGCCCCCTCAAAGTGATTTGAATCGTTAATTCCATATGTGGGATGTATAAAGGATGGAGTAAATGTTATTATACATTATATTATACTGGAATTATAGTATACCTTTATATAATTATAATTTCATTCCATTAAATATGAAATAGAAATGAAAGTAGCGTTCATACGTACGTACGACTTACCGTCTCCATGAACGGTGCATTTCATTTCTTACCTCTAAATGTTATGTAATATTATAAATGCATGTATATACTGGATAAATATGATATATATGATATCTACATCATGAATATAATTCTGGATATAATGGATATTTCACCACATAAACAACTTGTAGTTATAAGAAGTTTATTTTTGACTCAAGTACCAAAGATCGACAAAATGACCGTTATTAGCTTAAATAATTACATAATGGTAATAAGTGATATAAAAGGAATAATGAAAATGAAAAAGGTTCTTAAGTAGATAGAAATTAACTCTATTTTATTATTCATGAGATTAAAGAATGATCGAGTCAATTCGGACACGAGGTAAGGGAACTTCTTAACCCAATTTCCATTCTTTGGGTTAATCTCCTACTTTCAAATTATGTTATGATATTATTATGTCCTATATTGTATTTATACTTTCTTTATGTGTACTTATATTGAATACACATAATAGATCTATTTTATTTAAAAAAAATGATCTTGGTAAGGACTTCGTCTCAATCTCCTTTCATTGAGGCATATTTTATTTTATACACAACTTTCTTTTATACGGTGTATAAACCCCTTTAAATTTTACGTTTATTCAAAAGGAATATTTTCTTATATGAAGCGTTTTACTAAATGAAAAAAGGGAATGTTTTTTTTCCATACGGATGCGGAGACAACGACTTCTCCGCCGCCATGACCATTATTTGAGTTTCAGCTTCCTCTACAAGCCATAACTTTTTTTAAATGAAAAATAAATACAAAGTTTTAATTTTCATTTATTTTGGTATTGAAAATGGTTTTGAAAGTGTTTTTATTATATCAATGTGTTGTATTGATATCTTGTGATTGAAATGTGGAAATGTTATGTTTCCTTTATGCATGTTTTATGTGATACGATTATGTTATAGTTTATGATATGTTTAAACCTATTCATATGAGGAATGCATTGGACTTAATAAGTGACGGGTGGAGCCCGCTATATCTCCTCGATGCATCAGCAGGTCTCATGAGACAAACTAGTGTCTTGGCACGAGGCCATGAAAAGATCTTATTTGTAGTCTTGGAACAAGACCTTGGCTACGTGGTTATGATAGTCTTGCATTATATATTCCATCATTATGAAAGTGGTTATTGATATTGCATGTGATTATTCGACCAGTATAATATCCATGTGAAGAAGTAAATGATATTATCTCATTTTACTTTTTTCATATTATGTTTAAATTCAAGTTTAAAAGGCTTTTGTTTTAGTTATACATTGCCTTAAATGTTTATGTTTATTTATGAAAGCTTCCGCTATATTGTTATCCTTACTGAGCATCTGAGCTCAACCATTCCAATGTTTTAATTTTTCCAGGATGTGAAGAAGTATATTATGAATGACCTGTAGGGATAGTATGAGGGTATATGAAGACAAGATGTTGTTATAGTTTTGTTTTTCTTTATGATGTAATGTAAGTCTTATGAATGTATCTAGTTTTTCCGAGGCTACTAAACTAATCGGTCTTTCGAGACTTGATCTTTCGTGATCATACCAATGTTATGCAATAATGCACCGACTCTGGGTAACTGGGGTCGGGGCGTTTCATCCATTCTTATAGCGAGTTAGAGAGGCACAACTTGGGAATACCGACAGTGAGACCTTACATGCTCAGATGTCTATAGGTCATGATCTTGATGGATATTCACAAGGTAGGGAGCACATATTTCTTTTTAGGTGGTGCATAGTTGTACTAGTGGCATTGCAGGAGGAGGTTATGAGGGAGTTTCATACATCCCATTTGGAGGTACACTTTGGTGTGGAGAAGATGTACTAAGACCTCTGACTGTATTTTTTGTGTATAGGGATGAAGAAGGCAATGGGAGAGTTCATTTCTCGATGACTTACAAGCCAGTAGGTGAAGGCTGAGCGCTAGGTTCTAGTAGGTTTAGATCACCCCATAAGGTGATAGAATGGAAGTGGGATGAAATATATATGGGCTTCATAATAGGTTTACCACATACATCCAAGGGACACGATACCATCTGGGTGATGATTGACTAACTCACCAAGTCGGATCACTTATTTTCTATCTGAGAGTAGATCTCAATAGAGAGCTTGGGGTGCCTCTATGTGCAAGATATTGTGTGGATTTATGGTGTCCCAGCAACAATATTTTAAGATAATGATGCTATTTTGACATCCTAATTTTGGAAGGTATTGTAAAAGGCATTTGGGACTCAGTTATGCTTGAACACAACATTTCATCCTCTAATAGATGGCCAGATGGGGAAGAACATTCATGTTCTGGAGGACATGCTTAGGGATTTCATCATGGATTTCAACCACAATTGAGAGGACCACCTACCACTGGTGGAGTTTTGGTACAACAAAAAAACCACTCAACCATTGTTATGGCACTGTTCAAGGATTTATACGAGTGACCCTATCAGTCACCACTTTTCTAGACTGATCAAGGAGAGTCCACACTCATGGGCCCAGAATTGGTGTGAGCTACTACCGAGAATGTTCAAATCATATAGGATAAGATGAAGACTGCGTAGAACTGAAATAAGTCTTATGCTGACAGATGGTGGGGACCTTTTTAGTTAGAGGAAGGAGAACGTGTCTTCCTTAGGATGTCACCTTAATGAAGGTTCTCTATATTTGGATAAGGTGGAAAGTTATCTCCAAGTTTCATTGGACCTTTTTAGATACCGTGATTAGTTGGCGAGTTGGACATCTGGGTTGGAGAGACTTTTTTGGAGTACCAGTGGAAATTTCGGATCAACATGAGGGTATCCTTCATGTGATATTGATCCCCTTAGTGTGTGTCTGGTGGAATCATGAGAATTTCTATGAGAGAACATGTGAAAAGGAGGCTTGATTCATTCCTAGTACCCACATCTCTTTTTATAGCCTTTTGTTTTGACTTTTTTTGGGATGTAAATTCCTTTAGTGGGGGGAATGTAATGTCTTGGATTTTTATGTGTATTTTTTTAAAATTTTATATGGAAGTAATTCAAGGCTAGGAGTTAAGACGACATGTAATTTTGAGGCTTGGTGTTCATAGAATAAATTTTTGAAATATATTAAACATATTAAACAAAACACGTGAGCGGTTTTACTAAAAAAGTAAAATAAAATTTAAATGGTTTCCTAGACCAGAAATCCGATGGTACCATTGCATTTAGAGTAGAAACTTTACCTTAGGCGAGGCTTAAAACTGGCTATCACATGCCAAATGTGAAATTTTTTTGAGAAATTTACTGAAATAAAATAAATTTAATATTTATTTTATTTTCTCATTGTACTAATGCAGTGACCTTATATTTTAAATAAGATGTTAAGTAGAATTTATAGGGTTATCCACACAACCTAAGAATTATATAGAGCATTGGAGAGGAGAACTTTAGGGAAACTTCTCTACAATGAATGACGATGAATCAAGCGATCGTGAATTGCTGCATGAGTAGAGTTAGAGGATCTCATTTATGAAGACATCATAATCATTATTCATCAAATATTGATCCATAATGGAGGTAGGGCATGTGATTTCAATTATTTATTTCCCATTATTTGATTCAATGATGAATGTGGTTCAACCCACAAATAGGTTGACCCGCGATTCGATTGTTATCACGGGATGGGTGATTACAGGTTTGATTTGGGGAATTTATTCTGTTTCGATTTAGTTTCCTGATCTTTATAATGGGAGTGGATCAATTCAATAATAAGAAATGGATGAGGTTCATTCCTTGGGTTGTTTCTCCATGATTTCTTCCCCCTTAATTCCCACATGTTCTTCTTTCTTAATAGGGTTATAAATGAAGGATCGTTACACATTTGTTTCTTGGATCAACAGTTTGAAATAGTAGTTATGATGTCCCGATGACCTAGTGAAGGTGCGATGGAGATTGAGATGGATGGATAGACATATTCTAGGAGATATCATTCTTGGATCATTCTTTATATGGATGAATAGAATCAGTTTTTGGAGCTGATCGAAGGCCCTAAACCTACTAAATCAGCATTAAAAGGGAGAGGTGACCATGAATCTTAATTTAGAGGCGAGAAAGCATCAGATTGATTACTCTAAGATCTACCGATGCATGAGAGGAAGAAAAGTGATTCTATAAAATCCAGTTGAACATGATTTGTATCTCGTAATACATAGTGTGTGGGAGTAGTCCTGTGGCGTGTAGGGTTTTGGGTGGTAGAGAAGTGTCACACGACATGTGACCCCTTACCTGAGACTCAGTGTGTATCTCAGGTGAAACACGGACATGAGGTGAAGTACACTAAATTTTCTACACTACATGGCCAGGCCCATACTGGTTACGTGGGATACTCTGTGTACTAGTACATGGGTATACAAACACGTGTTGACTGGAACATGGATTGCATACATAGAGTGGACCCTGCATAATTGAACACGACATTTAATCCTTTCTACATTCCATGTATACGGTTTCCACACAACATGTTCTTTTGAATTGGGCTGTCATACACAGGCAGTACTATGGTCAAGGGACAAGGCATGTGAACCTTACACACACTGTGTACTCTATTTTACATGGCTTGATATCCTCATACACTGTATCATGGACAAGTTTTGTTTGATTTGGTGACCCTTTCTTATTCCCCTGAAATCAGTTGATATCATTTTCCTATCCGTAGGAGTATGACCCCCTTCAATAAGACTTTTTGGATAGAGTCAGGAGTCCCCTCCCAGAGGCCCAGAGTATGATCCTCTATCCATTCTTAGTAATAGGTGTAAAATTACATAGAGTGTGATCAAATGGAAGAATCGGTACTTGTCTTTTGGAGGTAGGGTACCCTTTATTAACATAATCCTCCTGGAAACTCTGATCCATGCCCTGTCTTCCATCAAGGTCCGCAAAGGTGTTATTCTAAGCATGAATTAGATTTTTGAAGGTTTCATTTGGGATCCCAATTATGAGGGAATAATGCATTGGGCCTCTTGTTATAATATGGGTTCGACTATCAGTTAAGGTAGTATCAATATTCGAAGTCTCAACGACGCCCTTACCTACGTACATGAAAAAATGGCATGGGAGGCATTGGATAAGTAGACTTTATAGTGAATAACTATCCACACCTGCTACATAGGGGACAAGGTAGTAAGGGATGGACATATTTTACCACATTGGAGTGAGATATCCCCCTATTTAACACTCTCAGGTCCCACTCTCGATGGATCCTTGGAACAGGGGACGTCTTGTTCTGGCATGATAACTAGTTTGGGGAGAGCATTGGTCATCTGAGCTACCCTACCATGGAGATATCCTTCATGGATTCCAGAAGCTATCCATCTTCATCAATTATGTTCTAAATAGGGATCATCTAGATTTTTTCCATCTCATTGACTTGACCTTGGACCCTGATCACTGTGTGTTCACACCATCCCCCTCAGGATCCTTCTTGTCAAAGGATTATCATCATGTCTTTATCCTGTAGTCTAGCGTGGATGAATGAAATGATGTACTCTGGGATCAGTCCATCCCTACAATATTTAAATTTCTCACTTGGAGTATACTCAATATATAAATACCCACTGACAATAATATCAAGTGACGTGGTGTGATCATAGCCTCTTGGTGTTTCTATTGAAAAAAACATATGGAGAATGGTTTAGATCACCTATTTTTTTAGAGTGATTGGGAAAAAGAGGTTTGGAAATGATTTGACGATTTTACTGGTTTTTTCATTCCAACAATGGTGGATCAGACTTTTCATACTCATTGGTTTCATGGATTGGGTGTATATGGCCTGAAGATAAGGTCACACTCCCTGGTTTTTCACATAGGATGTTGGTGCATGTGGCTGGCTCAGAACAGATACTTACATGAGGAAGTGTCTTAGTCTGTGCATGCGATCACTATAAGGACTAAAAACCAATTGATTGATCTGGTTAGGACTCTTAGAACTATATGGGATCCCCAACCTTGAAATGACTCTTTCATACCCTGCATGACCATGCTTCTACCAACAACCTCTCCTCTGGAAAATGGGTTAGATGGAATGTCCTCTTCGAGGCCTCAAGCTCAACACTAATGGGTCCTATGTCTCAACTATCATGCATGGTGGGGGGATCGTCTGTGAATATAGAGGCTCGGAAATCCTAGATTTTTCAACCCGATTGGGCCATTGAAATTTTCTTTTATGTAAGGCTAAAACCATGATAGCTGGTCTCACAATGTGCTGGAAAAGGGGGATGGATCTCGTTGAGGCTGAAACTGATTCTATGCTCATCTTTAATGCAATCCAGGGTCGTAGTGTTGTACCTTGGTCCATTTTGTATGTCTTTCTTAAGTTCCAGGATATCATCAACGACAACATCAATGTGTCCCACACTTGGAGGGAGGGAAATAAGGTGGTGAGTTTTCTAGCATCACTCGATATTCCTGGATTGAAGAGCCTATTTTTTCATAAACTTTATAGCTTGGAACCACAGGGGACTAATATTATTAGAGAGTATTTCTTTGGTCTTCACCATTTTTAACCCCTATAGCCTCGTTTACCCAGGCCTTCATTTGTGGCTCTTACATGACCTTTTCTCTTTGAATAAAAATTAGCATGATGATGATGATCCTCCACTTAGTAGGAGAATTAAGATGAGTCGTGGTATATTCCATGTCCCTTGTAGTGATCCTCATCCATATATCATGATCTTACTCACTCATGGAGTTGGTTCTGCTAGAATAAGTGTATCATATTCTATCTTTACATCTATCATTGTATGTCTCTCTCTCATGATAGTTCCCAAAGATCATTACTTCTCAGATGGACGTCATCAATGCTATTTGACTTAGGAGTTGGCTCTCCCAGATGTGTGCATTGTGGAATCTTCAGACTGAATCTATCAAATGGGTATACAATCATTGTGAATTACCTCTAGAGTATGGGTCTGTGTTTGAATATATATGGGTATGTTCTTGTTATATGTACTGTAGACATATACTGTGTAGTGTTGACTCTAAATTTACTTTGTATATTACTTTTTGGTTTTCAGGGTTTCCTACAGTGTATTATTAGACTCAACACTACTTGGGATTTTCCCTCACATGTCATGTCTTGTGTAGATGAGTGTCATTTTGATAGAGTCTAGGGAAAACTAGGACCAGATAGAGTTTTGTGAGTTCCATACAAGCCTAGGCGTACCTTAGGCTTCAAGCAGTAGTCCATGTACTTACCTTATTAATAGGTTAGACTTTGTAGTTGTAAGAATCTTTATTTTAGGTGGGCTGTTATTCTGTCCCAGTTTACTTTACTAAACTTTTCTATGATACTGTACTATTTTGGTTGGGTTTAGTTGAATCCATGCATTTTAATCCTTTGTGGGCTTTTACATGTCAGCATTTGTGGGATTGGAGATGTGTGCATGTGTACAAGTACTTAGGAAATGCCTCCCATTTAAGTGATATGTCTACTTGATGCTAGTCACTATCCCTTGGACTATTGGAGGTGGGATTGGAAAGTCATGACATAGACCCCACTAAGATGTGTTGTGAAAATCAATGGAAAAAATGTTACCACCATGGTATGAGTAAAATGGTAATAACACGGTTAAAACTATGAGATAAGGCTTAAAAATCATCCATAAACATGACTATATTTAATTTAATGAGTTTAATTCTTCCATCTCATCATATCTTTTAAAATATGACATTTTGGTACCAAAATTATTTAATAAAGACCTTCAAATTATTTTAAGTAAATTAAAATTATAAAATTTCACTCTCTTGATTTTAATTTATTTAATATGTTGATATATGAATAAGAATATGATATGAAAAAATATAATGCTTAATTTAAAAATTAATAATTTATTTTTATTATGGTACTTTATTTTTAATTTTTAGTGATGGTATAATTATATTAAATGTGTATACAATGCTGACATAGTGCTTGTTCAAGCAATAAAAAATTCAAAGTAAATGATTTTAAAAACATGAAAAGTAATATTTTTTTGATGAATTACGGTATCACATGAATTTTATGGTAAATAATAAAGTATAATTTATGGTTAAAGAGTTTATATTTTTATTTCATTCTTGTCTTGATATATTTAAATCCAAAACATGTGAATTGATTTTAGAATGACTTAAAATTGTATTATATATTAATTATTATTTTATGAAATGGTCTAAAATTCATAAAACAATTATATTAAGACAAGTGAATTTTACATGGTATATAAAATCATCTATTTCCCGCTGATGGTTCACTGTTCCTTTTATCACAACTATCATGACCCCTAAAGAGTAATTTTTTTGATAACCCAGTAATCATCAATAGGGTTAATGTGGGGTCAAAAGTAAGAGATAAGGAATTAAAATTCACCTAAAATTATATAAATATTACTAGATGAGAGTATTTAGATGAATAATAATATAGTATAAAAAATATATTTATTTTTTGCCCCTTGAATATGAAAATTAATTTATATTAATTTAATAATTTTGGTAATTCCAATCCTGCCCCTCCCTTTACTTATAAAATGGTACATACTCTTGTTCTTTATTCACAAAGTTTAACCCCTATAGCACAAAAAATACCTAGCCTATTACAATACTATCTTAATTTCCCATATCCTAGAAATTTTTTCATTTCCAAAATACCAAACTTTCAAGGCTTAAGGTGTAATCCAAGGGTATTATCTCAATGAAGAGGTATTATTCTTAACTGAGTACTTTCAATTTTGTTTGTCATTATAAATACTATAAATCTAAGATATCAATTATAAAATAATTAGTTATGTATATTAAATATTATTAATTTTTATTACGAGAATGAGATAACTATTTTCCATCTTTTTTCCATCAAATTAGAATTGAAAGTATCGCTCATTTGTATGTGTGGACTACCACCTACATAGAGTGTTGTGTTTCATTTTCCATCAACATATTTCATGATTTTTTATATTAACGAATTTAATAAATATATTTGATATTTATGATGTGATAATTATTTTGGAATGATAAAATATTATTTATCCTTATTTCCGTATTTTCATTAAAAAATGAAAACAACATCCATGTGTACGTACAACTACCGTCTCCATGTATGATGTTACTCAATTTTATATCTCTAAATTTTATATATGATTATAATTTGTACATAATTAAGATATATGATATTTATATCATTACTAACATTTTGGAGATAATGGAACCATGATCAATGTTAAGGTACTGAAATTGTAAAACTAAAACTTTCATGAAAAATGATACAGTTAACACCCAAAAATGAGGATTTTAATAATGAATTATCAATAAATGTGTGTTGAGATTATATAAGTGGAACATATATGATATTATAAGTATTAATATTGATATTTCATATAATTATAATAAATTTATTTTTTATAAACAATAGGTTAGATTGCTTATGATGTAAGATGGACTAAAGGTTAGAGTTCTTTGTCACTATATTGTTTCTTTGAGACATATTTTATTATATATAAGATCCTTATTTTTCTATGAGGTATGAAAAATTTTGTTTTCAATTTCATTCCTTAGTTATATTTTATCAGAAATTCCAAATGAGTTATTAGACGAAAAAAGGGAGTTCGTTGATTGTTCAAGGCCCTGATCCCTGACTATTAGCAGAAACATATGGGCTACATAGTTAGTATAAACCATACCACCCAATCCAAATTGTTAGAGAAGAATTTTCGGGGGGTTAATATAGATCTATTTTAGTAATTTCAAGGTTTTATAAAAACACACAACCCATTTCGTACAACCATGTAACTTATTTCATACTGATTGTAGAGGGTGCACATGGATTGCACATGATTTTCCGAACCATGCATCACAAAATTCCTGGGGTGTGTCTCCTGTATAGTGGGGTGCTCATGGTTGGTGCATTTTTTGGCCAAGAGTACATCCAAACCATGAAAATTTTAAATTTTGTGTGAAAATACCATTTTTACCCTCAGTCATTTTAAGAACCGCATTCCTTTTATTTCTCCTCCCACACACAAAAATTCTCCTCACTATTGGAAGCTCCTCTCATTACTAACCTTGTATTTGAATCCATTACTTATCCAAACACCATTTGTGATACTGTATGTCACATTGTATCCCTCTCAACTAAATATTAGATCTATTACATTCCTTCCATTGTTTATGTCGATGTCTTTAGCACTATTTTGGTTCAATATGATATTCCCTATTTTCATGGTATTTGTACATTCTTTAGCTTAATTTTGATTTAGGGCGAACCAAAGGATGATACCAGATGAGTGTTCTAAAACATACATAAGATATTTGGTCTATTATTTTCTTTAAAGTTGCATCATTTATTAAACTATAACCATTATTCCGCACACCAATATTTTCGGGCATTGCTCCAAAATTGAATGATATGCCTTAAATTAGTTATTAAACCTCATTTATGATGCCCTTGCAGCACCTAGACTTGGTTGGATGTTGTAAACCTCAACTTGAGCCACCGATGAGGTGTTTTTTTTTTCTATTTTCTATGTTAAATCCACCCCTCAGGGTGTTTGAGCTTTCCATTAGCTAGTGGGAGTATATATTAAATTAAATAAGTTAGTTAGAGATAGCCATTACTTATTTAATATGTTATTGAATTCTATTAAAATGGTTATATTTAAATGGAAATGGGTAATGAGGTTGATATTATATTAATTTGTTCCCTTTTATATTGATAATTTTCATTAGGTATGGACACTAACACATCCCTTAACATTATTATATTACTTTCTTGATGTTGGATATCTCAGTATGGCACCAAATTCTTGTGGAGGTATGAAATATATTGCATTATAGTTTGGAACTAACTTGGGGATTAAGGTTCAAAACCAGGTGGAGGAAAATTTCCGGGCACTGTAGCAGTGCTGTAGCAGGCATTGTTTGGTACTGTAGCAGCTAGAATATTCACCTGATTTGGGCTTTTGGGCTTTTGGGCCACCGGTTTGGGCCTACGGGTATCAGGGACTTCGGGCCATCAAAGGCCTTCGGGCGACAGGGCCTTCGGGCCATTGAAGACCATGAAGTAGCCTAGTTCACACATAGTAGGCCCCAGATGAGGATCAGAGAACTAGTAGCAGTCACCAGAAGCAGAGCTAACCGGATTGGAAGAATGAGAGGGTATGGAAACCTTCATCAGGACCAGGCACCGTACAACTTTGTATCGGGAAATTCTAGCCGATTAGTAATGTAGGTGGGAAGCTAAAGGCAATCAATGATGTAGAATATGGGGAGGGACAGTTCTAGTGGGCTGGGCCTACGGGTCATGTATTTGGCATGGTATGCCTCTGGGCCTTCGGGTCATGTATTACAGGTCATGTTGGGCCATGTACGGGTTCCCCTTCAACCCTTAAAAGGAGTATTATCTATAATAAAATAAATAGAAGGCCTTCGGGCCATTCAGGGTAAAAAAAACTTGGGGATTAAGGTTTGGAACCTATGATTCCTTGGTATTATTACATATGGTATGGAATCGATGTGGTGGATCGAGTTATGGAACTTATGACCTCTATATACATACATATATTAAAATAATGGTTTCCCTAATTTTCACGTCGGTACCTGGACCATATTGGTATATTACTATTCTAAACTTATAATTGGATGATCTCTTTGGTCTCGATGTGGTCTCCCTAGTTTTACGTACTGGGTCCTCGAACTTAATGGTTTGATACTCCATTTCAAATTTAGCGTATGAAGAGATAGTAGTTACTTGGTGTTTTAACCTTATATATAAATTAATTCTCTCCTATTATATCCTATTCTTATAATATCTTATGTTCATGGACTTTTCATATCTCTAACTCATTTAAATATTTTCTTGTTATTCATTCACACAGTTGTAGTTTAAATGCATATGCGATATTCTTTATAAACACCATTGGTGGTGGCCAACTGAGTATATCTGATACCCTATTTAGGCTCCTGATTTCTACCTAGATATACTTCATTAATGCAGGTAGGGATATGGACAAGTGCCTAGTTGTCTATGGTTGATTGATTATAGCATGGGTGTGGGGGAGCACAATATCATGGTATAAATTGTGATGTTATTTGGAGATTTTTTTTGGTATTTTTAATTTTTTTGATATACTTATATATATACATGCTTCTTTCCATGTATACAGATTCCCTTTTATTTAGAGACATGACGTTACATAATTTTTTATGTGGCATTGAATGTTAATATTGATTGATTGTGTATTGTTATTATTTTAATGTTTTACTTCAACTGTTCTAGTTTTCATTTATTATGATTTCATTTGTTATTCATCCATTTATTATAACATTGTGCTACTATAATTATGACGGTATAGTCTCCCCATTGTATCACCTTACACCCTCACTTCTAGTTGGTAGCATCCATTATATGCGGAGGCATGCTTGAGGCCTTATGGGAAATCAAGTTTGGTAAATTATGTGCGAACCATGTACATATTGTTATAAATTGGAATTAGATATATCTTTTCTCCATATTACTATTTGGGATTGTAGAAATGAGATAAGGAAATTTCAAAATTTGGTAATGTTCCTGTTTCTGGGAATAACTGACCCATGTACGAGAACAAGATCTAAATAACCTAGAATGAGATTTGATGTTATGGATTGTGGTGGTTATAGTTGATTTGATTCCACAATTTGGTGATACACATGATATGTGATGTTATTATTATTATAATGTTTGATTAATTTTATTATTGAACTACTATGGTAAGGAATAATTGACCATGCATCATTTTAGAAACATTATATGATTAATATGTCATGCATTATTCCATTCCATGTAGGTTTCATTTCCTGACTACATGATACTTGTTCTATGTGCCTTGATTAATATATCTGTTATGAAAATTATGTTTAAATAAAAAAAATAGAATTTAATAATTGGTTATTAAGGTGTCTGCATCATTGTAAATGGTGTTTTATGATATAGTTTGATGATGGCACCTTAACTAAACAATTATCACATGTTATAAAACTGATTTTATGTACACTGAAATGTTTTTTAATTTTAAAAACATGAATTCCATTTTTAATATAAAGAGTGCATGCACCTCTATAAATTAAAAATGATGATTCATCTATTCAAATCATATGATACCACCTGTTACTTTATTCTATCAAATGTAAAGGTATGGTTTCAGTTAAATGAACTACCATTTACAATTTATAATGCATGAAATTGTATAAATTGGGAATGGTATTTCTGTTAATTGGTATATTATTTAAATGAAAGAGTTTATAAATCTTAATTTCTAAGATGGTCTCCATTAAATTGGGTTTCCAATTGAAATTTAAAGCGGGTTTCATATACAAATTTCCATTTATAGTCTATATAATAAAACTAATAAAGTGAAACAAAAATCTAGGCCCAGACCTGACCTCAGTAGTGGGTAGTAGGAAGTGACTCTTGTGTTCTGTATGATTGTTCCTATTACCCATACATGGATTTAGGAGTAGGAAGTTGGGTATTAATATTTTATAGGAAGGATTTTTTCTTATCTTATTATTATGCTTGTAATCTTACTTTTGTTAAATATCTTCTAAGGCATGTTATTAGAATTTGGAGAGCTATTCCACCATAATTTCCTTGAGTCATGTTCGAGGACGGTGGTGAAAACCATGCAGCATAGGCGGTGTACCATGATCCACTAGTGTTACCTCTAGTAGTTCCACTTTTTTCACCTTATTTTATTCATGATACATGTGATGATGTCTGGTTTCAAGGGGAATTTATATTTCCTTTGAAGACTATCTAGGGAGCTCCATGAACAATCTATTTTATGACTGAGTTTATGTGAGTGTTTCAGTTGTAGAATCCAACCACTTTTTTAGGGTATGATGGCCCCATGCTATAAAATCATTACTAGAGGCCATGATGATTATCTTTGAGCACCTGGAGACACATTCTAAGAGGAGAGTGAACCTAGATACGTATATAATTTGAGGATCTTCCAAATGTGGGGGCGATATTCTGAACCAGGAAGATCATCATAGGGAATTTCTTTGGAGGGATTTATAATCTAGATTCAATGATTAATTTTTCCCTGAGACTTTGAGGGCTGATTATACCTAAGAGTTAATAAATCTGTAGCAGGTTTCTTTGTCTGTTATGGATTTCATAGCTCATTTTACAAAGATTAAACATTTTTCACCTATAAATACCAATAATGATCCACTTAAAGTGAAAAATTTTGTGTTTTTTCTTATAAATCCTATTCTTTCTTAGGTGAACATTTTTTGGTTGACTTCCGCAACTAATATAGTAAATTAGGCTATTATTATCAAATATAGTATGATGGAAGATGGAGGTTCAGATCAGAGTGTATCGATTCCTTAAACAAGAAGTACAATATATAGTGGTAGTAATTGTTTCTTTGATACCACTAATGAAGAAAGTTCTACTTTGAGTGGATGTACTAGAAATATTTTAGTTTTCCCTTAGTGAGGTAAGTAGGGTCACGTGAAACCTCAGTGTGGGAGCATCCTTATTGAGTTATGATCCTACAGCAGGATGTTCCATTTATATCTGTTTTGAAAAATATTACCACTAGTGGAAAGTGAGAGAGGATCAACACTAACTTTGGGTCATGAGGTAGGATTAAAAGATCCATTTCCAGAAGGGTGTTGGAGTGCTTTAGGGTGGTCAGGCCAAAGAGGTGGTCATGGTCTATGGAGTTTGACACCTGTTGAATAACATCAGTAAAGAGGGACTACTCAAGGAAGCCATGTTGTATATTAGTGTTTTAGAATGGGTAAGGTATATACAGTGACACATCTGATGGGGGATCATATTCCCAAACCTTCTACAGTTCAAGGTATGACATTAGTAGCATCTACCTTGGTATCCATTTTATTTGAAATAGGGGATTCAAATTCTTTTATATCTTTGGCTATCATGGAAATACAAGTGATTTAAATTCAATACTTATATTGGGTGATGAACCTTGAACCTCCTTTGGGTGTCCAATCAGATAGCATACAAAAGTGTGAGGAGTCCCTCCTTGAGATAGGCGACTATGGTTTTCTGTGGAACCTCTTCATCCTTGAGATGTATGGTTTTAACATTATTCTTGATATGGACTTGTTAATTCTTTATTAGGCCTAGGTGGATTGATATCAATGGAGGGTTTCCTTCACATAACCATATGGAGACACTTATATTCATAAGGTAAAGTGGGATATCCAAGAAGGTAGATCTGGATAGATCATAATGGGCTAGATAGAGTGAAAACTAAGATTACTATACTATATATGTATGATTAGGGAATACATAAAACTAAATTTCCTCCTTTAGTAGATTGTTTTAAGGATATATTCCTAGATTAATTTTTTAGTTTACTTACTAAGTGAGAGATGGATTTCTTTATTGAGCTAGTTCTAGGAGTTGTACTAGAGTCCATTCTTCCTTATGAGATAGCCACTACTGATTTTTAGATGCTCAGTAGAAAATTAGAGTACTGAGATTACAGAAATTTTATATATACTAGTACTTATACCTAGGGTTTACTAGTCCTTTTATCCAAGATGGTGGAAAAAACCCTTAGGCCTTGTGTGGTTTACCAAAAGATGAATTAGACCACCAAAATCCATTTTTTTATTTTTTTAAAAATGAACTTTTCGGGTAAGTGGGAACCATACAAAGAGAGACACCACCAGTATAGGCATACCCGAGGTTTAATTAAACCCCAACACACACATTCAAAATTAAAAAAATTCAAACTTAAAATTTATAAAGGAAAAATTCAAAAACATGCCATATCCAACTCTAAACACAAGTTAACCCACGTCAAACCATAAACCATTAACCATCATCTATTACAATGGATCCTGTCATGTAACTACCATCTGTTAGTGTCATCATCATCTCTGAACTCACTGTCATAGAAGAAACACACCACCATCAATGTCATCTAGACCACCACTACTGTCCCTATCCTTACTTCACACCGATCGCTAGAAAAAACCAACCTGACATTGTCATCACCATCCCTATTTGTTCAACACCATCATCGTCAACATCACCCAAAATCACCACCAGATCTTGAAAAACAACCACAACATCACTAATAAAACAACCCAACCGAACACTGAAACCCATAAATAGTACCATATGACTCCATAGACCAACCTTCAACCTATAAATGACCAAACCAAAGGTGAAACTGCTTATGAGAACAACCACTTTTAATAGGAAAGGGGACCAAAAAATGAAGAAATGGAATCAAGGATGAAACCCTAAAAGGAAACATCACGATCACCTAACCACTGGCCCAAAACCCTTATGAAACTGTCTCTGCAACTCCAAACTGAAGTGGAGATATAGAAACCTAGGTTAGACCTAGTTTGGGATACTGAGACTAAAATAGAATGACCAAAAGGACCAATTTTGGTAGTGTGAGAAACCCACCATCTACCGCACCTAAAATCCCAAAGCCTCGATGTTAACACCACCCCAACTCTGACTAGAAGAGGCACAAAGAAATTTAACGCTAGAATAGGGTATGTTGAAAAATGGAATCTATATTAAGAACCTTTTTAGAAAGATAAAAATCCATAGAGAAATCCCACAATGATGAGCACTATAGAAGAGGACAAAGCCGAAAATGGAAGGGAGAATCCTGGAGCTGAGGGTGAGGCCAAAAAATGAAGGGAAGAATATGAGAAAGGGCTTGGAAACCCTAGAGGGGAGAATATTCCAAGCACATAGATCTCTATATACCTAGACTACTCCCCCTTCTGAGTCCTACCACCAAAAGATGAATTTGTTTACTTTGAATAACCAATATACATTTCCTCATATAGATGACCTCTTTGATCAGCATTTGAGGAGATCATGTCTTTAAAAAGATGGATTTATGGTCAAGATTTCACCAGGTATATTTAAGTCTGTTGGTAATACCTTGAACAATGTCCAATAGTAGGTATCGTGTTTAAAAGTATCTGGTTATGACATTTGGTCTCACAAGTGCACTGACCATTTTCCAAGCTCTGATGAATTGGGTTTTCCACAGGTATTTGGATTCATTTGTGGTAGTATTTTTGAATGATATGTTGTCATATTATTGAACTCAACATGAACATGCCAAAAATATTATGTTGGTAATTTTGGTTCACTCTTTGCATTTTTGGAGGCATTACCTACTAGGAGTGTGTTTTGTGGTGTTTACAGACCATAAAATCCTTAGGTATATTTTCAAACAACACGACTTGAACCTCAAGAAATGATGGTGGGTTTAATAACTATAGTACTTAAATTTTTATCTTTATTACACATTTTTTAAAGTAATTATAGTAGTGGAGTCTCTAAGATAAAGGAATCATACACAAATAGTTTTGGAGTCCAGTATATGGCCCTATTTTCTGAGATACACTAGGAGGTTCAGGACCGTCATGGAATATTTGTAATTTAATTGTTATTAGTGGCCTATTAAATCCTCGAGAGTGTTAAGAAAAGGTATATATTATATATGTAAGTCTTAGTTGCAAGGGAGAGTGTTTCAGGAAAGGAATTTCCACCAAGATGGATTATTGATGAGGATGTGGTCTTGGGCATTCACAGATGTGTTTGGGTTCTAAATATATCTGGAAAGAATTGATGAGAGAGTATCATGATTATTCTTGAGAAATAAATATAAATATTACTAAAGTGTATCTTGACATACACCACCAATAGTGGTGGTTGGGGATGAAAAGGGAGATAGCTGGTTTTGTTACTCAGTGTTCCACCGGTCAGCAAGTGAAGGAAGAACACCAGTTGATAGGCTCATGAAGGTCAGCCACTTCATACCTATCAGAGAGACCTTATAAATGGATGATCATGTGATAATGTTTGTCTATTAGATTATATGCCTACATGGGGTCCCCTGTAATATCATTCTTGATAGGGATTCTCATTTCACATCTAAGTTCTAGAAGGGTTCACTGAAATATTTGGGTACACAAGTGATTATGAGAATATGATTTCACCCAAAGACTGATGGTCAATTAGAACAAATGATATAGGTACTAGAGGACATGTCTATAGCATGTTTCCTTGATTTTGGTGATTTTTGGGAGAAAAATATTTCGTTTAATGAGTTGTATTATAATAACAGTTTTCAAGATACTATTAATATGGATCATTATAAGGATTTATATGATAGGTTGTGCCGTTCACCTTTGTGCAAGTTATAGAAATGTGAGATAACACTACTTAGATTTTGTCTTATTTAGGATACTTTGGAACATGTTCATCTAGTTTAGAAGAGAATGAATACAATTTAGTCAAGATAGAAATCATATGATTATTATTATTAATGGTCTATAGTGTTTGAAGCCATGGATGTGGTACTCTTTCATGTATCGACTAGACAAGGGAATTTGTGTTTTAGGTAGCATGGTAAACTATTAACTCTATTTTTTAGACTTTTTAGGTTTTGGAGATGGTCCAACCCATTGCTTATATAATAGTACTTATTGAGAGATATTAGGCTATACATGACATTTTTCATGTTTCTTAGTTACATTGTAACTATTCAGACCCTTTTCATGTGTTATATCCTTATGAGGTGGAATTAGATACTAATTCTTCTTTTGAGGAACACCCTATTCATATTGTGGATTGGATCATGGAGTCTCTTTGAGGCAGGTCAATTCCACTAGTATGAGTTCTATGGATTTACAACCACATATAATACAAGAACTGGGAGAGAGAGGTTGACACACATGCTCAGTGGCCAGAGTTATTCTCAGATGATGATTTACCACCCTTGGAAGGGAAACTTAGGGACAAATTTCATTAAGGTTTGGAGGGGGAGACTGTAAGATCCCTATTTTATATGAGGTATGAAACCTTTTTTTTAGTTTGATTCCTTATTTTTATCTTAACATAAATACCTAATGAGGTCATAGAGGAAATGGGGGTGTTTGGGGGATTTTTAGGATCCTAAAGCCTCAAATTCTAGAGGAAACAAATGGGATGCATGGTTATTATAAACTGTGCAATCCTGTATACATGTTTAGAGAAAATCATACATGCTGATCCAGAGCACTTCCATGTGTCACCATGTTTGAGGAAACCATGAAATATGGGCCTCAATACCATGAAAAATATTTAATAACAATTATAGAGGGTGAACATGGGTTGCACATTATTTATTTAACTGTGTTTCACAAGCCATACTAGGTTTTTCACTTAGACAATGGGTTGTGCATGGTTGGCACACAGTTTGTTTAAATGTGTGGAGAAACCATGCAACCTTTAAATTTTTGGGGAAAATTCCATTTATACCCTCAATCATTTTTATTACACCCTTATTTTTCTTTCTCCTCCAACACATAGTAGATTTCCCCTCCCTTGGAAGTTCCTATGAATCATAACCTAGGTTTTGGACTAATTCCTTCATCTAGACTTCATTTTCGATGTTTCTTATCGCACTGGACCCCTTTCATTAAGATCATTGATCTATTACCATCCTTTATTGTTTTATCTCCCTATCTTTGGCACTATTTTATTCAAAATAAATACACCATATTTTCAGTGTATTCATTTATTCTTTTTTTTTTTCTGATTTAGGCTGAAAAAGGTATGATAATAAACGAGTGTTCTTCTAGAGGCATATGGTAGGTTTTCAATAAATTTTACCTAATTTCATGTTATTTAAAAAATATCTATTATTCTATGTGTCATTATTTCTATAAGTTTCTCATAAATTGAATGATGAAACTCAAATTAATTATTTCACCTAGTCTTTGATGACTTTGTAGCACCTAAACATGGTTAGAGGTTGTCAACGTCAACCCGAACCACCTATGAGGTGTGTTCTTTTATATTACTTCTGTTAAAGACACCCATTAGGGTGTGTGAGATCTCTATTAGATAATGAGACTATATATCAAATTAAATGAGTTAGTTTGAGATGGCCATGCATCCTATTCCATGTCATTAAATGCTATTAAAATGGTTAAATGGTTGTATCTAAATGAAAATTGTGAATGATATGAATATTCTCTTGGATTGTACCTTTTTATATTGATAATTGGAATATGTACGGACACTAAAATTTCCATTGACATTTTTATATTACGTTCTTAAAATTGGAAATCTTGATACGACACTGAATTCTTATAGAGGTATAACACCTATTGAATTATGGTATGACATCGACTAGGGTATTGATTTACGGTATCTATGAATCCAAGTTATGATTACTTACGGTATGAAAACGATAAGGGGTATTGAGGTATGGAACCTATGAACTTCATATAAATATATATAATTAGATATAGGTCTCCCTAGTTTTCACCTTGAGACCTAACCCATATAGGTTTGTTATTAAATTGTGGTTACTTTGGGATGAGATCCTTGGTCTCGATGAGGTTTCCCTGGTTATATGAATTGGGACCTAGCCCTTGTAGGTATAATACTCATTTCACAAGTGTAAGATGCCTAAATAGTAGTTACCTATTGCTGAAACTTTATATATATATATATATATATTGATGGTTTACTTTTATAGACTACTCTTTTTACAGATTTTTCTCATGGACCTGTCATATATATTACTCATTTACATATTTGACTTTTCAAGACACCGATTGGTACCCAAATAAACTTCATCGAAACATGTTAGGATAGGAGTAAACACCTAGTTATCAATTATTTATTGATTGTTATCATGGGATTTGGAGAACATATGACTGATCTATGGCTCATGATGTTATCAGGAGATATATTTTTGGTCTTTTTGGATCTTTTGATATAATTTTATGTATGTGTTCTTTCTGAAATGTATGAATATTCCCTTTTATTTAGAAACACAACATTATATAATTTTTTACATTGTACTATATGTTTCTATTGAAGGATTGTGTATTATTATCATTTAGATGTTTTACTTCCTCTATTATAGTTTTCATTTAGTATGATTTAATTGTTTATTCATCCATTTATTATAATATTGTTCTACTCTGATTATGATGGTATAGTCTCCCCACACTACTACCTTAGACCCTCATTGCTAGTTAGTATCCTTTGATATATGGGGAGTCATTCTTAAGTCCTTGTGACTATCTGGGTTTAGTTAATTATGAGTGAACCAGGTTGGGGATGTTACATGTTATGCACCAATTTATTTCTATGAGGTGAAAATTCTAATATATTGAAATTTTATATCATGGATCATTCTTAATTAATGGTATTTAATGTTATAATTCAAAATTATTTCATACAAGTTTTTTTAAGGTTACCATGACGGTAAGGGTTTATCCTATAAAGTTGTCTTTTTGGGACTTATGTTTTGTTATACACATATCTTATTTTATGAGGTGTATATACTTCCCATTTGATATATTTTATCATGAATATCATTATCTTCATGGTATTTAATGTTTCATTTGATTTTATTTCTTCCATAGGATTTATGATTCAAATGTTATCGAAGAGGTAAGAGATTTACATTATAATATTATATTTTTGAGAATGTCTCTACTAAATTTAGATTTAGGAAAATTATATGAATCCTATTAATTTAAACCCCTTCATTTTTTGTCCTCTCGTTCTATAAATCAATACAAACATAATAATTTTATTAAAAGATACTATGGATACTGAAGGATTATGTGAGTCTTAAGTAATGTAACTTGAGGACATCCTCTATTACAAGATCCTATGGTTGTTTTTAGAGATTTCATAATTTGTTTTAATTTTACTATTTTTAAATATTAAATATTTTGAAAGAATATTTTTAAGGGAAAAAACTTTGTTTTGTTATTCAGTCATTAATATTGTTCTTCCTTGTCCATATCTTTTTTAAAAATGTTTTCTAGAATGTTTTTGATATCATCCTATGATAGTTTAAATCCATTTTTACCCATGATTGAATTTAAAGAAAAACGTTTAAAATGAAAATTATTTTCATTTTACAAATGAGATAATTAATATTTTTTTATTGAAAATGTGAATGAAGTATTTTTTTCAACATACATAGCATGGAAAAATTTCCCCAATATCACGAGTGAAAAACTATTTTAAGATTACTTTAAAATATTCCTATGTTATTTTCAAAGAACTTTTTTTCATTAATTTTATGTAAAATTTTATATTTTATTAAATTAATTTCAAAATAAAAATGTATTTCCTCAATAAATGTTCCAAAGATAGTTTAAAGGTATTTTTCATCTATGATAACATCCTTTTATGTTTTCTATGCTTCACTAGGGATCTATTTTTTTGACATAATCATTATTCTTTTTCGGGATGGTTTATGGTTATGATGATAAGATATTGATGAAACCCATTTTCTTTTCCATGTGTTAAGTTAAGACGAAAATATATATATTTTTATGATCTTGTGGCATACTTATGAATGGAATATGATTATATAGTGAGTGGTTCCATTATATCCCTCTAATGAATTGGGTAAATATTAATATTTTTTGAACTAAAATGGTATATGGGAGGATATGAAAAGCCTAAGAATATAGAAAATAACAAGTTATCCCAAGAACAAAAAGAGGGTATATAAGAGGTTTTCCCATGCTTGAAGCTGATACACAAGTGGTTATCCTAATAAAAATATGTGATGAATGTCTTAGTGGGTATCATTATCATAATAATTCTATGATTATGATTATGTCACACTCAATTCCACCCATTCATGAAATAATCTTATGCTAATGTTATGTTCTCATGGATTGTGTTCTTTGATTACTTTATGATTCGTGTCTTATAAACTTCCATGATTTCTTCCATGACTGATGATTAAAATCTATGAATTACAAGGTATGGTTTCCAAATCTTATGATCATGTTTTAATACCCTTATAGTCATGTTATGATTAAATAATAATTGATATCTAACTTATTTACCCTTACTGATCATCTAAGATCACCCTTCTTATATTTTTTACCTAGGATACAAAGAAAGTTTTTAAGTATTGTATATCCAAGAAGGGTGAAAGTTGTGAAGAACCTAATTGGGGATGATTTTGAAATTTCATATACTGATTTCTTACGTATCCAAGTTTCCAAAGATACTAAATATTTATGATTTATAGAATGAATCATAATGATATGTAATGAATATAAATAAAATAGGATATAATATTTATTTATTTAATTTTTGGGTTACCTCAGTTGGTATTAGATAAGGGTTTAGTTATTTTTTAAAAATAAGATGAGAAATAATTAGTAAGAACCCTTAGGATAAACCTAAGTATAATAGAACATCCAAATTTATGGTAAATAAAGGAGTTTGGTTTTCCTAGAAAATATATTATTTCTAGATATTAAAATTTTGATACAGTTGAGGAACAAATGCACCTAGGGGTGATAACTATAAAAGAGTAAGATTACTTATTAACTCGATCACCAATAGTGCATGATGAGTGGGCCTAATACTAAACACTTAACTTGATATTTATTAGGGATACTGTAGGGTTAATTTACATTTTATTTATAAACAATAATAATGGATTTGAATAGATAATGACGATGGATTATTTAGATTAAACCTATGGTTTCATAAGTTCAAAAGAATATGTAAGGTTTTAAACATCCCATAAATTATTTTTCTGGATTATATAGTTTCTCACTATGATTATTGTTGTTAACACTATGTGTTTTAGAGTTATTCAGTTGTTAGAATCATGTGGAATCAGGTTAACACTAAATGAGATGGAAAATTCAATGATTATCATCATGATAAATCAAATAAAATGGGATATGGGATACAAAAATATTATTATTATGTCGAACTATCTATCTGGATATATGATTAAAAAATTGAACATAGGTGAGTTTCCAAAAAAACTAAATAAATGAAAAGGAAGTTTCATTAAGACCATGGATGAAAAAAATATTCACCTTCCAACATGTTAATTGTATGGGAAGAAAAATCCATGGAAATGTCTTAGTCGAACAATAAGATGTCATGTGTGTGGAAAAGAAAGATATAGAGAAAGTAATTTCTAGGGGAAAAAAATAAAGAGTTCAATGGTGGAAAAGAAATTACATCTTAAGGTACCATTTAGTGTTCAATGTATTATGTAAGGTAAGCATGTAAATTATCCAGTTAAATGCCCTAATCCATTTACAAAATCCTAGAAAAGTGAAGGTATTTTGATATAGAAATCATTGAAATAGAATTATTTAAGTTTTTATATATTGGGTTTTTATATTTATGTTTTAGAAGTGTTTTATCAATGATATTTTGGTCATAAAAAACATGAAACATTTCAGGATTTTTCTATAATGGTTTTGCATTAAGTATTTCCAAAATTTGTTTAATATCATTGATAATGTAACATCCCAGGTAAATAAAGAATAATACATTTTCATATTTATAAATATTTGAGAATTGAATATTAATTTTACTTTAAAGGGGTTTCTATATTCGATAGCGTACCCGATACACAACAAAGAGTTTTTTTGAAATCTTACGTTACACACTAGTAATAAAACAATATTATTTTAAATGATAGTTAACACGTAGCTGTTGTATTGGTGGGAATGAATAGAAATAACTAAAATATGATTATATATGTTTGTTAAATGTTTTTACATTTATCCAATAAAGGATAAAGGCTTAAAATACGAAAAGAATTCAATTTTAGGCATATATACTCTAATTTTCACTAAAGGTCCACTTATCGCCTTTTGATGGAGAACCATCATTAAATAGAGTTTTGGTCACTCTTATACATTCTATTAGACCAAATAAAATTCTTCTTTAGAAGTGGTACATCAAAATTTACTTTGTGTAAATTTTTTGTATTTTTTCGATAAAGATCATTTTTTAATGAATAGTAAAAAATGTTGTATTTTAATTCAAAACCTCTTTTTAATCTAATTTATTTATATGATTGGATTATCTTTTGAATTGGATTTAAAGTGAAATTACTATATATTTTTACCATTTAATCCAATTGTGGTCGTTGTAATTAATTTCACTTTGAAATCGGACTTAAACTAGTGTCAATCTTTTTATTCCTATTGTTTCATAAAAACACGCTATTTCCTCAGACAACGGGAATTAATTATTAAATTAATTAATATAACTTATATGTTTTGAATTTTGTAAAATAGACATCATTTATGAATTCGGAATATCAAATATAGCTTAGGGTGAATTTTTGGTATTTTTCTGAAAAAACTTCAATTTTTGATGAATAGTGAAACCACTAAGTGGTACTTAAAAAATTGATTTTTCGTTTAAATGAAACTTTACCACTTCTGTGTTTTGAATTTCAAAAATCCGACATACATGGTTGTCATTAATAAGTAAAATGTGGTTCAATGAGATTAAAAATAAATTTTGGTGAATAGTAACTTTTATGTTTATTAATCGCGATTCGAGGTAATTAGTGTAGTTTAAGGTAAAAATAATGTTTTAATAATATTAGATGAGCTTGAAACAAGTCCTACCCTTATTTTATGTGTCATGGATGACCAAGAAAATCCATGGGTCAACTTAGGGGACCTCATGGATCCAGTTTGGAAGGAAAATGACATTAATATCTTTTTATTTAATGTAAAAGTAAAAATGACACAAACATGAGTTGTTTTACTAAAAAAATTTTTAAATGTTGTTATACAAGTAATATTTTTGACTATAAATAGTAATTGGAAATATAAACATATTTCCTACATCATTTTATTTTTTTTATAATTTTTAGACTCTAAATAAATTAAATTATTTATGACATCATGATGATGCAGCGATTACCTCATTATTTAAGGATTTAAATAAAATGAAAATATAATGTAAAATCTAAGACCTAAACTTTTCAAAAACCTATTGTATGGGTATATTTCGAACCCTTATCACCTTATACAAGAATTATATCAATTTGGGACCTTTTAAATCCGAAACTCATTTTAAAATAAAGTAACATTTCTTTACTTTCCAAGAGTGCCCCTCCTCTCCTCTTATAAAAGGCCCCCACCTCTACCACCTTACCCACACTTCCAAAGCCTTTGGCTCGGCCAAACCCTTCCCATTTTGTCTCTACACATCCCTCTATAACTCTTAGAATCCTCACTTTGGGCAGAAGTCTTCCCAAGGAAGCCTTTGAGCTCAAATCAAAAAGGGTTACCGGTTTTAAGGTAATGTCTTCACTTGTGTTCTTTTGTTTTATTTTGCTTCTCTAACCCCCTAAACTCTTTTTATTCATTTATTTTGTAACAAGACCACTATCTACCATATACTAGGATTTTTTTATAAGAAGTATTTGAGCTACACTTACACACACCTACATATAATGTTTAAAGAACATACTGTTTCCGTGGATGGTGAATTTCTGCCTCACGAAATGATGATTGTTCAATATTCTTCTAACACCTTAAAAGGTGGCCATTAAGATGTGACTATATTTATATATGATATATAATATGTTTATGTTTTCCTTAATCTTCTTTATTTTTCATTTATGACATACCTTTATGGCTTCCATTATGGGTATATGCGATATCTTCATTTTAGGAAGTGCGGACTACCGCCTCCTCAAAGTGATTTGATTCGTTAATGCCATATGTGGGACGTATAAAGGATGGATTTAAAGTTATTATATATAATTTATGTTACATCTAAATTATTAATATAATTCTGGAATTAAAATATACATACCTATTATTTAGTTTTAATTCCATTAATATGACATAGAAATAAAAGTAGCGTTCATGCGTACGTACGACTTACCGTCTCCATGAACGGTGCATTTAATTTATTACCTATAAATGATTATGTAATATTATAATTACAAGTATATGCTGGATATATATGATATATATGATATAAAAATCATGAATATCATTCTGGATATAATGAACCTTTGACCACACGAACAACATGTAACTGTAAGAAGTCCACTTTTGACTTAAGAACCAAATATCGACAAAACAAACATTTTTAACTTAAATGATTACATAATGTTTATAACATGGAAATAAGAGACATAAAAGGAATAATAAGCTTGAAAAAGGTTATTAAGCAAGTGGAAATTAACTTTAGTTTATTATTCAGGAGATTAAAGAACGATCGAGTCAAGTCGGACCCGAGGTAAGGGATTTCGTCTCAATCTCCTTTAATTGAGGCATATTTTGTTTTAATACAAGGCTTTATTTTATATGGTGTATAAACCCCTTTTAATTTTAATTTTATACAAAAGGAATATTTTCCTATGAATCGTTTTACAAAACGACAAAAAGAAATTTTTATTTTAACGTACGCGGTGACAACAACCTTTTCCGCCTTCGTGAGTATTATTTGGTATTTGGCTTCCTCAACAAGCCTTAATGTTTTTAAAATGAAATAAATAAAATATACTCTTTTATGTATTTTGGTATTGAAAATGGTTTTTATAATGGATTTGTTATGTCAATATATTTAAGTGATATATTGTGATCAAAGTGTGGAAATGTTTTCTTTCCATTATTTTTGTTTCATGTATTATGATTTTATAATGGTACTTGGACATTTGACGGGTGGTTACGAGATAAACCATATGACGGGTGGTGCCATGAATACCAGGATGGGTGGTTATGTTATAACCTCCGATGCATTGGGTATGGAAGTTGGCTGTATGGTTATTCCATTTAAGTATGTGTGGAAGTCGACCGTATGATTATTCCATTTAAGTATGTTTATGTCCCAAGTTACCTTTATATGTTATGTGTTCTTTATATGGGTTTTATGGTAATATTTTGATTACAAAAGGGTAAGTAATGATCTTTTATTCAATGAAGAGTATTTTCTGCTTCATAAAGGTGAAAATTATTTTTTTGATAAAGTATTCATGTTTTACTGGTGTTTTGAAAAACTAACACATTTCCTTCTTTGTGTATCCCTTACTGAGATTTTTATGCTCACCCCAAGTTTTTGAAATGTTTTTCATAGGACTTAAAGTGGAATAGGGTCAATGATGGGATCAAGGATAATTCATTCTATCTAAAACATGGAAGTAGACATGTTTCTTTTTAAGTGTTTTTATTTTATGGAAATTTAGTAGAAGTCTCTACTTTGTAATATTTTGAGATGTAATAGTTATGTCCTAATTCTCTAAAACTCTAAACCTGAAAAGATCCTCAATGTGAATTATTCATTTAATTCAATATTAAGTAAAGTTTAATGTCGAGGCCTTATAGTTGGTATCAGAGGTCGGTTTAGACAACTTTTGGAGTTAGAAAATTGTTAAATTATAAATTAATTTATGGTATGATTGAAATGATATATCATTTAAAGATCACCATGTTGCTTCACCTAAGGTATTTTTGTGATAATAATGGTTTTCCATAGAGTAAACATAGTAGATTTTCTGGGAAGGCATACAGAGGGAAATGAACTTCCAAATCAGCATACTGAGATGGTCAGAATCAGAATTGAGTAGTTTACTGCTGTGATGGATCAGTTGAATCAGGTGAAGAATGTTTCTTGTTTTTATTGATGATATTTTGGTGTTTTATAAAAGCAAAGAGGAGCATGAAATACATTTAAGGGTTATTTTTCAAACCTTAAAAGAAAATAAATTGTATGGGAAATTCAGAAAGTGTGAGTTTTGGTTGCAACAAATTTCTTTCCTTGGTCACATTGTTTCTAAAGATGGGATAACTGTTGATCTGACAAAAACAAAGGTAGTTGAAGAATGGACAAGACCCACAAATGTAACTGAGATTCGTAGGTTCCTTGGTTTGGCAAGCTATTACCGAAGGTTTGTTAGAAAATTTTCACAGTTATCTAGTCCAATGACTAAGCTAAATCGGAAGGGTGTTAAGTTTATCTGGATGAAAGAATGTGATGATTGTTTTCAGGAGTTGAAAAGAAGATTGGTGAATGCTCTAGTTTTGGCACTTCCTTCCAGGAATGGTGATTTTGTTATCTACACTGATGCTTCATTGAAAAAACTTGGCTATGTCCTTATGCAGAATAATCAAGTAATTGCATATGCTTCATATCAGTTGAAAACTCATGAGGTAAATTACACTACACATGATTTGGAATTAGCTGTTGTTGTTTTTGCTCTAAAAATTTGGAGGCATCATTTTTATGGAGTAAAGTGTGAAATATATACTGATCACAAAAGTTTAAAGTATATATTCACTCAGAAAGAATTGAAAATGAGACAGAGGAGATGGCTGGAATTAATCAAGGATTATGATTGTACAATTCCTTACCATCCGAGAAAATCAAATAAAGTGGCCGATTCTTTGAGTCGAAAAAGCAATGATTCATTAACCATGCTACATTTGGAACAAGATCCTTTGGTTAAGGATTTGATGAACTTTGGCATAAAAGTTTTTAGTGCAGGATGTCCTTATGTTTTTTTTAGGTATCAGTGAAATCTTCTCTATCAGACAGAATCAAGCAAGCACAGAAGCAAGACATTTAGTTAAAGAAAAAGGTAGAGCTGGTTCAAAAGGGTAAGTTGCCTAAATTCAACATTGATAATGATTTTTTTTGAGATTTGGAAAGATATTGTGTGTGCCTTGTGATTCACAGTTGAAGAGAGAGTTGTTATGTGAAGCTCATAGTTCTCCGTTTTCAGTTCATCCAGGAAGTACTAAGATGTATAGAGATCTTCAGGAGTATTACTAGTGGGATGGAATGAAAAGAGATATTTCTGATTTTACTGTGAAGTGTTTGACTTGTCAGAAGATTAATGAAGAGTGGAAATTACCGAAAGGGATGCTTCAACCATTACCAGTGCCAGAGTGGAAATGGGAAAATATATCCATGGACTTTGTTGTGGGATTACTGAGGACATCTCGAGGTAATAATGCAATCTGGGTTATTGTTGATTGATTGACTAAATCTGCTCATTTACTTCCTATTCGAGATACATTATCTGTAGATCAACTTTCTCGATTTTATCTTAAAGAGATAGTTAGGTTGCATGGAGTTCCTCTCTCCATTGTATCTGATCCTGATCCCATGTTTACTTCTAACTTTTGGAAAGGCCTTCAGAAGTCATTGGGTACTGAATTAAATTTTAGTACAGCTTTTCATCCACAATCAGATGGGTAGTCAGAACGAAAAATTCAGACCTTGGAGGATATGCTACGTGCTTGTTCGATGGATTATCAGGGAAGTTGAGACCAACATCTTTCCTTGGTTGAATTTTCATATACTAACAGTTTTCATTCTAGTATACAGATGGCACCATTTGAGGCGTTATATGGGAAGCGGTGTCGAACTCCAGCTTTCTGGGATGAAGTGGGTGAAAGGAAGCTGATGGGACCAGAATTGGTAGAAGAGTTGGCAGAAAAAGTTCAGCTGATACAGAAACACATGAGAACAGCTCAGAGCAGGTAGAAGAGTTATGCGGATAATAGGAGGAAGGATCTCTGTTTTTAGGTAGGTGATCATGTTTTTCTCAAAGTATCACCATGGAAAAGTGTGATGCGATTTGGTAAGAAAGGAAAGTTGAGTCCAAGGTTCATTGGACCATATAAAATTCTGTATAGAGTTGGATCAGTTGCATAAAGAGTGGCTTTACCTCCGAGTTTATCTCAGGTACATAATGTTTTTCATGTTTCAATGTTGAGAAAGTATATACCAGATCCATCTCTTGTTTTGAGCCCAGAGGTAGTTCAGTTGGAAGAGAATCTCTCTTATGAAGAACAACCAGTCCAGATTCTTGACCGAAGAGAGCAAGTGTTGCGAAATAAGGTAATTCACCAGGTAAAGGTTTTGTGGAAAAACCATATGGTTGAAGAGGAAACATGAGAATCTGAAAATGCTATGACGGATAAATACCTCCACTTATTTTGATAAGTGAATAAAATTGTGAGGACGCAATTCCTAGAAGGGGGGAAGGATGTAACATCCCAGGTAAATAAAGAATAATACATTTTCATATTTATTAATATTTTATAATTGAATATTAATTTTACTTTAAAGGGGTTTCTATGTTCGATAGCATACCCGATACGCAACAAAGAGTTTCTTTGAAATCTTACGTTGCATACTAGTAATAAAACAATATTATTTTAAATGATAGTTAACACGTAGCCGTTATATTGGAGGGAATGAATATAAATAACTAAAATATGATTATATATGTTTGTTAAATGTTTTTACATTTATCCAATAAAGGATAAATGCTTAAAATACGAAAAGAATTCAATTTTAGGCATATATACTCTAATTTTCACTAAAGGTCCACTAATCGCCTTTTGATAGAAAACCATCATTAAATATAGTTTTGGTCACTCTTATAAATTCTATTGGACCAAATAAAATTCTTCTTTATAATTGGGACATCAAAATTTACTTTGTGTAAATTTTTTGAATTTTTCCGATAAAGATCATTTTTAATGAATAGTGAAAAATGTTGTATTTTAATTCAAAACCTATTTTTAATCTAATTTATTTATATGATTAGATTATATTTTGAATTGGTTTTAAAGTGAAATTAGAATATATTTTTACCATTTAATCCAATTGTGGTCATTGGAATTAATTTCACTTTGAAATCGGACTTAAACTAGTGTCAATCTTTTGATACCTATTGTTTCATAAAAACACGCTATTTGCTCAGACATCGGGAATTAATTATTAAATTAATTAATGTAACTTATATGTTTTTAATTTTATATAATATACATCATTTATGAATTCTGAATATAAAATATAGCTTAGGGTGAAGTTTTGGTATTTTTCTGAAAAACTTCAATTTTTGATGAATAGTGAAACCACTAAGTGGTCTTAAAAAACTGATTTTTCATTTAAATGAAACTTTACCACTTTTGTGTTTTGAATTTCAAAAATCCGACATACATGGTTTTCACTAAGAAGTAAAATATGGTTCAATGAGATTAAAATAATTTTTTTGGTGAATAGTAACTTTTATATTTATTAATGGCGATTAGATGTAATTTGTGTAGTTTAAGGTAAAAATAATGTTTTAATAATATGAGATGAGCTTGAAACATGTCCTAACCTTATTGGATGTGTCATGGACGACCAAGAAAATCCATGGGTCAACTTGGTGGACCCCATGGAGCCACTTTGGAAGGAAAATGACATTAATATATTTTTATTTAATGTAAAAGTAAAAATGACACAAACATGAGTTGTTTTACTAAAACAATTTTTAAATAAGGTTATATAAGTCATATTTTTGACTATAAATAGTAATTGGAAAGATAAAACGATTTCCTACATCATAGTATTTTTTTTATAATTTTTAGACATTAAAAAAATTAAATTATTTATGACATCATGATGATGCAGCGATTACCTCATTATTTAATGATTTAAATAAAATGAAAATATAATGTAAAATCTAAGACCTAAACTTGTCAAAAACCTATTTTATGGGTATATTTAGAACCCTTATCATCTTATTCTCTAATTATATCAATTTGGGACTTTTTAAATCCGAAACTCATTTTAAAATAAAGTAACATTTCTTTACTTTCCAAGAGTGCCCCTCCTCTCCTCTTATAAAAGGCCCCCACTTATACCACCTTACCCACACTTCCAAAGCCTTTGGATCAGCCAACCCCTTCCCATTTTATCTCTCCACATCTCTATATAACTCTTAGAAGCCTCACTTTGGGCATAAGTCTTTCCAAGGAAGCCTTTGAGTTCAAATCAAAAAGGGTTACCCCTTTTAAGGTAATGTCTTCACTTGTGTTCTTTTGTTTTATTTTGCTTCTCCAACCCCATAAACTCTTTTTATTAATTTATTTTGTAACAAAAACAGTATCTAACATATAATAGGATGTTTTTATAATACTTATTAGAGCTACAATTATACAAACATAAATCTAATGGTTAAAAAACATACTGTTTCTGTGGATGGCGAATTTCTGCCTCATGAAATGATGATTGTTCAATATTCTTCTAACACCTTAAAAGGAGGCCATTAAGATGTCACTATATTTATATATGATATATAATATGTTTATGTTTTCCTTCAGCTTATTTATTTTTCATTTATGCCATACCTTTATGGATTCCATTATGGGTATACGTGATATCTTCATTTTAGGAAGTGCGGACTACCGCCCCCTCAAAGCGATTTGATTTGTTAATGCCATATGTGGGACGTATAAAGGATGGATTTAAAGTTATTATATATTATGTATGTTACATATAAATGATGAATATAATTCTGGAATTAGAATATACATACCTCTCATTTAGTTTTAATTCCATTAATATGACATAGAAATGAAAGTAGCGTTCATGCGTACGTACGGCTTACCGTCTCCATGAATGGTGCATTTCATTTCTTACCTATAAATGACTATGTAATATTACAATTAAAAGTATATGATGGCTATATATGATATATATGATATCCAAATCATGAATATCATTCTGGATATAATGAGCCTTTGACCACATGAACAACATGTAACTGTAAGAAGTCCACTTTTGACTTAAGAACCAAATATCGACAAAACAAACATTTTTAACGTAAATGATTACATAATGTTTATAACATGGAAATAAGTGACATAAAAGGAATAATAAGCTTGAAAAATTTTATTAAGCAAGTATAAATTAACTTTAGTTTATTATTCAGGAGATTAAAGAACGATAGAGTCAAGTCGGACCCGAGGTAAGGGATTTCGTCTCAATCTCCTTTCATTAAGGCATATTTTGTTCTAATACAAGGATTTCTTTTATATGGTGTATAAACCCCTTTTACTTTTAATTTTATACAAAAGGAATCTTTTTCTATGAAGCATTTTACAAAATTAAAAAAAGGAATGTTTATTTTAACGTACGCGGTGACATCGACCTTTTCCGCCGCCGCAAGTATTATTTGGTCTTTGGCTTCCTCAACAAGCCGTAATGTTTTTAAAATGAAATATATACCATATACTCTTTTATGTAGTTTGATATTGAAAATGGTTTTTATAATGGATTTTTAGGTCAATATATTTAAGTGATATATTGTGATCAAAGTGTGGAAATGTTTTCTTTCCATTATTTTTGTTTTATGTCTTATGATTTTATAATGGTACTTGGAAATTTGACGGGTGGTTACGTGATAAACCATATGACGGGTGGTGCCGTGAATACCAGGACGGGTGGTTACGTTATAACCTCCAATGCATTGGGTATGGAGGTCGACCGTATGACTATTTCATTTAAGTATGTGTGGAAGTCGACCGTATGGTTATTCCATTTAAGTATGTTTATATCCCAAGTTACCTTTATATGTTATGTGTTCTTTATATGGGTTTTATGGTAATATTTTGATTACAAAAGGGTAAGTAATGATCTTTTATTCAATGAAGAGTATTTTCTACTTCATAAAGGTGAAAAGTATTTCTTTGATAAAGTATTCATGTTTTACTGGTGTTTTGAAAAATTAACAGATTTCCTTCTTTGTGTATCCCTTACTGAGTTTTTTATGCTCACCGCAAGTTTCTGAAATGTTTTTCACAGGACTTAAAGTGGAATAGGGTCAAGGATGGGATCAAGGAAAATTCATTCTATCTAAAACATGGAACTAGACATTTTTCTTTTTAATTGCTTTTATTTTATGGAAATTTAGTAGAAGTGTTTACTTTGTAATCTTTTGAGATGTAATAGTTATGTATTAATTCTCTAAAACTCTAAACCTGAAAAGATCCTCAATGTGAATTATTCATTTAATTCAATATTAAGTAAGGTTTAAGGCCGGGGCCTTATAGATAACCTAATTTTTTTTTTGTGGAAATGTGATATTTTTGGGAAGTTATGATTGAGGGATATATAACCCTTAACACATGCATTCTATTGGGATAATATGTGTACTTTTGAAAAGTAGATGATTGATATTGATAATGTAAATTGGATAATTTATATAGAATTAATTTTTTGAATAATTTATGTTTTCATTGAATTTTCATGGTGATTAATATTAATTTAATAAATTATTAACATGTTTTAAGAGAATATATGATCATAATATTCATGTGTTTGGTTTGTGACATTATGATTTACTTTTTTTCGTTTGTGGAAAAATGTTATTGCTGATCTTGAATAAAATACATGATTGGCTATTTTGGATTTTGGGTTTTTGAATTTGGTGAGTCACATTTTAGAGGAGTCTTATGGAAAATAATTTATTTAATTTATTATGTTAGACATTGGGATTTATTTTAAAGGTTTTATATATTAATGTATTATTTCATAATGTGAAGATTTATCTATATTGGGAGATCTTTGAAAACTATTTTGGTTTTGATAAATATCTAGAGAGAGTAGGAATGGATTATAATTATTTTTATATATATTATGACCCATTAAAAGTTAATTTTATTTCATCAATAAATAATTTTTTTTCTTGAATATCAATTTCTCAGTGTAAGAGATGAAGTGGAAATTGATTGTAGCACTACCAAAGGATGAAATTGTTATTATGAAATGGTAATAAATGAAGTAAGTATATTTTATTTTGTTATACGTATGGATAATAAAAAAATCTATAAAATTTAGGAAAAATGACATTGAAATAAAAATTTAATTCTTTTACATTCATTTATAATGATTTTTTGTTTTTTAACACTTAGTGATTTATGGTTTTTAGTCAATAAAATTCACGTGTTCATGTTCTCTACTAATATATATTATTCATTGGACAATATCTTTCTCCTACATGTGCATATTTTAACTTCTTACTAATGTTTTCCTTATCTGAAAACATGATTATGTGTTATTTTAGTTAACCTTTATGTTTTCCACATCCCCCTTTTTAAAATAAATATTTCTATCCCCATGTATAATGTTGGTTTTCAACAACGGTGATTTCAAATATTGAACCTTTGATTGCTAAGAAAAAAATTACGATGGGGAAATTTATTTAAAGGGTGATAGTGTAACACCCTGAAAATTTTGTTTAAAAGAATACTATACTCAATAAATTTCTTAACACTTAACACTAAGATTTAAATGAATTGTGATATACTATTAAAATATTATTATTTAAATATGATCATCATCACATAATTATTGAATTAAAGGGTGTGGATATGAGTAAAATCCATGTTAAATATATGTAAAAATATTTAATATAATGGAAATTTATTTATTAAACCATAATAAATAAGTACTCATTTTTTGGTAATGTCATTTTATGTGTAAAAAATTGTGTTTCATGAATAATGGGTTTTATTTATTTTTGTGAGAAAATATTATAATTAATTTTTACCAATTTTGGAAATAATTTTTTTAAAATGGTTATAATTTTCTAAATAATCATGTCAATTTTAACTTATGGTAATTTTTTTATTTTTCTAAAAAGATTTATTTTTCAATGAATAGTAAAAAATACAGATTTTATATAAAACTTTCTTTTCCATTAATGTATTTAAAATTTTCCATTTTTTTAATTGGTTTTAAAATTTTGTTATTTAATTTTTATTAAAAAATCCAATTATTGTCATTATAGTCAATATTATTCTTAATTTTTTTATAAAAACATTTTTAAACTTAAATGTGCATTTTTCTAGAAAACCTTTTTTTCATGTTTTATGGGTTTTTAAATTAAATTACCACCAATTATTTGGAGGTATTTTATAAAATTGATTCACTATTTATAATCAAAATTTTTAAATTTTTTAAATAGTTCAACTTTATATTTGGTAATAATGAATAGTAAACTTGGTAAAAATCTTTTCCCCAAGGTAAGGGTAAAATGGGTAGAATGAGTTTAAGAATATAGATCAATATAAATGTTTATTTTGAACCAAAATAATATTTTATTTTTTTTATTTATTTTTTATTTTTTGTGGTACTCTAATTGACTTAAATCCTTACACAACATTGAGATAGTGCTTTCGCAGGCAATAGAAAAATCAAACTAAATAATTTTAAAAGAATTAAAGTATTATTTTTTGGATGAATTTTAATGTCACACAAATTTTATGGTTAATAATAGTGTATAATTTATTTTTAAATAGTTTATATTTTAATTCCATTCTTGTGTTGATGTCTTTAAAGTCAAAATATATGAATAGTTCTTAAAATGACTTTAATTGGTATGTAATGTCAAATTCCATTTTATTAAATGATTTAACATTAATATATAAAATTATATTTGGAAAATTTACTTATTTGTGGTTTATAATATAAAAAAATATCCACTCAGTTCTCACCTTTGATTTTTTAGTAAATACCATGACCCTTAAAGAGGAATTAACATTGATATCATGGTAATTGTCAAAAGGTTTACGTGCGGGGGGGGGGGGGGTGAAAACTAAGAGATCTGGGTTATTAAATCACCTAAAATTGTATAAATTTTATTTTATGAGATGATTTTGAAAAATAAACATAATATATTTAAAATATTTTAATTTTTTAAACATTAACATTAAAATTACCTTATATTAATTAAATACTTTATGTAATTCCAAGGGTTCCCCCCATCAATTAAAAATTGGAACACCATCTTATCCTTTTTTAAATTTTTATGAGAATTATATATCTTCCAAAACCTTCCCTAATAGACTAATATATTTATTAAACACATACTATTGATTTTGGTATTTCCAAAATAACATCCTTTCAATGATTAAAGTGTAATCCAAAGAAATATTCTCAACAAATAGGTATAAATATTAATGGGGCACATTCAATTTTATTTATTCTTATACTTATTATTAATATATGGTATTAATTATAACATAATTAATTCAGTATCTTAAATATGTTTAATTGTTATTATTGTTATTTTATAACCATTTTCTACCTCTTTTCCATCAAAGGAAAATTTAAAGTATCACTCATTTTTATGTACGGACTATCGCATCCACATAGCAATATCATTAATTTCACATCCCCATATTTCATGGATGTTTAAAATTATTAATTTAATAAATATATATGTTATTTAGTATTTAATAAATAATTTTTAATGATAAAATATTATTTATCCTTCTTTCTTTTTTTTTGATAAAAAATGAAAACAATGTTCATATGTATGCACAAAATACTGTATCCATGAACAATGTAATTCAATTTTCTATTTATCAATTTTAGGTATTATTATAAATATTTATATATTTAATATATATATATATATATCATGATTAACATTATGTATATTATTAAACCATGATCAACGTACAATGTTTGGAACCATTGCACCAAAAGTTTCATGAAAAATTGAATATTTAAAATATAGAAACAATGATTTTAATAAAGAATTATTAATAAATGGTTGTTTAAATGTTATAAGTGGATCATATATGGTATTATAAGTACAAATATTTTTCTTTTATAGTTTTATAATAAATTTAAATTTATTATACATGATTTTGGAGCGCTTGTGAAGAAATACAACCTTAATGTAAGGGTTCTTCATTACAATGTGGTTTTTTTGAGATATGTTTGATGTTATACACCAATTTATGTTTATTTTGTGAGTATTATAATCCATTAATTAGTTATATCATGTATCCTTCTTAATTAATTATATTTAAATTTATAGTTCAATTTGTTTCATCATAGGGATTTTAATTCAAAAGTGACCAAGTTGGATAGGGTATAAAGTCTCATATTTTATTCTTTGGGACATATGTTATCTATAAAAAATTATTAATTTATGATGTATATATACTTAACCTTTATATTTTATATTATTAATATCTATATATTCATGGTATTTGAGGTTTTATTTTAAGTTATTTCTTTCATGGAGATTATGATTCAAAATTTCTCGAAGCGGTAAGGGATTCATGTTACCATCTCATTTCTTTTTGATAATTCTTATAACAAATTTACATTAGGGAAAATTATATGGATATTAAACTTTAAAAAAAATATATTTTTATTATAATATGGTTATTTTTTGGATATTACATGCTATACTTTTATTTTCATCACTTTATATTTTCAAGAGAAAACAATATTTTTTAAAAGAAAACTCACTTTGTCATGTTATTTAGTCAGGAATATTTTTCTTCCTGGTCCATATCTTCCATAAAATGTTTCAAATAATATTTTTAATATCTTCATATAATGTTTAGAATTTATTTTTACCCTTTTTTTAATTTACATAATTTTTTTAAATTAATATTATTTTAATTTTCTAAATGTGTTAATTTTGACCTTTTATTGAAAAGGTGGAAGAAGTAATTATTTTAACATATACGACATGAAACAAAGTTTTTGTCACCATGAACACTCATTTACTCGAATCATCCTATATAATTTTCCATTTTTCTTTTCAAAGAAAATATTTTCCTTAATATTTTAGAAAATTTTAGATTTTAAATAATTTATTTCAAAATGAAATGGGTATTTTATTTAAGAAATGTTCGAGTAATCATTTAAAAGTATTTTCAATATTTAGAAACATCATTTATTGTGACTTTTATTTTATTAGGGATATGATTCTATGGTACTATACTTATTCTTTATCTTTATAGTTTATGATCATGATGGTTAAATATTAATGAAACCTATTTTTTACATGGGCTAAGTTATGATGGAATGATAAATGTTTTTAGGTCCTTGTGGAATGCATGATTATGTGATGTGTGGGTCCATTATAGCCCTATAATGAATTAGGTAATTATTAATGCTTCATGTTCTTAAATGGTAAATGGGATGTTGTTGTAATCCAAAAAATATGGAAAATGGGAGGTTATTCCAAGCCTAAAAAGTGGGTATATGAGAGGTTATCCCAATTCTAGAAGTGTGTACATGGGAGGTTATCCCAAGCCCGATTCAGGTAAATAGGTGGTTAGCCCAAGCCTAACTTGTGATTAATTTATTTTTGGGTAAACTTTACATAATAAAATATAAGATTATAATTATACCATGCTTTATTACACTATTTTATTATGTGATATTATTCCAATGGTATGATCTCATGGATCAGGTTATTCGATTCCTTAACGATTCATGTCTTATAAACTACTAATATTTTTTCGATGACTCATGACTATGATATATGAATTACTTTTTATGGTTTTAAAATTTTAAGCTAATTTTTTCACACACTTATGATCATGTTATTATTAAATTACCATTGATATCCCCTATGTTTACTCTTAATGAGAATTTTAGATCACCATCTTTTATGTTTCATTTTCCTGAGGATTTGAATAATGGTTTTAAGAATGATATGAATAAGAATATTGATAGTTGATAAAAACATAATGGTTGATTAATTATAACATTTATATACTAGTTTTTTATGTATCCAAGTTTTTATATATACTAAAATTTATTTTTGTAGAATGGATCTTAATTATATGTGATGAATATTTATTTAATAGGATGTAATATTTAAGAATATAAAGTTTGGGACACCTCAATTCCACCACAATCAAGTATAATTTTTTTTATTTCTAAAACAAACCATTCTCCTAAATTTCTCCATTTCTAAAAGAATATTTCACATCTATATGATAAACTTTATAATCCATTAGTGCTATAATAGCCAAAAACTTCCAGATACTTTCAATTATTAGAATGGGTGAAAATGTTTCTTGAAAATACAATTCTTCCTCCTATTAATACCCTTTATAAACTAATTTATTATTATTCCATGATATTTCACCTTTTATATTGAGTTTATTTATAAAAAAACTACTTAGTACCTATAATATTATTTCCTTTTAGTCTAGAAACAATATCGCTTATGTCTTTGTTCTCAATATTATATAACAATTCATTAACAAAATCTATCTAATACTTGTTCCTAATAGACCTTAAAAATTATTGTGCTTTTAACCGTTATTGGTGATATAATGGTTGTGATAAGACTCAAGATGGGGGGGGGGGGTATGGATTTTCTTTTGAAAAAAGAACCACTTTAAAACCACCTTATTCAAGGTATGCATTTTATAATATTTTTATTAACAAAAAAAGGAGTGAAAATAAGTGAGGAAATAAAAATATCTACCATAAGATATTTATTTTTGTTCATAGAACATATATCCCTTAGTGTACTCCACTAAAACTCTACTCAATGAGTTGGGTGATTTTAACTTTAGTATCCTTTTTTTGGGCTACCCTATTAAGTGAAACCAATTGTTACTTGTTAAAAAGGTCCAAGATTATATAATTGGGCTCTTCATTTACAAGACCTTTCCAAAACCTTAGAACACTAGATTACAATGAGTTTAAATTGAAATAGGTATGAATAGATGATGTTTTGAAAATGGTGTAGCATACAGTTGTAAGCATCAACTAAAAAAAGTTGAATATATTTATAGAGAGGATTATAATCTTTTAAGTATAGATATGGAAGTTATTTAATTTAAAAGTATGATCTTGTAAGTATATAAATTATAGACCATATTTAATTATTTTATATTCTAGGTTCGTATTGAGCCTATATATTTTTTTCTATTACACACATATATTATTCATGCAGCAGGAAACTATTATATTTATATTTTTTTCTTTTGAATTTTTACTTAAACATACTAAATAATCACAATAGTTGAGTGGATAATAATTTTGAAAATTTTATGATATAGGTTCTTAATGTCGTGTGTACTTATTTTCCAAATTTTTAATAAACCTATATGGAAAATATGATAGAAATATCTTTTATCAGATCATTACATTCGTAGAAAAAAGACACCCTGTCCAAATTGATCTTTAATTATTTAGAAAATTACTTTTTTGATGAATATAAAATCATGTGTTTACTTATTGATAGGTCATACTAATAACAAAGGTATAATCTTAACAACTCATAAGTTAGATTAATCTTTGTAAAATAATCATTTTTAATAACTATTACTGTAAGATAATTTTTAGATAATTTTTATAAGATAGAACACATTAGTTCTTTAAATTATGCATTGTGTAAGATAAATAATAATGATTTACTATTTTTATAACATAACCCAACTTCATAAGATAATAACTCACTATTATAAGAAAAAAAAATTCTATGGCTTTTGTTTCCTTCTGTTATATGATTTATTTACAAAAATCCTCTTCGTATGATAAAAGAATTCATTTAATTTTTATATGAGTTCTCCTTCTAATCTTGGATTCATCTTAATATATTTTTTCTAATACATAAGATACTTTACTTATCTTTGATGATATCCTTCAATGTAGACTCTAGATTTCAGTATAAGTAAAAAAATTCCTTTGTATGAAGATTATGTTATGCATAAGATAAAATTTCAATGTAAGATAAATTTATTTGAAAATTGATAAATTCAATAATTCATAAAATAATTTTATTTCCACTTTCATAAGATAAATTCATTTAGAAATTATACATAAAAAATGTATATTATTTAAGAATAGAAGACATAAAATTATGAAACACTTGAGATAATATTTTTTGTAGATAAAAATATATTTTTTAATTATAAAAACATATAAATAACTAGGAAATATTGGAACAACATAAGTCATTATGAAAATATCCCCCGTTTTATGATAAAAACCATAATGAAATAATCAATATAGAAAATATTTTATTAGGTAGCGATTTTAAAAATAAATTTTGTTAAATGTTGGGTAACTTTCATCTATAAATTTTGTTCCTGTTTAATTTATCCTTTAATTAGAATTGGGATTTCTTTGAATTTCCAAAAACAAAGTTTAGGCTTACTTATCCCCCTTTTTGTGATATGAAAAAGAATGAGATAAGTTGAAAAATTTTATTATGGAACACAAAAATGTGTCAATAGTTAGAATATAAATATGAATTGAATTTATCATTGAATTAGAAAGAATGAAATAACATAGTTAATAAGAAAAAAAAACAACAAAAATATATTAGGAAAGAGAAAAATATAACAATGAGAATAAAAATTAGATAATAATGAATGATAATGGGTGAATACAATGAAGAAAAAGGTAAAAAATCATTCAATTTTATTGGGGAAACCAAAAACTATGATCTCAACATCACAATGAAGGAGAAAATTATTCTTTTGGTGTATAATGCTATTTGGAAGGTGGTTTCATGAAAGATTAGGGTTTGCCTACAAGAAGTAAGGTGGTTGGTAGAGAGGTGTATGTACTCACTCCAATAAGAGCTCTCATAGTGAAAATGATCCTATAAATATAGATTGATCATTAATATTTTTCCTTTATGAACAAGATTTTATATAAATAGAATCTTGCTATGCTCTGGGCATGTCAAAGTGATCTACATGAGTGAAAGGTACCTTAGTTGATGTGGAAGGATAAAGTAATGAAAATTCTACACCAAACCAAAGATTTTACCGTGAATAAATATTAGTTTAATAAAATATATCCTTAAACCATTGGGTTATGGTATCATTATGATTAAATATGGAAGAAAATAGGTAACCTCTATCCCATAGATTGTGAAACACATTTTTGAAAATTTCAATATGTTTTACTATGTCATTTTTTAGTAGTCAAGAAGGTTGTAAATCCATTCCATTTTTTTAAAGTTTTGTCCAGATTTGTTCTAAAAATATCCCTTTATTACACAATTGAGGGCCAAATTCATTTAAACTTCAAATGGATAATTATATAATCTTTAACAACTTGTAGTAGGAGTATAAATCATTATCAGAACTAAAATTTATTTACCTTTATAGGTAACTCAACACTCCTTCAGATAAATAAAAGAATATTCTTCTTAAAAAGAAGAGTCTGATCTCAAGTTTCTTATAATGAACTCATACCTGTTTCCTAATTTTTTTCTAACATAGAAAACTAACTTTCCAATGATCCAACCATTTTTCATAACCTAGTGATAATGAAACTAGTATCTTTTTGAACTTTTATCGAGGTATCCCAAATGACTAGAAATATCTCATTTCAGTAGATTACTAATCCCCTTATGATATTGATTGATATTGGCTATTATGATTCATAGAATTATTTTAATAATTCTAAATTTTAAAATTATACTATGCTAAGGCCTTTCAAATCATATTATGAAATATGTTCACACTGAAAGAAGGTGACCCCAAAATTTATCATATCCATTACTTGAGAGATATCTTCTAGTTTTGATTCTATCATGACCTCATCTAGAGTTCCTTGTCACAAGTATTCTCTATAATATTTCTTCGATAATTTCTCCAAAACCGATTGAGCTAACACATTCAATCCTTTAAAGTTATATTTGTAGATAACTTACGGATGCATAGTTAGTATTCACGTGATATAATCAAACCGAATCAAAAATATATTCTCGATAGTATCTGGATATTCATTTTAATCCACATGATCATGAAGAGTCCTCACCTCCACTTGATATTCAATTAGCTCATTTTTCAAAAACTAACCTAAAAAAATAGCTCATAGTAACATGAAGGAGCTCACTTATCATCCCCATTAATCTCAACTATTGGTATCTCAGAGATGGAATAATTTATATGAGCTTGTGATGATATTTATTGGTGTATTTATATACTTTACCCATTGAATGATTCAAATAAACTTATTGATTTTAATCAACCTTAGTCAATTATTTGATGTGATATGTTTCACTAGGAATTAGTCATATAGATGGATGAATAACAACAAGATAAAGAGTTTATAATATGATTGAACACAATTCTTAATGAACATTTAGTGTAGTTTACTCCTCAGTATAAATCTTGTCCAAAATAAAAAACTCATATTTTTTTGTTTATCAGTAAAAGTTTCTAAGTCTAGTGGTTCTTCCAGTCCCATACTTGCAACGAGTTCTTATGAGGGTGTGTGTACACATATAGTAACTTATTCAGGTGCCTCAACAAAACTAATGCATGATCTGTGTCCCCATGAACATAAAAATGGCCTTATTCTATATCATATATTATACAAATATTAGTAACTTAATTCAAAAAAACTTGTAAAATACACTGTATTTTAGAACTTAGGCACTTATATTGTTCAAACCCTGACAATGGGTAGCTGCAGTCTCATCCATGTGGGAAACTTCCTTGACAAAAATAAGAATTAATATTCTCCTAAATGAAAAGTAATTAATAATTTTGTTTTTTGTGTGGCACATTTACTTCATTATATAACATTTCAGGTTCACATGAATCTTGATAAAGAATAGATATAACAATGTACCATCTTGAAACATGATTTTCTAAAACTCACCATGATGTTGGGAAATTGTGGAATGTATAATCTTAATGAGACCCTTCCTTTCAGGATCCAATTCCTTTACTTTTTTCTTTTATACATTAGGCATTCCAAATAAGGAATTAATTATTTATAGAGGGATACCTTAATCAATAGTATCTAAAGTGGAGTCAATATAAAAACTACCTTAATGATAAAATCTAAAAGCATCATCCATTACTATTTTGGATATGAAAAATTCTTATAATTTAAAATTGATATGACACGATTATCAAAATACCGAAAATGAAACACCACAAAATCATAAAATTCACAAAATTCCTTCCCAAATACCAACTCTATTATTTTATCATAGAAAACATTTTTCCATCCTTAGAAGTAAATAATATTCTTGGGAAGTATATCAGTCTCATAAATATAACTAAAATCAATGTATTTTATAATAAGTACTTTCCTTAGTGATGTCAAGAACATCTATCTACTTGTAGAAGAACTTTTGGTATCTTAGTTTTTCCCACAATTGACAAGGGTTTAAATTTTTTGGGAAAATTGGATTGTAAAGAAAGAGGAAAAGAGATCTGGGGTTTGGAAAGGATTCACACATTGGACTAATTTTTTTTCTATCATTTTGGGATAACTTTAGGGCCACATAGAGTTATTCAAAAGGCTCTTGTGAAAATTAAAGGCTACGTGTAACATTGTGATGCTATATAAAAATAAAAAAGTGGTGCTGATTCTAGGATTAAATTAAGAAAATAATATTTTTCTATATATATACTCATGATATCTATGCTATGATATAAATAAAATAGAATTAAATAAAATAAAATAAACATAATTCAAATTTGATAAAATCCAAATTTTTAGCAGGCAAAGGTCTTGTGAAAAACTATTCTAAAGGTGATTATTTTTAATTAAATTGAAATATAGCACAAAGACATATGAATAAAATAATGAATAAAATACCTGAGTTAATATAAATAAGTCTCCAAATTAATCATCTATATAACTCATTGTCAATTGGTTTTCTTACCTCATAGAAGTCAGTTTTAATGTTATAACTCACAGGAATTGTATAAATCTTACATTTTTGGAGTCCAAACATTATAAGTTAACCAAGAACGTATTTTATTTGGTTTAAAAAATTCCAAAAATATTTTTTTATAAATTTGAAATCTATGTAAATAGTTTAACTCACCCATCATGATCATTTGAAATTCCTTCTGTATGAGTTTTGAAAATCCATTACACACTTTTTGATTAGTTAACCCAAAAATAACATCATAAACATATAGTCTTCCCATAAAAGATCATTTTTATAAATCTTTTTTTGAAAAGTTTGGGGTATGATAATCACAAATTAAAATTATTTGATAAAATAATAGAACTTATTCTCTCATACCATGATCTAGGTTCCAATTTAAGGCCATAATTTTTTTTTTGTAATTTAAAAAAATGAATTTTGAAAATGGAGGTATTGAAAACTTGATGATTATTCAGCATAAAATTCCTCAATTGAAAAACAATTTAAAAAATAATTTTTGATAACTATTTGAAATAATTTAAAATTTTTAAGAGATGTATATTATCATAGGGTTCCAAAGGATTCTAACATAACTATTGGGTAAAAGGTCTCTTCATAACATATTCCTTGTTTTTGATTATATAATTTTGAAACCAATATAACCTTGTTTCAACTGATAAAACCTTGATCATACTATTTATTCCTAAATAATTTTTTTTATAAAATAACATAATATTGAGAGGTTCTATTGACTAATTCTCTTACCTTGTTCCTCTTGAACTAGTTTGACACTTCTTGCATTACTAAAACCTAATTCTCATTAGTTAAGGATTCTGTTATGATTCTAGGTTATAACTGAGATAAAAATTTAGAAAATTATATAAGGTTTCATATATTTATACTAATCCTTACACCGATATCTTGATTTCGTATGATGGTCTCTAGAGGATTCTGTTTAAGGTTTCTATTCTATATATGTGGAATAATCTATGGTTCCTTAATATTATCCCTTATGGCCTAAATTTATCTTAATCATCTATGATATTGCCATCTCTTTTTTAATAAAAATGAGGTGTGACTTACAGGCTATCTATAAAATCAATAATTCATCAATGTGAGTTTTATTATTATTATTATCAAAATGGTCAATGTAATCCAACTTAAGCAGAGTATATTCTTCGACTACCTTCGAAATATTATTGAAAATATTATAAACTTCAAAAGTAGTAGAGTAACATAGGGAAACTCCTTCATTAGCCATTCGATAAAACATAAAAGTATTTTCTTTAGTGTCATGGATATAAAACTTACATAAAAATACAATGAAGTACCATACATTTGGTTTTCTATTATTTCATAACCCATAGGCTGTTTTCTTTAAGATAGGATTTATGAGAACTTTGTTAATGACATTACATTCTGTATTTATATCCACATCCCAAAAATGAGTGAAAACATTATATTAAACATAACATTATTCTATAATTTTAAGGTCCTATTCCTACTTTCTTCAACACCATTCTATTGAGGTCTTATAAAATCATAAAAGGTATGTTTAATTCCATTATTTGATAGAAATTAAATAAATTCATGATTCTCAAATTTCCCTCGACGGTCAACTATTAAAATCATAACTTTTATGTCTTTCTAATTTTGTACAAGTATTAAAAAATTAGTAAAAATATAAAATTATTCACTTTTATGTCTCAATAATTAAACCTAAGTAAATCTTGAAAAATCGGTAACTCGAATATGAAAAAGGTTTTTCTAGCTAAGATTTTTGTATGAGAATGTACAAAAATGTCCATATATATATGTGGTAAGGGTATAAAAGTGAAATCCTTTTTATGTTTTTTAAGAGATGTTCTATGTTGTTTAACTATTTTATATTCATCACATTGTCTCTTTTTATAAAATTTAAAGTAAGTAAGATTTGAAATAAAATTTCTCTTTGATAATTTTCTCAAAGGGTGAACAATGAAATGTCCAAGTCTTCTACGCCAATTTCAAGATTCAATAATTTATGCCTTCAAAAAACTTAATTTCTATCTACACAGATAATTTAGATATAAATTATAGACATTTTAGTTCATAGTTTCTTAAACTTAATAGATTTATTTTTAGAGTCTAAGTAGTCATTATAAGAAAATTAAAAGAATAAACTTCATTGTAAAGTTATAAAACACATATTAGGTTATGATTTAAACCTTCTACACAATGAACTTTATTAATGAGTTTCCAAAAAATAAAATGAAAAATATATTTCATTTTTATTTTTCACAAAATGATAAAAAGACTCCATCAATCTTATACAATGAGTGAAATTTAGAGAAATCTATACTCATATGCCTTGAAAAACCTCTGTATATAAACCATTTTTCATTACTATCAGTGTGTATTTTTAACTCATTTGAATTAAACATTAATATCATATTGGCCTTTTGATTATATTACATTATGAATCTAAATATTCATTTTCACTAGAGTCTTCAGAAGCACTCCATGTCGCTTTAATATATTTATTATATTTTTTCTTATAGCCAACCTTCTTGAAATACTATTTGTTAGACTTCTTGTTTTCTTATAGTTGAGGGTAGTCTGTCTTGATTTTTATGTGTTTCTTACACTCATAGAATATTACTTCTTTATAATTTCTATCATGCTTCTTATAATTATTAAAATGTTTCTTGAAACCTATTCTCTTGTAATAGAAAATTTCAAAATTTCATGAAAACTGGGAAACTTTTTCATTTAATCCAAAATTGGTTGAGGTATATTATACTTTATATGATTAAGGTTTTTTGTACTCCTATTTTTATTATCATATTTAGAATTAGAAACCTTCAAAGAAGAATTTTCATTTATACCTAATTTTTCTCTTTGGCTTTTTATTCCATGTCAACCTCATAAATAAAAAAAGTTCCAATGGGATCGTTTATTTTAAAATTTTTAATCTCTATTGATTTCCTAATTACATCCAATATTCCACTTCATATACGGGGTATAAATCTTATAAATTTATATTCTTTATCCTACTCAGTAATTGGTTCTCCCTTAGAATAAACATTGGTTACAACCTTTGTAAGTGTTATATTTATTTGTGTAATTATTTCTTCTTCCATCATTCTAAAATTATTAAACTTCATCTTGTAAGTATAATGTTGAAGTTATATCACATTTAATTTTTCTTGATAATATGATGATATAGTTTCCTAGAGAACTGGTCAGGACCTAGTCCACAAATGATAGATTTCGTGGATTTGGAATTTAAATAAAAGATAACTTCAGTGTTATCATACCATATCTCTGGTTGTATCTATATAACTTGATATGTCTTAATAGGTATTAAATTAACATTAATATGAAATTTCTTTAAATAGGTTATCATATGTTCATTTCAATTACTATATTATTATCGATTGAAATAATTTTCTCAGACCATAGACATGCCTTCTCCATTTTCAGCAGTGGAATCCATTTTAATATGACCACAAGTCTTAAATATTTTCAATCTAGGAAAACAAAAATTCACAACCATTGATACCAATTTTTGGTCAGATAATGACTGTTTTGAGGCACAAGAATGGTTGAATTGAGTTCTTAAAAATTTTCTCCACTTTAAATCCACCCTCTTCAAGGTTTGTAGATTATAAAATTTTTGTCAATAAAAACAAGAAGCATAAATAAGTATAGAAAAAATCTCAATCATGAGATTTTTTCTGGTTATGTGAATAAATAAATCAAGTTCACTCCACCAATATTCAACTCCACACATTTGGTGATTTTCACTATTCCAGTCCTTTTTCTGGGGGCGGACCAACTGAGTGCAGGTAATTTTTACTTGTTACAAAGTTTTAAGATTTATTAAATGATATATTCCTTTAAAATACCTATCCATATACTTAACACACTCTATTAAAATGAGTGAAAATTTAAATAGATACTAATAAATGAAGTTTGGAAAATGGTACAATATACAGTTGCGAGAAGCAATTAGTAAAAGATGTAGAAAAATTGAGAGAAGATGATAATCTTATAAGTATAGCTCTATAAGTTCGTTGATTTAAAAATATTATATTTTAAGTATAGATATTGTAGAGAAGGTTCAATATTCAATTTTATAGGGTAATATAGGGCCCAAAATTTTTCTTTTCTATATACATGCCTCTTTTATTCATACATCAAAAAACTATTCTATTTATATCTTCTCTTTGGGATATGAACTTAAACACACTTGATTATCATAATAGTCAAGTGGATAGTTATTTTAAGAAGTTGATGAGATAGGTTCTTAATGGTGTCTGTATTTCTTTTCCAAATTTGGAATAAACCTCTAGGGCCTAGATGGTAGAAATATTATTTATTAGACCTTTATATTCTTAGAAGAAAGATATTATATCAAAATCAATCATTAATTCTTTGAAAAATACCTTTTAAAAGGAAAATAAAAGTATGATTGGAATTATTTAGTGGTCATATCAATTGTATAGCTATAATCATTATGATACAAAAGATAACATGATATTCATAAGATAATCGTCTAGTAAAAATGTTAGCATACAAGAATTTTTATAGCATCTTCATAAGATAAAAACAAAAGTTGGCACAAAAGATCATGAAGCTAAATGGGCTGCATAATAGTTCACGGTTAAGGATGTAAAACATAAAAGTTTTGGGTATTTGTGAGTAATAGTTTTTTAGGATTTTTTTCCTATATAAAAGAGCCTAGTGACAACATTAAGAGGAGAAAAGTTCATTAGATATCATCATCATTGTTAGAAAATTCTAGGGAAGTCTGAAGTAGTTTGTGAGGGAGGGTTCCATGAAGGAGAAGTGTTTCTTTAGGAAGAAATTACTCTAAGTTTCTAGTTCAGGAAAATAGGTCAAAAAATTGGTTTTCAAAGCTCAGTGGATTGCAAAAGAAAAGAGATCTTAGAGAAGAGGAAATCCATGAGGCTTCAACCAATCACAATGAAGGGGTTTTCTATGAAGTAAAAGGTGACCGTGAAGCACTCACACCACATGGTACAATGTAATTCACAAAGGATGAAGGAATTTTTATATAATGTGTAATAAAGTTAATGGTGAGTGAAAGAATATCATAGAGGAATAAAAAAATCCATGAAATAACTTTATACTACCAAATAGTATCTGAAAAAGTGGATTTCATCTGCTCGGTGAAAGTAAGACTTCAATAGAGAATCTACCAATAGTTGATGATAGATTCACTATTGAAAATTAAGGGACCTACATGTCTATAAATTGTTTGTGGATCCTTTTCCAAAGGATTGTGAAAAGAATGAGGAAGAAAGTAATCCTTTCAATTGGTAGTGATCCCTCGAAATATATTTAAAGAGTGACCCATGGGAAGGTACTGAGATGATCCTAACCACTTTAAAGACTATGATCCTAGGTATAAAAGTGATCTATACCAAAACTTGTTTTTTTAAAGTGTGTCTTAGTGGATTTGGTACATCAACACATTTCGATTCTATGCTTCTTGGACGTAGCCAAGTAATGTTAAACTAAGTAAACTATCTATGTCTCATTCATGATTTCGTTTCTATTCATACATTTCTACGAGAAAAATAGAGATAAGTATTTTTTAATAAAAAACATGATCCAAAGTTACTGTTATTTTAATATATAATACCTTGATTCACCCCCATGGTAGGGTATTTGAACTAGTTTGGATAACAATTAGTATCATTGGTAAAGGTAGAAATATATCGGTTCTCTCTCAGTTGAAGAAATGGAAGCTATTAATCACAAGGTGATTTTGATCATTGATGTAAACAATTTTCATCCATGTAATAATTGAATGCAACACTTCTTAAGATCATTGTTTACAGATATATTCATAGCTACAATGCATGGTATTTCTTCCAATATTGAAAATAATGTTTTATTAGAAGAAGAACATATATAATTTAATGCTCATTCCCAATGAATCAACACTTTAGGGTAGCCCTATCCAATGAAATTTATATAAATGTAATGTCTTTTAATTCATCACATGATTTTTAGTAAAAGTTTATAAATATTTATGAGTGTGAATCAAAAACAAGAGAAGAAAAATATTAGGTTCTATGGAATAAGTATGACGATTTATGAATGCACCCTAATGAATTTGTTGGTCCATTATTTTAATGGGTGAATGTTGTTGTGGAAGACATGTGTGGTATTAGAGAAATTATCAAATATATAATTATTTTTAATTGCATCTTGAGAAACTACCACATGAGATTAATTTGAAAGTTTATATACAAGAATATAAATATCCGAAGGAGTTGATGTTGGATAACTTGCATATTGCACTTGTCATATACCTGATGAGAAATTATGATAATGATGCTCTGGAAAATGGGAACTCCTAAGAAGTGGCATTCAAGGACATGATGAATATCACTATTGAAGATAGCGAGGAGGAGTAAAATTTGGATGATTTCATGTCATTTTTCTCCTCAAATATCAAAGAGTAAGAGAAAAGATTAACATGAAACCTAAACTTTCATTCTTTTGATGTGGAAATATTGGAAATATTGTAACAACATTTCCTAAGAAGTTTTAAGATGTTGATGAAGAAAATGATGAAAATATCTAGAATAAATATTTATCTAATGCGAAAGGTTGGAGTAGTGGCAAGAGAAATTTCTTCAAAAATAAGAATCAACATTCAAAAGAAGATGAAATTTCAAAATAATATAAGGCAGTAGAATTGTAGGATTGCTAGGATAATGAAGAAAATGATATGGTGGAAGTTTCCCAAAATTCCCAAACAAGGGATCATAGTGAAAATGATAAAGGAGATGTCAAAGTAAGATTAGAAATTTAGATTGAATTAGAAACTATGTTTGAAGAGATAGACATCTAGGGATCCACAAATTATAAATCCAATATGGTGGTTAATTATTAAAAACTCTATATTCAACAACAAGCACAAGAAAATTCTTATCTTGAGGATCAAATTGAAAGGATTAAATCATTACTGTGAGAGAACTTAGAAAATGATGTTGAGTAAAAAATAAAAATCAAAGAATAGAAAATTGAGATCAATAGTTTGATTAATATTGGAAAAGATCAAATCAAACCTATCAAAGAAGTTGAAGCATAAGTTGTCAGTATGTGAAGGAAAGTGAAAGATCAAGAGAAGATATTGATTCCAAAATGTTGGATACAAAAGCAACTAAAAAAGTAAAATTATAATTTAGGGTTTTAGTAAAATAGAAAAAGGAATGTCAGGAATAAGAAATAATTGACCAGAATAATACAACTGGTATATGGATTGATTGAAAAAAAATCAGTAATGGTTTAAGATATACTAAAATCTCCCAATCATAGGTGTAATATTGATTTGGGTATGAATCAAAACTAAAATATTTATATAAACTAATAGAACACTAGTGGTTCTATAATGAAACATATGAATTCATCATTCATTAAATGTTATTGTTTTCAAAATATGGGACACTAAAAAAATGTATGTTTTATAGCCAAGAGGTACCTAAGGGAACAATACCAACATAGACAACTGTACATATCTCAATTCACTAGGAAATCATTTGATAATCACTATTCATGGGGTGGAGGACTCAGAAACATGGTAATATATTTCTCATCATTGATGCATAAAAATGTGCTAAGGAAGACTGAATGCAATCATAAGCAGCAACTCAATTTATCATAAAATGAACTAAAAATAAAAATTTGATTTGCCAAATTGAAATATGAAAGCGGTCCATTATTCTCTTAGGATCATTAAGAATATTAGTCAAATACAAGAATAAAAAAGACAATACATGAACAAGTAGTTGTTGAAGATATTTATTTCAAACCATCAAATCGTACTAGAATATGAATCAGTGAACGTTGATGCTCCTATAATATGTCAGAAAATAAGGAACTGGAGACCGATATAAGATATGATTAGGAAGGAATTGTAAGATTTAGTTATGATGAAAGAATATGAATTAATGTCTTAATAAAATCCTAGTTTGGGGTAAAAGACATGAGGCATGCATATATCTTGGTTTTTAAAGGTCTTAGTCACAACTTATTAAGTGAAAGTCAATTGTGAGACTTAGGACATGAAATAATTTTTTAATGAAATTATTTATCATTTTGGAAAAATTGGACAAATTTGTTTTGTAGGGAAGTATATGAATGGGGATCATTACCATGTAAATAGAGAGGAATTTTAGTGATTTATATTCAGGTAAGAATAAAATAGGCTATGAAATAAATGCCTTGGTCATTTGAGTGAAAAGTAAATGGATGACCTGGTGAAATACGATGATTCTCAAGACCTCCATAGGTTATCACATGATCGTAAAAATATGTGTAATTCTTTTCAACAAGGTACGACCATTCAAAAATATATATAAGTAAAAAGATAAAAGGTTAAAGAAATTTATTGAGTTGGTGAATATTGATGTGTGAAGACCTATATCACTAAGATCTATTGATGGGAGGATATATTAGGTTATCTTGATTGATGATTTTGGTAGAATGGAATGGGTTTCAATCATCACTCACATGTTTGAGATGTTTATTTTCATAGAAACTTATCGAAGTGAAGTTGAAAATATTCCTGGTTAAAAAATCCAAAATATCTAAACTTATAATAGAACATAGTTCACAAATAGTCAAGTGTATGATTATGTATATAAACATGGGATAAGGCCCCATGTTCTAGTAGTTAAAACTGCAAAGAAAAATGGAGTTTTTGAGAGAATAAATTGAACTATCAACATCGTAGTTCAAAAAATGGTTATAGAGAAAGTCCTTCCAGAGAATCTTTGGAAATAAGAAGTTATAACAAAGGTATACACATCAAATAGAGTGTTATTATTTTTGAAATGAGAGAAGACTCCATGTGATCTCTGGTATGGAAAGAAGCCAATGTTGAAGTAATTTCAAGTCTTCAGAAGTAAATGTTTAATTATCAATAAGGAGAAACATATGATGTTTAGATCCTATAAGGATGGAGGGATATTCCTTAGCTAATAAAAGAAAATAAAACTATATAAATTATTAAATAAAAGGCTTTGAAAGGTTTTCGAAATCAAGAATATTACTATTGTAGAGAATGAACAAAATATTCAGTAAATACATAATCAGTGTAAGGAGGATAGTGATGAAGAGATAAGAAGATCAGTTGATGTTACAATTATAAAGGTTGATTCTGAAGAATATTCAAATAATGAAAACGGTGATAATAAATGAGTATCTACAAAAATATTGAAGAGGAGAGATGAAATTGATAGACTGAACATAATTGGTGATCAGACCGTGCAAGTGTAGACAATAATGATGGAGAATCTATAAAAGAAGAATTATTATCATAGGTATATCCTAATGTTTTTTAGAAATATGCTGGACATGATACTAGGGTCTAGGATATGAATGAATAGCTTGAACATATTGAGAATAATTAGACACAAGGGATGGTTTTATGACCAACATATATAAATTTCATTAAAAAATGGGTCTTTATCAACAAGATGAATTAAAATGGCATATATGTTCAAAGAAAAGCATGATTAGTTTGAAAAGTGTACTCCCAAATAGTGGGTATTGATGTTGATGAACCATTTTTACCTTTTGGAATGCTAAATGCAATTAGATTTTTTTTTCTATATGAGTGAATAGAAGGTTAAATGTTTTCCTATTGGATGTAAAATATGTGTATTGAAATGGTATTCTAGAAAATGAAGTTTATATTAAACATCCATATGGTTTTATCATTCATGAAGATGAGAACATAGTTTGTTCGCTGAGAAAGGAACTATATGGTTTGAAATATGCACTGAGATGATGGTATTCAAGACTTGGTAAATTTTTGATGAAACTTAGTTTTCACTAAGGTGGTGTTGATTACACTATATATGTTATAATGATAGTTTATGGTGCTGGTATATGTCAATGAAATAATATATGGTGTATTAGAGGATGAAAAATGTTGACAATTTGCAAAATTCGTGAAACGTTAATTCAAAATGTTAATAATCATTGAACTGACAATTTCCTTGGTATATAGGTGACACAAGGATAAAATGACATATTCATTTATCAATATAAATATATCAAGGAGGTTTTTAGAATATTTGGAATTTATAATTACATGGAGATGATGACTCTGGTGGCTTCCTGGATGAAACATTCATGCTATGATGGAAGCAATGTAGTTAATGTCACTAAATACAAGAAAATCATTGCCAGTATATTTTACATGATAATGAAATGACTTGATATTGTTTTTTATATATTTGAAGAAGAATTATATCAATGAAATTCCAAATAATCCCACCAAATTGAATTAAAAAAGTATAATTCAATATATTAAGGGAACGATGGATTTCAGTTTTATGTACAATGCTAAATCTTAGCAAGAGTTTATGGGATATATAGATTCCAATTGGGATAGTTCATCAGAGGATCAAAAATCCACATCAGGTAGTGAATTCTATATTGGTGTATCATGTATTTATTAGCTAAGAAATAAACATGATTTCATTTAATTCATAACCATAAAATTTGAATATATTTTAGCTACTCAAGCTTTCACATAGTTATTTTGGATGAAGCAGAAGGCTAATGATATAAGAGCTATAGTAAAGTCTCTGATTAGAATCTATTGCGATAATTCATGTTCTATAAATCTTAGTAAAAATAAAATCCATCACTTAAGAAAAAAACTTTGAAATCATGTATCATTTTATTTAGGAAAAGGTTGATCAATGGGCTGTGAGGTTGGATTATGTGCCAAAAGATTTATATGTTGTGGAAATTATGATAAAGGCCTTACCCAAAGAATAATCTGAATGGTATCGATTGGATATTAGAGTTCATTTGACTACTCACACATGAAAATGTGTGGATGTGGTACCCCTATCCCCAAGGTATTATGTTTTTTTTTGATTTGACGATCTGTGTTATTTACTCAATTGCATACCACAACGAAGCACCCATTGGGTTTTTTGAAAAATTGGGAGAAATTATGGCTATAAAAGGGGTACATATGTATTAATCAAGATAGTGTGAGAAGATGATTGGGGGAACCAGTAAAGTAATGTATTTTTAAATAGATTTATGCTAAAGGTGATCGATCAAATGTTAATTATCATAAAAGATAGGGTTTGTGTTGAAATAAATTGAGTAGATTTTAAAGAAGTGATTCATTGAGGAAATTATCATGTTAATATTAGTTCTCAAGATGAACATGGATCATGTGGGATTAGAGTGTATGTTGAGTAAATATTTTATCTCAATTGGAATCACCAAAATCAATTTTTGGTAGAATATGGAAACAACTTTAGGGTTGTATCAAAATGTGAAGCATGGAGTTCGCAGAACAAAAAAAAGTTCACGGACCAAATTTTTTAGACTATGATGTGTGGAGTTTTCAGACCACATAGTATCCCTACTACGCTATATAGACCACAAAGGAGGAATTAAAACCATGAATCATGCTATGTGAACAATGTATAAAGTTTTTTTCATGGGAGCATCGTCATTCTCAAGAGGTTCTTCGTTTTTAGGAGGCTCATAATTTGTAGAATTGAGGTTGTGATTTAAGGATACATAAAGGGTCTTTTTTTACCGATGATATCAACTTCCATAAAATATTATGGTGCTATCCGAACTGCATAATAGTTCATGGTGAAAGCTGTAACACACCAGAGTTTCTGGTATTTATGACTAGTGTGTTTTGTGGGATTTATTTTCTTATCTAAGGGACCCTAATTAGATCCTTAATAGGTGATAATTTTATTATAGAACATCATCACTTCTATAAAAATTATTTAAAGTTTGAATTATTTCATGAGGGAGGAATCCATGAAGGAGAAGAGTTTCATAATGAATAAATTTTGTGATGGTTATAGTTCTTGAAAAATGTTTGGAAAAGCATTTTGCGAAGCTCGATATCTTGAAAAGGAAAATGTACCACATAATAGAGGAAGTCCATGAGGCATCGGCCATCCACAAAGTAGGGTAGGTCCATGAAGAAAAATGAGACAGTTATGCATTCACACCACATAGTGAAATGAAGTTATCAAAGGATGAAATATAGTTCACATAGGATGCAATATAATTCATGGTGAGTGAATGGATGTTTATGAAGGAACTAAAAAATTTCATGAAAGAAATTTACACAAAATAAAAGTTTTTGGATAAGTGGATTGCATCTACTGGGTGAAAACTTGACTTTAATAGAGAATATAACTATAGTTGGGGACGCATTCATTATTCATAATGAATATAACTACATGTCCATAAACTATGTGTAGATCCTTTCCAGAGCAGTGAGAAAATGAAGAAGAAGAAGTTGGCCCATTACATTGGTAGTGAGACTTCAAAAGATGTTATGGAGTGACCCTTGGGAAATAAGTAATTTGACCCTAAAAAATGTAAATTTAGTTATCATGGTCATAAAAGTGATCTAGCCCAAACTATGTATTTTGGAAATAAGCCTAATTAGATTTGGTACATCATCACATTACCTTGGTATGCTCCTTGTAGGTATCCCAATAAGGGTGAACCAATTAAAATCACTATTTCTCATGCATGATTTCTTTTTTGTCCATGTATGTCTATAAAAAATAGATAGAAGAGTGTCTTATTTAATAATAAAACAAGATCATAAGGAGAAGTTATTATAATTTTTCATACCCTGATTCACCCTCCTCTCAGGGTATTGAGCCTAGTTAGGATAATAAAGTACAATTTAGTATGAAACTAATCCAATGAAATAAAGGATCTAAAATGGGCTGATGTTTCTTGGAATAATATTTCCTTTCTTACCAAATCTCATCACTTTATTCCATGGAGATATGTGTGGGAATACCAAGTCTATAACATCAAACTCTAGGTATCTTCAATGATTGTCATCTTAGGTCTTTTATCGATTCTAAGTATACTTGATGTGTTTTTGAATGGTATTAATATTTTAAACCATTTATTCTACCATTTTAGAACCTAGTAGTATTCCCCCAACATCATCCCAATATGCAGGTGTTCTACACCTCTTCTCATAAAGGGATTCATAGGGGGACATTTGGATGCTTGAGTGGAAACTATTATTGTATGCTAACTCGACTAGATGCAAATGTTGATCACATCCACCATTGATTTCAATTGAGAATGATCTCAATATGTAATCAAGTGTTTGAGTAGTCCACTCAGATTGGACATCAATTTGGGAGTGATAATTCATACTGAATTTCAGGTTAGTGTTTAGAGTATATTGGATAATTTTTGAGAACTTAGATGTGAATATCAAATCTCAATAAAATATATGCAGATCGAGTGAGTAATCTTGTCAAAAAAAAATGAAGTCTGTAGTCTTTGTAAGAAAATCCAACACAACCCATATAGAATTATTCCTTCTTGTTGTCTTTGAAATACTAGTGACAAAGTCCATGGTGATGTTTTTCCATTTCCATGTAGGTATTGGTAATGGGTACATCATCCCCTTGGGTTTTTCCTTTCCTCTTTCACTTGTTGGAATGAAAGATATATTTATACATACTCTATGATATCCTTTTTCATATTTACCCAAAAATAGTTCACTCCGATATCTTGACACATTTTTGTGCTTCTAGGATGTATAGAGAAGGTAGAACTATGTTCATCATCCAAAAACTCATTCTTTAACTCAGGATTTGATGGTACACATACCCATGACCGAAATGATACAACTCCTTTATTAAAATTTCACTACGATGATTTCCATTTTCTTATAGTTTCAAATTTCATTTTAATTTACACATAATCTCTTCGATTTTCCTTTATTTTTTCTAGAAGATATGGTTGATCCATTATTTTTTATAGGATTGCTGATATTATTATCTTTTTGATTCCCATGTCCATCCTATTCAAGTATAAGAATATATGATCCTTCTTAATTATCCTCAATGATAAAATTACTTGATCTTTTCTAATTAAAGTGTTCACATTTTATTCTCTTTCAAATGATAGACATGGATTGAGTAGTCATATTCCTTGATCAGCTCTTACCAACTTTGTTGGAACATATTCATCTTTTTCTGTAAAAATATATACTCTAGACCTTTTTGATTTTTATATATTTCACACTTCACTCAAAAGAGATAATGGCACTATATTTTCAAATTGAATAGCACTATAGAAAAATCCATATCATGAGTTAGGTATTTCTATTTATGAAATTTCAACTACCTTGAATAATAGGCCACAAATTTGTCATTTTTTATTAACACACAACCCAATCCCTTCTTGAATGCTCCACTGAATACCCTGAAATTTTATCCACTTGTGGGTATATGAGTACAAGAGTAGTGATAAGCCTTCTTTTAAACTCCTCCAACCTCTCTTCAGATTCATAATTATAAGAAAACTTTACTCCCTTCTGAGTTATCTTGGTTAGTGGTTTTGAAAATCTTGAGAAATTTCTTATAAATCAATGATAATACCCTAATAATCCAAGGAAACTATGAATATCTATCACAGATGTTAGCCTTATACATCCTTAAATTACATATATCTTTAAATGGTCTATAGATATCCCAATGCTTTAAATGATATTCCCCATGAATTAGACTTAATTTAATTTGATCTCACATTTGATGTACTTTACATAAATATTATCCTTTTGCAACGCCTTTTGCATAGTATTCATATTATCTTCATGAAACCCCTTGATTTCTACGTATATTTTAATATCATCTATAAATATTACACAATATTTATTGAGGTAATATCTAAATATTATATTCATCAAGTTCATGAAAATTAATGGAGCATTAATGAGTCTGAATGGAATTACTATGAACTCATAGTGCCCATATTTTGTACAAAAACAGTATTGGGAATATCCTCATTCCTCATCCTAACCTATAAATATCCCAACCACAGATCTGCCTTGAAAAAGTATTGTTCTCTATGCAGCTAACTAAATAAGTCATCAATTTTAGGTAGAGGATACTTGTTCTTTATAATTATATTATTGAGCACATGATAATCAATTCAAAGGCACATTAATCCATCCTTCTTCTTGATGAAGAGAACTAGTTCACCCTAAGGGGAAACACTTGGGTGTATGGACCATTTATCTTGAATCTCCTATAGTTTTCTATTTATCTTATTAAGTTCCACAACAACAATTATATATAGAGTCTTGTAAAATGGTAACGCCCCAGGTGTAACCTCATTTGAAAATTCAATCTTTCGGTTAGGAGGAAGATTAATAAATTCATCGAGAAACACATCATCATATTTCCTCCTAATAGAAATGTCTTCAAGAATGATTATTTCTTTAGAATAAATTATTTAATATAGATATACTTTCTCATATAAAGATAATATCCATGCTTATGATTTTGGTGCTAAATAAGATTCATCCTCTTCCTTTAACTTGAAAAAAATCAGGTGTTGATTCACATAACATAGATTGATTTATTTATTGGGAAATTTTATGTGGAATATAAATAGAGAAAGCCATCCCATACCCTGAATTGCATCAAATTCCAACAAAGGGAGTATGAAATTTTTTCTTATTTAGTTCAACCCAAAAATTATTATAGGTGAGGATTTATATAATTTGGATGAAATAATTTCCCCATTTTCTATTTTTACTCATAACTGAACTTCCATGATTTATGGTGGTGTTTGAATAGTTCTAATTAACTTTTGTGATACGAAGGAATGAGAAAAACTTGAATCAAAAAGTGAATTCTATATCCCTAAATGAATAAATAACATACTTGTCACCACTTACTTTTTAGGATCCTGCTCAGTGGTTGTGATGGAAAAATATCACACTTTATATGTTAGAAGTCATTTATTGTATTCAAGAACCATTGGATTAGTGAATTGATTTAAAAAGTGTTCAGGTTCCTTGATGTTGATGCAATGAACAATGCTGTAAGGATTGACTAGATCATTCTTTTCCTCCAACACATTTTTAGGTTTCTTTTTTAGGAAATATCAAGTTAGGTTCCCTTCCTTCCTATACCTAAGACATTTAATTTCCCCCCTTAAACAATTTATGAAGTGATTCTTTTCACACCTTTGACAAGTGGGATGTTTAAATTTATTGGCCCCATTAAAATTTTCTATTGAACTGAATTAAAATATAATTTCCACTTATTATTACTATAATTACATTTATATTCATTGATATGCATTTATACTTTGAGGTCACATCATGAAATTTACTCATAGATATTAATGTCTTGGTTCTCTAGAACTTTTAGAGATTAGTTTTCAGGACTCCAAAGAAGTATTCAACCTTGAATTCAGGGGAAACTACAAAGTTAGAGTAATATCATGAATATATTGGGATGTTTTCCTCATACAACTTGATAGATTTATCATCTATTTTCATAAGTGAAAGGAAACCCCTTTCCATTTTAAGTTAGAGAGTGTGAGAAAAATATTTATCTAAAACCATTTTCTAGAATTTCTTATACCAAATAACTTTGATATCTTCCTCAAGATACATATTTTTGATAAATGTACAACACTGATAAAATTCTCCCTCTATATGATATAAAACTAGTAGAACCTTCTATTGTTTGTAATATTTGAGGATGGACAGGATTTTCTCAATGGAGTTGATCCATTTTTGTGTGATTAAGGAATCAGATGATCCATTGAAAGTTAGAGGCATTTTTTTCACATAAAGGACTCAATCATAGATTGTTCTCTCTTGAGGAGATTTTATTTCTCTTCATAATCCAAGTTTATATTTAGAACCCAAGTCAAATCAAGGAGTTTCACCATAAAGCTTGTGATTATTGCTCCCATTGGGTTTTGGGATCTCGTTGTGGAAGACATCACATTTTCTGTCACATTGATTATTTACACGATTTCTTATTTTTCTAACCATTGGCTAGAATAAATGGAAAATTAAGGATGAATATTCTTTAAAACTATAAAACACATAAATGATAATTTAATGACATTAATGGGATGAATTTTAACTTAAATTTATTGTATTAACTTATAATTTTCTAGGCCTTAATCTATGTTATCGAGGATCTATTTCCTAACACATATTATTATGGGAATTGTTTATTCCCTTAACAATGGTTCGTAAGGAGTTTATGAATTTTCCAAATTTTATCCCCTAGGACTGCCAAACTAGGTTCATAGTAAGACCCGTTGTAATGTATCAAGTTACAAATATTCAGTCCCAACAAACCTTATTGAAGTTATTACACCTAGGTACACCTGTTCCAGAAGCACGTCCACTTATATTATACACATAGGGATTTATTTTCTTGACAGACCACTTACTCTATACTTAAAAAAATTTAGGGATATTTTTTAATAATTAGTTTTATCCCTAAGGATTTCGCTAGAGTTTTCTAATAATAATCCCAAAAATGACTAAACATTACCTCAATTACCAACTATAAATAGAAGGTTTATAATTCTAGTTTATTTTTGAATTAGGTACATATCATAAAATCTTTAACATGGGTTACAACAACATTAATGAAAACTTCCATAACATGAATCTAAATTTCCATGGTTTTTAAAACTACACAGGATAACCTGGGGAAATACTTAAGAAAGGCGTGAGATATATATCCCAATAAGTGAATAAGAATGTAATAAAGTAATACATGTTAGGAAATAGACATATTAATTGGTAATAAATGGAACATGAATATAATGCATAATATAGCTTGATAATCAAAATATGGAAAATGTGGAAACAACTTAGAAGGATGCATTATAAACATAGGTCAAGGATAACTTCCACGATATCATGATAGAAAAAGTTCAGTAAAGTAATGAAGTTAAATCACTGTCCAAAAAATATGTCTCATGATATTAAACATTACCTAATTCATTAGAGTTCTATATAATTTTGAGTGCAATGATCACTTTCATTTCATTATTAGGCTTAAGTGTGCCACATAGACCATACAACATGGATTCATTCATCATCATATTCTATTCAATAATCATAAAGTGTTGTATAAATACATTTAAGTTGCATGTAAAATAATTATAAGTGAATAAAGGTGAAAACCCTTGATAGTAAATGGACAGGGTATTCACTACAAATTTTTTTGGCATATAAAATCATGGTGAAGTATCATAAGCATAACTATGTCATCTAAAAATTCATAAAATGGGAGGATGTGAGAGAAATGTGTATCTAATAATTTTTGAAATGAAAAAGAAAGTAATAGTGACATGGAAATATATTTACCAACATTAGGAATGGAAAATAGAAGGCATAAGATATTAAAGAAACTAGAATATAGAGGAGAAGGTGAGGACCCCTTATATGAGTATGTGACTACAAGTGCTCGAGAGGAGTTTATTGAGTGCTTAGGGGAACATTGGGAGGAATCTAGAGAGAATAGGGCTGAGTAAGGATGTGATCCAAGTATTTTAGTCAAGATAAACAAGAGATTGAGTGAGTATATATAGAAAATAGTTGGGTATTTCTTTATAATTTCTAAAACTTAGGTTTTGGACCCTATATAATAAAATAACCAAAACCAAAAACCTTCTAAGGGGTTTTCCCGTGATTTTGGACAAATTAGAGTTTTTAATTATTTTATATTTTCATGGTCTGAAATTAAAAAAATAATTCCCTTGATTATATATACGTGATTCATACTCTTAAAGAAATGATTTTAAAATATTAAAATATATTAATGGTTTTAGAGGATTCAAAAAGCCTTTGTAAAATTAGTCAAAAAAACTAAAAACACATTTTATTAAAGTTAGTGAGTATATTTGTTCATGGACCCAATTTATAGTATTTATTAAATCACTTTTGGGTTATTACAATGACATAATACACAAATTATATTTATACAGTATATAATTTCCCCCAAAAATTTGAATTTCTTAGAAAATTATGAAAATCCACCATTTTATAATTTTGACATTATGATTTCAAAAATAATAACCGTTTCATCTAAATAGTTTTCTAAATATATTTATTTTTATTTTTAAAATAAGATTTATCCTTTATTGAGATTTTTTTGGTTTTTTTGACAATAACAGTTTTTGAACACTTATAAAAATTATATTTGACTTCATAAAAATCATATGATAATTTATCTTTAATAAAAATTACTAACTATAATATTTTATTAAAATATTACTTATTTAAAAATTCCATTAATTAATAAAAAAAATTTCTTATCTAAATTTGACTATTATCCAAAAATACTATTTTTGATTTATTGTATCAAAATAAAAATTCTTTATAAAGTAACAATAAATGGATGAAATTGAGTCATTATTTCATAGAAAATAATTTATATAATTATATTTTTAGGTTCTTGGTACATATCTCATTAATACATTAGAAAAACCATTAAGAGTAAGGTGCATGATCGTGATACTTTAATGGAGTGGTCCAACATACATGGTTTGGGCCGTGATCTCAATCAGTTTGAAATTCTCTCATAAATAGTTTCTATTATTCTTAAATTGTTGGATCTAAGCTTATGATTGGTCAAGGGAAAATCCCATGGATAATATCTCACTTAGAAGCTTTAAGAAATGGGCTTCATAGGGTAGTATCCTACTAGTTATGGCCATCACTTCCTTTATATGTGTCTATAGGATTTTTAAAACCCTATATTTATACTAATCATGTGATAACTATTCAATTACTATATTATTAATGGTAGTGATGATTAATGGTATTTTAAAGCTAATATAATATAATAAAACCAAAGAAGTGAATGTGATTTCATTAACTACATTACATAATAAGACATTTAATTAATAACTTGGGAAATTTTATTTATAAAATTTCAAGTTGTTATCATATTTTCTCATCTGGATAGCTCAATATAGTGTAATGAAAAAGGAGAAGTCATGTCCTTTTCTAAGGGAGGGAAAGGACACACTTGGAATTATAAAAAAGATTAAAATATAATTTTGTATTTCTCAATAAAATTGATTAAAAATGGAAATATATTCAAATTAAAAGTGGTTAATATCTACATACCATGAGAAAAATAAATTTAGATTAGTTTTGGTTTCATTTTAAACCATATATTTGGGTTTAACCCCTTGGTTAACTAATGTTAACCTTAAGAGTGGTGAAAAAATTTTCAATATTAAAGGGTTTTACAATTACTTATAATGTGAAAATTGACTAATAAATGTCCTTGGAATTAAATTTCAGACTATATATAATCCACCTTATCCTTTTTTAATATTTATCGTTTTTTTAAATAATTTCACAAAATATTATTTTCATAAAATATTATTAATTTTATTTTTGAAACTATTCATTTTATTTGACTGTAAAGACCTCAATAAGAATATGAAATTTTAATATAATCCTTAAGCTTATCAATATTATGTTATATATATCTAATAAACTTTCATAAGATAATAATTCAAAATTTTTTTATTACTTCTAGTATTTTTAGAATCAATAATTATACCATTCATTTAATTGTATAAATACTGTATTGAAATTGTATATTAATCTAAACTATTTATTAAATAATTAAAAATTAAAAATAATGTTCCAAAATCAAAAAAAATTATTTGTTTTTAAAATAAAATTTGAAAACCTAGAGCAACCTCTTTTTATCCTTATGACTTATTACAGATGTTAAATTCATGAGAGTGAAATTTTGTATTTATTCTTTACATAAATTGATAAAAGGTAAATATTCAAATAAATAAGGAAAAAGCGACTATTTATTTTATAATTGGATTTAAATGGAAAAAAATGACAAAATATTCAGAAGGCAAGGGTTAGATTAATTTTAAAGCCTTATCCCTAAGTTTTAACCCCACTGTACCCATTTTACCCTTACTGAGGTGACACAAATTTATTTTGGATAATATTCCTATTGAAATAAATATAATGGAATTATTTTAAAAAAGTAAACTAATTATTATGTATATAGAATCCATTTCTCAATATTATATCTCCATAACTAGTAGAATTTAATTCATGATAAAATCACAAAATGAAACAAAAAATAGTTTTTTAGAATAATACCAGTTTAAGTATAAAATGTTTTTATACCAAATTTGATAATAAAATAGATTATAATCAACTTAATTGTATTATTGATAATATAATAGATTTAATTTTATGTTTTTTCCATTTAAAATCAAAAGGGAACTTTGTACATTCTTTAAATTAAAATACAATTTTCAATAATGTTGTGTCAATGTTAAAAAATAAAATTTTTCCAAAAAACAAAGAAAATCCCACCCTAATATAATTTTTATATATTGATTTGAAAAATTAAATTCATTTTATCAAATAATTTTCTAAAATTGGAAAAAAAATCACAGAAAATTAAATTAGAATCATTTTTGATGGAAATATATTTTTAATAATAACATAACTTTATTAAAAATTGAATGATTATTTCATAATAATTAATGAATACCTTTTTGTTTAGTTTGAACTTTATAAAAATTTTTCATAAATTTTTTATTCATATTAATACAATACAATTTAGTTCTTAGGTTAAAATGGTCATATTTTAACAATAATATTTTTTGGTTCATTTAAGCTCGTGCTGCATGTCGTATAAACTACTAAAAATAATTTTCATATATTAAAATCGTGAGTTTTTTACATTATACCCCAATTTAATAAATTATATACTTAGAATTTAAAATTATCTCAATGATCAAGGATTTTCTAATTAATTTTTTAATTGAAAACCCACATCATAAAAATGATTAATAAAACATTAAAAAGGGAATGTGGGAAATGTAATGTTTACCAGAGATGACACATTATCAGGTTTTAAAATAAGTTGAAAATTGGCAGGAAGTTAAAATTTATACATTTAGGAGAATTCAATCATCTAAGGAATAATATATAGTGGTAAAGAACATTGCCAGAAGAAAGGTGGAAACCACAAAACTATAAATCTATGATTAATCCAGGACCATCAATCCATCAGTAATAAAGGTAAATGATACCATTTTTATTTCAAGAAACTTTTTTCGATACTTGAGGGATTATTTTACTTTAAAGATATAGAAAATAATAAAATATACATGATTTATTTCCATTTCATGAGAATAATTTCATCGTTTATTTGGGTTTTGGTGAATGTACCAGTCTTCTATTATTTTAAGAAATGATGATGAATTTTTCATGCCTGAAGCACTAAAATTAAATTTTAATGGGTCATAATATTTTATTACATTATTCCTATATTAAGATATTTAATAACACCAGAATGGTTAACATATGTTATCCATTATGAACAAATCATATATTAATCTCTAAATACTTAAAAATAACACCAAGATTTATTGTTAATCCACTCCATAAATATTTAAAATTAAGAACCTTAAAAAAAGTCTATCCAAATTAAAAATAAAAAAAATATTTAGTAATAAAGTCACTAAATTTACAAAACCAACTTGACATTAATCTCCCAAACAACATAAATTATCACTTATGTGCCATAGTTAATATGTGAATACATTTATTTCTCTTAAAATATGCTAATAATTTGAATAACCACAAAAACTCAATGAAAACATATATTCTTCCAAAAATCAACACAATTAGTATTCCTGAGATAAAATAAAAAAATATTTAATATTTTATATGAATTTAAACATTATACAACTTCCATCAAAGATAACATAAATAAATTTATCATTAAATAACTAATCTGTTCAGAGGTCTTCAACACTATCTCATATACTTTATCAATACAAAAAATATCATTATCCTAAATAAGAATTATTATCTCAACATCAAGAACATATTAAGGGTTAACTTTTTCTGAATAATGTGTTTCAATAAAATATCAATTCACCATTATATTACTTGTCTAGGGTACCTATACCATTAAACATATGGTTACAAATTATTAATTAAAAGATTTATAAAAAAATCCTTATGTGTTTATTGATTATATTAATCAGAATACCATTAATAAAAAATAATAATTCTTTTACATAATTTTGATACCCCATTACATAAACACTTCAATAATTCTACTTCCTTATTAAACCATTAACTAGGACTGGTAATATTATTCATTAATAATTTATTCTTTTCATATATCATTTAGAGTCTCTTCATCATCAACATCAAAACCATTACTCATACAATCTTTCAGTTACACTTCTTGAGCTCCCGCTTAGGAAATTTATTTTCGTAATTCCTATACATTCCAAATTTAAAAAATTAAACCATCAATTATATATTTGGTAAAAAATTATTTTTATCCATTTTATTAACTAAAATGTTCATTCTCCTAATTCATTACTGGATATATATCCTTCTTCTCCATAATCAAACTTCTTGTCATTCCTAAGATACTTTCCATTAAGTTATTCTTCCCAAATTATAGACATGTAGGAATTTAAATACTCTTTCCTCTATGGTCTTTTGGAAACTCCATTTTTCACTTATTAGGTGTATTTAGAATATCATCTGGTTTGAGGTTCTTTATCATAAACAAGATAGATTATAGAGAATAATAAAAATGTTTTACATTCTAGCTCCCATTTCACATGGTTTCCCATAAGGAAAAACATTCCATTGTTTGTAAATTTAGTTTTAAAAGAATTCCTCTTGGTTATTGTCATTGAATAAAATAAAAAATTATAGTGAGAGAGATAATAAGCATAGGGAGAAACCACATGATTATTAAATATCATTTATAGGATATCTAAATCATGAAACCTTATTTTAATTCTATAACACCTTAGGTTTCACTTACGCCATCCATGATCACGATGTAATAAAATCCTTTATCAGGGTTCATAAAGAAAATGTGAATTACCCCTATAATATACCCTATGAGTGTCGAACTGGTTTCATAGTATAGGAATGCTCAATATTCTACAGAATGTAGGGTGAATATAATCAACCAACTCTTTTCGAGTTTATTTCACCCAATTATACATGTTTCTAAACCAAATACATTTGTAATGTCTCGATAGAAATATTTTTTCTAAGAAAATCACAATCCTTTATTTACTATAAATTAGGACACTATTCTATACATATAATTATCCTAAAGGTATTTAATAATGTTTTATCATCCATGCTTCTAAAGGTTCACTAAACCTTTCTCTAAAAACAACTATAGCAACCCCTAATTTTCATACATAGATATTACATATTATTGTATGAATATTCATTATATAACAAAACAATACACCCCAAAATTTTAAAGGTATAGTTCCTTTGGAAACTTGGATACATAAAAATCTTATACATAAATGATCTATATTGTCTCCCACTTATTTTTTAATAACTTTCACCCTTCTTATGCATATCATACTTAAAAATGTCTTTCATATCCTAGAGAAGGGAAACATATAAAAAGGTGAGATCAGATTTCTAGTAGGGGTAAACATGAAATATATCAATGATCACTTAAGCATAACATGAGCATATGGGTATGAGAACATGAGATAAATATTTAAAAACCATACCAAGTATATCATAGATTAAAATATTGAGTCATGGAATAATTTTTGATAGTTTATAAGAGTTAAATCATGAAAAAATATGAGAAAATCAACCATGAGAGAATAATATTGTCAAAAGTTATATATTTTTCCACATACACATTAGTATATAAAATCATTTCCTCTGTAGTCAAGGCTCACTACCATGACTGTTATAGTGGACTAGGTTCCATCACCATTCCATAATTAAGGTTTACTCCAAAGACTACCATAATAGACTAGGTTCACTCCCCATTCTATAGTCAAGGTTAAATCCTAATAGTATCATATTGGATTGGGTTTAATTCCTATTCTATATTCAAGTTTTACTCCCAAGACTATCATTTTGGATAAGGCCCCTTACTAAACTGAGTTCAATTCCCATTCTAATCCTCTTTATCTTATGAGATATCCATATTTACTAAATGTATTGGTGGGATATATAACTAATGGCCCACCCACTACATAATAAAAACCATACATATGTGTACCACACAATGAAAAATCAATCTTCATATATAATTACTCATAAAAAATAAAATATTTTCATAAATATTTCAACATTTCATCACAACATAACCTGTAAAAAATAAACCAGTTGCATAAAAATTTCATAATTATAATAAAAAACCATCTAGAAAAAAAATAATGATGGTATAATTGGATCATATCCTTATTAAAACATAAGTAATATCTTAGTATATTATCATAAATTAAAATTCCTTTAAAATATCATGTGGAATATTTCATGAGTAAAATACTATTCTCCATTTAAAATCATTTCATTAAAATATAAAGATTTAAAAATTATTAAAGAAAACATTATTGTTGATTTTTTTTATAAAATTGTATAGTAAGATTCAAATAATTGAGTGGTCATGAGTTTCTTAAATTCAGTTCATTTTTTTAAATTAAAAGAAAACATTTCTTCAAAATTTTGTAATTTTTTTTTAAATTTCCTCTTTTTAAAAATGTCCAGAAGAGTCATTTTAATAAATTTTGTAAATATTATATCATGGGTTACAATGAATTAGTAAAATAATATGATAATTTTAAAAACATTATTTATTTTTTTTAGAAAATATGGTCATTAAAGAAAAAGAATTTTTGACTAAAGAGAGATATAAAGTTATTTTTCATTAAGAATTTTCTTTCAGTCTCTTGAAAACATAAATAGAGGAAATTGAAATAAAAACATGTTATCTCAATGTATAAACATAGGAGAATAAAATTTATGAGTTTCTCTGTTTGAATATAATAATATTTCATCATAAAAAACATATTCATAAAAAATCCTAATAAATAAAGATATTTTAACATAAAACCCTTACCAATTTGATAATTTTTAAATTATAAGACCATTAAAAGAATAAATTCAAATTGAACTTTTAGTTTTATTATCATAAGGATATTATTGATATAACATGAAAAAAGTTCCATATAAATACCTTATAAAACAGATTGGTTCATAAAATAATATATATCTCAAAGAAGATAATTTGAGATGATAAACCCTTAACACTTTGGTAATTTTTTTAATCATAGGCCACATGAAGGAATAACAATAGATGAAAATTTATATATAATTAATGAAAGTTTATTAATGATATATAATTTCTGATGGGTAGTATATAAACCACAAAAATTTAACATGTGGGGAATATGACGCATGTCACTAAGAAATAAAAGTGAGACTAGAAATCTCGTACCTAAATCCTCATATTTCTTCATAAGTGTTATAAAATCTTATATAATAGATATATATTTATAAAAAACGTATTAAAGAATAATAATACTATATATAATTCCATATATAATTTTGTTATGAAATATTATCACTCTTTTTTCTAATAATTGTTTATTAAAATCACCGTTTTGGGTGATAAGTCTTTCATTTTTCATGCATGTTTCAGTTCATCGGTCCCAATTATTGTTCTTTGATTATGGTTACATAATATAAAAAATGTTAATCATGCTATTTATGCAATATATATAAATTATATATAAATTTATATTCTTCTATAAAATGTAGATATAAATAAATTAATTGTACCATTTATGGAGACAATAGACCATACATATGCATGAACGCTGTTTCCCTATCTCAAAGGATGAAATAAAAGAAAGATAAATAATAATTCAATTTTATAGAATCACTATTAAAAAATATATATCATATATATTCATTATATCTATCCTTACTATCATCCATGTAAAAATAAAACTAAAAAATGAATCACATTACTTCATAGAAGTAGTAGTCCACACGTATGCATGAGCGACACTATTGTTTTTAAATGAATGTAAAGATAAGAAGGAAAATAAAATATTATAATTATAAAAGAATAAATATTACATTAATATAATATATAATTATTAAATCCATAATTATAACCATAAATTAATGTTAGTGATGAAAAACAAATTGCACCGCTATGTGGATTCGGTAAGTCGTATGTACGCAGAAGCAATGTTTTTGTTATCCATAGGATGGAAAAGAGGTGGAGAATATTGTACCATAATAATAATAAAAATTAATTATGTTAAATATATTTAATTCATTATTTTCTAATATATACCATATATTTATAAGAGGAATAACAAGAAATGAAATTGAAAGCACTCGATTAATAAGTATACCTCTTAATTGAGAAACCCTCTTCAAATTACACCTTAATACTTGAAAGGATGGATTTTTTGGAAATAAAATAATATTTAGGATGTTGTGAATAAATAAATTATGATATTATAGTTGGTGTTGAGAATGATATTTGGATCAATATGGTTTAAAAAAAAGAGATAAGGGGTGTTCTTTTATAAAGGAGGAAAAAGATACACTTAGAATTAAAAAAAAAGATATAATTAAGTAATTCTCATGAAAAAACCAGATCTAAAAATATTTGAATAATAAAGGAATAAGGTATAAATAAAAATATAAAATTAAATGTAGACAACCTTTTCTCTCATTTTAAACCTTATATTTAAGTTTAACCTCTTTGTGAACCAATTTTCACCTTAAGTATGGTAGAAAAATTTTAAAAAATAAATAGTTATAATTTTAATGATAAGATAAAAAAATGAGTCATAAATGAAAGCTAATTTTTATAGAGAATATATTATCCACATTAACCGTTTTATATTTTTCATGATTTTTAAATTATATTATAATATTTTTTTCTTTAAATATTATTCATGTCATTTTTGATAATACTCATTTGATTTGATTATAAAGAAATCAATAAAAATATACAATTAAATTATAATATTATAACACATCACTATTATGTTTTATTTAACTAATAAATTTATGTAACATAATAATTGACCCAGATTTTATTACCTTTAATATTTTTAAAATCTGTTATTATGTTTTTCTATTAATTGAATAAATATTCTTTTGGTGTTTTATAGTTACTTAAACTAATTATTTAAACAATAAAAATTTAAAAAAAACTAATATGATAATTTTTATATGAATTTATTAAATAAACTTTTAAAATTTACTTAACCAGTTTTTTTCCATGTGAAAAAATTAGAGATATTAAAATCAAAGGAGTGACATTTTGTATTTATTATTTTATTTAATTAATATAAAGTTCATATTTAAATAAATATGGAACAAAGTAGATATATATTATATAATTGGATGTAAATGTATGAACACAATTCATATAATAGGTTAAAGTGAAGTTTTTGATGAATTATAAATCCTTGTAAAAAAGTTTTAATCCTATTTTACCCATTTTATCCTTACTAAGGTGACAAAAATTTACCATTGAAAAAAATAAAATGAAAATATTTATATAATATAAAACTATTAATTAAAAATATGGAATCAATTTCTCAAGATTAAATATCCAAAATTGGTATATTTTAGTAAAACAAAAAAACCCAAAACGCAACAAAAAACAATTTTTCTGAAAAGTAATTTTTAGTATAAAAATGATTCATACCTAAATCAACACTAAAATTGATTCAATGAACTAAATTAGATTATTAATAAAATAATAGAATAAATTTTAATTTTATAACATTTTAAATTCAAATGGCACTTTGTACATGTGTGAAACAAAAATATAGTTTTCATTAAAATTCTCTATTTTCACTATTCACTGGAAAATCAATATATTATGAAAAATAAAATCATTCACCCAAATATAACTTTTATATGGTTATTTAAAAAATTAATTTAATTTAATCCGAATAAATTTTTGATTTTTTTTCAAAAATTAAATATAATATTTTCTCACAAAAATAAAAAAATTATTTATGAAGGTAATTTATTTTGTAAGCATAATATAATTTTTATAAAAATTAATGTCTTATTTCCCTATAATTAGTTAATAAATTTTTATTGATTAGAAACATTGTATATTTTTATCAGAGTTTGTGTATTATTATCCATACCAACCTTTTCAATAATTATTTTATAATTGTCATATTTAATCAATAATATTTTATGGTTGGTTTTATCTCTATGGTATGTCTCGTATATGCTATAAGACATGATGTTATTGTTTTTAAATTTTAAGGTTTTAAAATTAATCAGTATCCTCAATATAATACACTCAATATACCCATAATATCTTATGGATTTCACCATGATCTGAAGAATTCTATCATTAAATACATTTTAATACTAATAAAAATAAAAAGAGAATAAAGAAATAAGGAAAAATAGAATAAATGGAGTGATTATAGATTTATATATAAATTAAAAATCATTTGGACACCATTTATGTATGATGGAATATGAGAGGTATAAATGAATGAAAGTAGATATACCCCTTTCTTTTTGACTATCTGGGGGTTAATTTCCTAGAGAAAACTCTAAAAGTGTTGAAAAGAAAACTATAAAAAACCATATTACCCTATACTTCAGGAAAATCAATTTGGGGAAATTAGATACTTTTTGGACCTTAAACAACAATATGAAATAACATTAAAAATATTTTTCATTTCCACCATTCTTCCAGTGGAATTCTAGTAGGGATACCCCCATGAGTTTACTTGTTGAGTGCTGGGGGCACTCTATTAGGTATCTAATGGATTACTATTTCCACTTAATTTGAATTTTTTCCTACAAAAAACTCCGAAATCTAATTTTTTATCTTTAAGAAAAACTCACCATATAAGATTCACTCAACATAAAATTATTTAAGAGTCTAATAATAATAAATTTCTCAATCTAAATCTAAAAAATTAACCAACTCCTAGTTTTCACTACTCAAAAATTCCAATTAAAATTAAAAAAAATAACTTATTTAACGTCATATAGTCACATGTTATTAGTAACTCCCACTATATCTTTCTTCTATTGAAATAAAAATGGATTTCTCATCTAAAATTTATTACCTCTCCCAATATACAATTACCTATCAACACTATAAATCCTACTGCAAAACAATCATCATTCTTCCATTGTGAAACTCCCAAAACCATAGCGCATCACTAAAAACCCAAGAACTTAATATAAAAATGAAATTATACAATAATTATAGTTCCTAAAATACAAAAAATCAACCTAATATAGACCTCTTGGAACTCACCACAATTAGAATCACTTATGGTTTACCAGTTTTTGACCTCCCACTAAAATTAAAAACTCAATAGTTTAATATATCTATAATTAAAATCAATAATAGAAAAAAAGTAATAAAAAAAACTTCATTAATAAATAAATATTTTTCTTAATTTTGAACCCAAACCCACCTTTTGTGTTATTAATTTCATAAAACCAAAAACTTATACTTATTTTTTGAAAAGCGTTTTCCAATTTACATAAAAAGAAACCCTTTCTAAAATGTAATCACATTATAAAACTCATTAAATTATAAAGAAATTAATTTAAATATGTTTTATTTATTTTTGAAATAGTAAAATATTTCTCTGATAGTTCAAATATCAAAATTAAAAAACCTTCTGTCTAATGCGCATGTAATTAGAGAACAAATATTTATTAGAAATTAAACATGGGAGTAACTTTAATTAATCATGTCACCATAAAATAATTATTTATTTTTATGTTTATTTTATTTTATTTAAAATTTTCACATTTTGGATTCATAATTAATAAATTATTTATTTAGTCATTCAATTATCTAGATAATTCAGGATAAAATGAAATAATTATCTTTACAATGATCTATATAACTCTAAGTTTGGCCATTCTGTACACAATATACTCAAATGAAAACTCAATTATACTTAATATTAAAATAATAAAAACAAATACATTGTATGGTATCTTGAAATTTTACCATAATAGGTTGATAAATTATTTTTATGGATTACCTGTGAAGTATAAAACTATCTTATCTCATATATATAAAATTCCAAAAAAACCCAAACACCGCTCTCAGATCACTTTTTAATACATTGATCCTTATATATTGTTAACCCAAAATTGAACCCCAACTACCCAATTAAATCTACTTGATCAGTAAGTCTTTGTAACTATAATATAAGGTCTAAAAAGATTTGTGAATAATTCAACCTCTTTAAATGATAATATGGACTAGTGCAGGACTCTATCGAAAGTATGAGATAAACCCTTTTTATGTTGAACATTATAAATATCTAAACCTATACACCAATGTGTACCTACTATACCTATATGAACGTATAAAAAATCATCTATATATATAAGAATAATCATAAAACCACCATAAATAAATATTTATAACACAACATACAGACCTAAAAACAAAATAGAAAATGTGGTGATATGCCAACGAAACCTTTTTCTAATGTTTTCCTTTGACACTACATACCCAAATATAATACCATCATGATACCAAGGTATAATATGAATGTAACACACATTTAAATAATTATCTAAATAATTTTTCATTCTTAAAAACTTCTTGAGTGGGTTTGTATTTCCACTGAGGTGCACATATAGGGTGTGGGTATGAAGACTTATTAAGTACCACTAAAAGACCTCAACTCTTATAAGTGTATAATCACGTGAATGAAGTTAAAAGAGTCTATAACATTTATGTAATGAATATAATATTTATATTTTGAAAACAAATAAATTAATAAAATATGTCAGAGATCACCTATGGTATATATCAAAGAATAAGAATAAATTACTCCCAGACCTTCTCAATGATCCAAACCTACTACGACCCATAGCTTGGAATCCATGATAGTGGGATATATAAACAATTATATAATTTTGAAATTGAAAATAAAATTACACATAGAGGGTTATATTTATAGGGAATGTGGAAAACTTATTATGTATCAATATGAAAACTTGTATAGTAATTCGATAAACATATCTCGTGTTATAATGTACATCGATGCGGGGGAAGAAAAAAAATCAATTAGACACCCTATTAAGCTCCATATAGTTCTCTATAAGAACTTGTATAAAAGTCATATTTTTTAAATACCACATGAAATTTTAAAAAATTTATAGCATACAACCTTTCTACTTACTTTCTTAAAATAATAATAGAACATTTACAAAACTATTACTAAAATAACCATCATAAATAATATTATAAGTTATAGACACCATATTTAATGGTTTTTGAAATATTTATTTTAACCAATAAAAATAGTATACCAGACTCATATATTTCTATTATAATATCTATGGGTAAAAACAATAAAACATAATACTAACTGGTAACAAAACTCATATGGAATTTTTTTAAAAAAAATTCTTTAATAAAATGTAAAATTTTGTTTATATTTCATATCAACAAATACGACTACAATTATGTGATAAAATAAGGGACCACATTTACTTACATAACCCACTCAGGTAGGAAAATAATCATTGAAATATACAAACACTATAAAAAACCCATGTCCTCACCGTGATCTTATACTTGATCTCTCATCTTCTACTACATCAAACACTCTATAGGATTTTCTATATACTCACCAAAACACCATACCTAGTGACACTCACTTGAGCCTATACCACCTTAAAGTCCATAAGAAATACAATCAAATAAACCCAAAAACCTTATGAATGGAAGAAAATAAGAAAGATAATTAAGGACTATCCGACACATGATCTCAAACACATAGCCTTGAGAAATTCTATTAAAGTATACTGACATCACCTTTTGAGAGAAAGGTTTTCTATTTATTCTGATCACAAAATCCTGATTTATATCTTTTTTCAAATATATTTGAACCTCTATCAAAGGGATTTTGTGGAGTACCTATACAAATTTGATTTTGACATTTATTGTACCCTAATAAAGGGTGATGTAGTCAGTGAATCTTTGAGAAGGAAACTTCTAAACCAAGCCATGAAATTATCATTATAAGAGTGGAATTTGATGGATCCCATTGTGTAGTTGTATTTGGGAGTCTAAGATAATGAGTCTAAGGATATTTTTTCCAATTTTATATTGACATCTTGTCTTATTGAGATGATTATTCAGGATTATCACCATGATGATGATTTCTGTGGAATTAAAGACTGTATTCATAGTGGGGAGACCATTTATGACTAGTCTTTATCCCTAGTGGGTATTCTATTTTTCCAAAACGGATACACTGTGTGTTTTTCCATGAGGAAGGAAGTGATGGGAGTCTGTTATATTTCTTAGTGGGATGTGAAACCTGGTACCATGAAGATGTTCTATGTATTTCATTGAAGATTATGGTGGCTGGGTATGGGAGGGAATATCACTAAATTTATTTCCCATTTTTACAGTTGCCAACAAATCTAGGACGAGGGATAGAAACCTTCGGGTTTTCTCTAACCCATTACAATGAGGAATTGTTAGTTGGACTAGATTTTTATGGAGTTCGTGGTGGGATTTTCTCATAATCCTCAAATGAATAATTTGATATGGGTTTTGATTGATTTTTTGAAAAAATAATATCACTTTATAATAATCTATGATACGAAGAATTTTGAGGACATTGGAAGCCTTTACATAGAGGAGGTTGTTAGGTGGCATAGTGTTCCATATATAATAGTCTATGATTAGGATCCCTGATTCAATTCTCATTTTTGAGAGGCATTTAGGAGGAAATGAGAACTTAGGTAATCTTGAGGATAGAGTATCATCCTCAGTAGTATGTAAAGTTATAATGGGATATATAGATTTTGGAATAAATTCTCTATGCTTACTTCCTTGACTTTGGGGTATATTGGGATAATCACTTAGTACTAGTTGAGTTTTCTTATAAAAAAAGTTACCAATCATCCATTCATATATATCATGTTGATTCATTGTATGGGTCTTAGTAAATATCTATTATGTTGGTCAAATATTTATGAATATTCCTTAGTTGGACAATGTCTAGTCAAAGAGACAATGAATAATATTATATTGATTTATTAGAGAATGGTGATGTCATAGAGCCGATATAAACATTATGATGTTCTTTATTGATGAACGTTGGAGTATTTGGTAGGTAGTTGGGTGTTGTTGATAATTTTACCTTGGTTGGGTCTTTAACGTCATGGGAGAATAAGAAATATTTCACCATAGATTGATGGTACTTTTGAGGTTGCTGATCAGATAGATAAAGTAGATTAATGTTTAGAACATCCACTATAGTAAACATTGATAAATAATTTATTCTATGTATCACAACTTTGGAAGTATCATTTTGACCTATATCATGTCTTGAGATGGGTGGATTTTTATGTTGATCCCGATTAATCCATGACCGAGCATCCGTTTATGATTGTTGATTTTGAAAAAAAGATGATTTATGTGAGGATGAAACATTTGGTTCATGTGCTATGATAACATGGATCTAATTCACATGATAAATGGGAGTGTGAGGTATTAATGAGAGAAAATTTTAATAATCATCTTGATATGAATCATTATTGACATGATTTATATTGATAGAATGTATTTTGGGTGTGGAGGTTGTAACATATCCTTACCTTATGTTAGGTTTTCCATGGAACTCATTTTTACCTCCCTTTCATTGTGAATTATCTCGGGGTGTTTCTAGTGAAATTTGTAAAATTTTGGAGGTGTTTGCGACTATTTATGGTGGTCGCATGATTAAGGAAAACTGTGGAGTTTTTCCAAGAAACCATGTGGCCAAGGATATGCCTCTGAAAAGGGGTGCATGGTTTGTCCAAATTGTTTAGTAATCCAATAAAAACTGTGAACCCTTGAATAGTGATATTTTTTATGGCTAGTTCATAGTTAAACTAACCATGTGGATAAACTCTTTACCCCATATAGAAGTCTAGTAGGGACATATGGTTTGGGTGCCAAATTTATCTAATAGTGGGGCCCTCCAGAGGAAATTGTTCATTCAGTTTTTAATTCCTTAATTTTTTTCCCAAACCCCCATTTAAGAATCCAAAGAACCATATTTGACCCTAAATCTAGATTCTCATCCTTGGAGGCTCCGAAGAGGAAATTTTTTCCCCTCCAAATACTTTTCTTACTGGATCAAAGTGGAATTGATATTTTTCAATCTTCTCATGGTAAGTGGATCTCATTTCATATGTTTTCTTTTGGTCTCTCTTTATATCCATCAATTTTTATGAATGATCATGTAATTTAGGGATGTAAACTATGTTTTCTTTGATCTTGATTATAGATTGTGTTAATAGATCTTCAATTCCTTCATATTTTGTATTTGAATTTCCTTATGGGTGTTTATTTTTGGATATTTTATTTAAAGGAAGGTTGTTCCATTTGGGATTTTCCATGAAATTGAAAACTATATTTTCATGATTTGTTTAAAATATCAGACAATTTATTTATAAAACCTCTATTTTGAGTTAATTGATTATGAAATTATAAATGTCTTGGATTTTCCTGAAAAAAAACCAAAATTAAAATAGAATTGGACTTGTTGGATGAAATTTAAAAATGAAGGATGGATTTTTCTAAAAATGATTTGTTGATGGAATTACTGAAATGATTTGAGATTTGTTTTAAAAAAATGTATAAAATTTGAATGGTAAAAAACCCATTATTTTTTTTGGATTGAAAAGGCATGAAATTAAATGAAACCTATGTGTTGTTTTTTCTATTTAATTTGAATATTGAAACTAATAATTATGAAATTTAATTATAATTGATGGTTTATTTTAAATAAGATTATTTCCCATTATTGATTGATTGGTAATATATGATCCAATGTTGTTAGTTGGTTATTTGGGATATGAACACTAGGATATTGATCCCTTATAAATTGATTAACGATGACAACTATAATTTAAACCTAGTTCAACATGATTACCAATGATAGGATGTTATTGAGTCTTCTTCAGTCTAATCCATAGGGTCATGTGCACACATGATTATCCATGATTAATAAATTGAGAAGTGTGAGTTTTTTATAGCCATAAACTAATATAAAATAAATAATATGACTATGGTTCTTGTTTCATTTTATTTGAATATATATTCCATTGATTATAGATATGTTTTACTTAGGTAAAATGATTTATATAAATTATTTTATAAAATATGTTTATTTAATCCTTGTTTTAAATGTTTTAAATCTATTAAAAATAAAGCATGTTTCATTTTAAATATGAAAATGTTATTTTATTCCATCCCATACATTATTTAAATTGAAATCATGATTGATTTGTTGTTATGTAATCTATTGCGGAACACTTCGTGAGACCCTACTACTATTTATAGCTCACACGTTACTTTTTCACTCAGGATTTTGTAGATTTACTTATTCCAGGTCCGGGATGTTGAAAAGAACCACTTGAAAGTGTTAATGGTCTGAATTCATGGGACCATGGAGTGAGGATAGTGATCGGAGGAGATAAGGTCTACTTATTACATAGGGTTTTGAGACTTTTAGTAATTTTTTGATATTGTTTGGGTTGATATTTTCATTGAGTTATTCATCTACCTACTAGATTATTATTTACATGTTCGACTTCTATTATATTCTCTTTGAGGAGTGTTATTATACTGACTTGTATCTTTTATAATCTTATATTTTTGTGTCAAATTCGTCAACTATTTAATTTTTTTATGATGCTAGGTTCCAATCACCAACCTACGGGGATCCGGGATACCCTTCTATATATGTTAGTACTGGATCAGGTATCAGGGTAATAGGGTATCTGAGATGGTTTTTGACAGAATATATCATATTAAGTATTAAAGGTTTGAATTAATAATTAATAAAATACTCTAGTCCATGAAAGGAATAATAGGGGGAAGAAAGAATATAATAATAATTGAGGAGAGGAAGATAAAAAATTAACAAAATTGAAATAAATTAAAGTAAAATTAGTAATAGAACCGTATGTATGTGAATACCCCTTGAAAAGATTGAAAAATTGAGTATTAAAAACATAAATTGATTATAAAAAAATGTTATAAATTGTATTAAAGACAGATATAGAGAATATAACCAAAAGAATGAAAAGGAATGAGATATTATCATTGCCTTGAGTCTAGAAAGACTTTGGATACTCCTTTAACCTCCTAAATAATAAATTAAAATTTATTAATTTTTTTATTAATAACCTTATATATATTTATTTTATCTATTTTAATCAATTTATTATCATTTAATATTTATTTATTATAGATTTTTTTTTCACCCAATCAAGGTTGTTTTGTCAATAGTTCCAGAACTATTTTAGTGTATCGATAATAGTCAATTATCTTTGTTTAATGGATTCTACAGCTGAAATATTGTCAAGATAAAGAATAATGTCATTATAGTATTATATAATTTCAATAATTAATGATATAATCTAAAATATTTACAACTTGAGCGGTGTTTCTTGTCAATATTTTTTAAACCGATTCAACCAACCATTATAGTTTGTTTTTGATATATTTGATGTCATACAAATTTAATCATTAAAATTAACTAAACATTAATATAATTTTTTAATAATGTTATATAAATATATGAAAACCATTTTTAACAACATACATGAAATACATATAAGAATTTAGAACATCATCGTTCACTGTGGTAGTATAAACCTACCATGAGTGACTAATGTTTTTATAGGATATTAAAAATGAAAAAAATATAATCAAGTTATGGTCTTCAAAAATAAATTACAGTATAATTTTATAAATATTTAAAGGTTACTATAAGAAAACATTATGTAATAAAAGTGGTAATGAAAGAATATAAAATAAAAGAATTTGGTTTTGAATCCCTTAACTTGATCATTGAGATACCTAATTTGGAGCGAGTTTTAAGGCTTCAGAGGACTGTCTTTTTTTAAACTAGAGACAGAATGACATGAATAAGAGGGTTTAGGGATATTTTTTTAGATCTATATAAAATTAATAAGGTGTGTAAGTAAATATAAATGGGTAGATAAGGGATGTATTTTTAGGTAATGGAAAAGGGTATCTTTGAAAAAAAATATTTAATAATTTATTAGTTTAAATCAAGACCAAGAATAATATTGATTACTATGACTAATACCAATATTTTATTAAAAAACTTTTTCTTTAAATTTTCAAAAATAAACAACCTAATGGTATCATTGAATTATTGAATTCAAATTAAATAGTCAAATATAGTTTTTATTAGTATAAACTATAATTTTGACTTTAAAATTGTTTTATTGGTTTAGAAATTATGTTTATTATTTTAAATGTGTTATTTTATTCATTAAATACATTTTAACTCATGAAAAATAATTAATACATCATGGAATAATTTTTAAATCATATAAATTTCATCAAACTTACCAAATATGAAAAAATTATTTTTACTAGTCACTGAAAATTCAATTAGTTTTAAAAACTAACAAAAATTCACCCTTAACTAATTTTGATATTCTAATTCCAAAAATGAGACCTACTTTATCAAAATAAATTTCCAAATTTGTTAATTAAAATATGTAAATTTTAATAAAAAAAAAATATTTTACTAAATAAATTAAAAGACGCATTATTAAACCTCAAAACAATCCTTTCTTTATGCTACTACTCAAACAATAATATAATTATTCAACTTACTATAAATAAATCTTATTTCATAATTTTTCTTTCACTTGATTTTATCTTGAAATTATTTTCATTTCATTTGAAAAATTATAATCTTTTTTCTTATGTTTTATTTTTTTTGATAGTGTTGTTCGTGTTTGTGGTATTTCCAGGAAGCCACAAACCATTTCATTTCCAAATTTTAGTTTTTTTATTTAATTTTTCTCCAAGTATAGATATATTTATTTGATGGAATATATTAATCCTCTGTTTGTAATGTTAAATTACGAAATAAAATGTTATTTATAGTGTTATAGGCTGCTCATGATAATATAATTATGAAACATATAAGTTTAATAGAAGAATAAATCATATAAAATATAGGATTTTAAATTATATACGTGAATAACAAAAATAATTACTATGAAAATGATAAAAATTCTTTGAGTAATGATACAAGTGGATAGAAGTTTTGGATATAATAGAATCAAATGAACATGTTTGATAACATTAATATAATTAAAGACCAATTTTGGATGTTAATTGACTTCTTAGAAATATTGTCACGACCCCCTCCCCACAAAGTGTACCCCTCCTGGGCCGGCAATGTGAAAAGGGAGATAATGTCCCCCGAGTCCCGCCTCCAGTAGGCCCCGGGTTGGCGACTAGCACCGAGGGTATAATACACACACAAATGGGAGGCATTACCCTCTAAGAGAACACATGCAGAAGAGAGAGATAGAATAGAATCCAACCAACTCCAACTCATAACTGAAATGTAAAAGAAACCCAAGTACATATATGAAATGTCATGCAAAAGTACTACAACTGAAAGGGGAAACTAAAAGTACCCAAAAGAAAGTAAAACGACAGCGACCACAAGCCCGAACAGCTCCTCCTCCAACCGCAAGCTAGTAGTAACCAGCTTGATCTCCAACCTGCTCCAAGTGACCTGAAAAACAGTTTATATGTACATAGGGTGAGTATAACAGTATACTCAGTAGGATCCTCCCCAAGACTCTCGTGCAAAAGTAAAGAAAGCATGCTAAAGCCCAGTGAACAACAAGTGAAACTAACTCGTCACCTAAACAGGTATACTATGTTCCCAACCTCACCAAGGCTACTCTCACCAAGTAACGCATACAAGAATATAGCATGTAGTAAAGAATATCAAGGGTACCCTGCTACTACTTCCCCACTGGTTTGCCGCTTTGCCCCAACGACATACGTCCTGTGCATCTCTCTCCAAAGGCTTGCCCGTATCAACATGGGTCAAGCTCCACAATCTGCACCACGTGCACCACATAGGCTTGCCCGCAGACACCTGGGCTAAGCTCCACACAATCCTCACAACCAAAAGTATCCAGGTAGTTTCCGGGAGCCACCATAGCTCGCATAACGTGTATCATACGTCGGGTATTATACCTCAAGCCATTACAGCCCATACCCCGAGTAAGGATCCTCAAGCCATCACAGCCTATACACGTTACACCTATAGTAGTCCATAGGATACTATATCCAGAATATATGTGTGTGAAATAACCACAAGCCATTACAGCCCTCTACACACATATATGGGTAAAACTAACCACTGTGCCTACCAGCACTAAGATCTACCAAGAGAAGAGAGCGGGGCCAAAGGGGGTAGTCAGCCATTCAACCTCCCATCAGAATGTTGGGGAAAACACCCCCCCCAGGGCTCAGAATCCCCGGGGTGTCAGTTGCCCTTACCGACAGGGTGGAGTAGCGTATAGAAACACAAAAAGTACAGAATATATAAGTAACTCACATCCACACTATGGGCATTACCTAGTCTTAGATACAACTGCAGCTAACGTCTCTCAGACTCCAGGCTGCTACTTCTAAGACTAGGTATCCTATAAGCACACAACCAATTGAAGAGCTTTATTAGATTACTCCATTCTCATTTATCAGTTCCACTGTACATTAGTTAATTCTTTAATCATTAATTAAGATTGACCAATTCCCCATTTAACTGAAATGGCGTCACTTTCAATACAACTGCTCCTTTTTAAGATTCACATCACCTTTAAATTCCAGCATCTCCATCCCCGTGGATTTTCACCATTTAATAAAACATTCATTACAGAAATACTTTTCCACATTCCCAGGCATTCTAGAAAAACATCCTATGCTTCTAAACACAAAGGAGGCTCAACACGGTGAGTAGATATACTACCCGTCGAGTCTTTTCCGCCTATAGAAAGAGCATAGACCCATCCTCCATCGAGAGGCTAAACACGGAAAGCACGTGGCATACCCCGCGTGTCTTCGCCTCCTTCAGAATGAGGGTAAGCAAGACTAGCTTCCTTGAGCAGTGGGGAAAAGCAAAGCAGATTAACATTCAAGAAAACCACAAGCAACCAGCAACCATATCCGTCCCATTCCATCACCCCCGGTGTCCTCCCTGACACCCATATGCATAAACCGATGCATCTCGCCACACTAGGCATCATCCGCTGCCACAACTATAAGGCCTCCATGCCTCCACATATCACAACAACCATCCAGGCTCACATCACAGCACAAGAAGCAGGAAAACAAACATCACAAAATGGGCTCTCGGCCCTTTAACAAACAAGAGGGTAACTCAGAACCCTTTTTGAAATTCCCACATAATCTGTTCTCTAATCCATATTGAATTAACAGATTTGATATTCGTAGGTTCCAATCATGGATACCAAATCAGTAAGCTATCACAATTAAATAACGAAACTTACTTCCCTAATTTGATTATCCTCAAATTATAACAACTACAACAACGACAACAACCAGATTAATTTATATGCCTCTTTATCCTTCGCCAATTAATCAACAGTTAATTCCAGCTTTACGTTCATTATCAATTTCTATCATGAACGATCAACAAATCAAAGCAAACATAGATATCACTATATCTAGGAAAACATGAGGCAAATCGTTATCACGGTATAAAGCAACAGCATGCGATCAACCAATTATTTTAATCCGGTTCAAGTATTTAATTAGGTCAATTTCATTGTGATCCAAAGGAATAAATCATGCTAACTCTACGATTGCACATATATAATTAGAGAATCCATGAATCCCCTACCTCGAAGAGTTCTTGACGTCCTTTATCCACACAGCAGGTCACGATCCTCCCCTCGCGACAACTTATGTGGAAGAATGATCGACACGGCTTGGTTGCATCCAACAGAGCGGGACTGATCCTAGGAGTAAGGGTTGATTGTGAAACTCCTACGGGAAGGATTGAAAGGTTCTAGAGCCTCTTAGTTAAGAATAAAGGTAAGGAACAAGGGAGAATGATATCTCGTCCCTTTTTAAGATTTAACGAGGTGACGGTTTAAGATCCGGTTAATTCTCCATTAAAAACGGATCGCATTAACCCACGCGGTTTGACCAAGTGAAACATTCCAAGCCTTAGGAATAATTAATATAGGATTTATGGAATTTGAATCGGCCTTAAGAGCCCTTAAAATAAGGCTTTAAATGTATTTTACGTCAAAGGAAACGTCAAAAGGGGCAAAACTGTAGGAGTCTGGAAACACTATTCACCCACCGTTACTGTACATGAAACTGATCTGTGAAACTGATCTGTCACACCGATCTGTGAAACTGATCTGTGAAACTGATCTATCACACCGATCTGTGAAACTGATCTGTGAAACTGATCTGTCACACCGATCTGTCTCACCGATCTGTCTCACCGATCTGTCTCACCGATCTGTCTCACCGATCTGTCTCACCGATCTGTCTCACCGATCTGTCTCACCGATCTGTCTCACCGATCTGTCTCACCGATCTGTCTCACCGATCTGTCTCACCGATCTGTCTCACCGATCTGTGAAACTGATCTGTCTCACCGATCTGTGAAACTGATCTGTCTCACCGATCGGTCTCACCGATCTGTCTCACCGATCTGTCTCACCGATCTGTCTCACCGATCTGTCTCACCGATCTGTCTCACCGATCTGTCTCACCGATCTGTCTCACCGATCTGTCTCACCGATCTGTCTCACCGATCTGTGAAACTGATCTGTCTCACCGATCTGTGAAACTGATCTGTCTCACCGATCGGTGAAACTGATCTGTCTCACCGATCTGTGAAACTGATCTGTCTCACCGATCTGTGAAACTGATCTGTCTCACCGATCTGTGAAACTGATCTGTCTCACCGATCTGTGAAACTGATCTGTCTCACTGATCTGTCTCACCGATCTGTGAAACTGATCTGTCTCACCGATCTGTGAAACTGATCTGTCTCACTGATCTGTGAAACTGATCTGTCTCACTGATCTGTGAAACTGATCTGTCTCACCGATCTGTGAAACTGATCTGTCTCACTGATCTGTGAAACTGATCTGTCTCACCGATCCGTGAAACTGATCTGTCTCACTGATCTGTTACTGTTCATAAAACAGGAAACACTGTTCACAGAACTAGAAAATTGGCAAAGTGTTGGGGATAAGTCCCCTAGACCTCCCAGAACACCTCCAACACCAACATTTCACAGAGTAATGGACCAGAGAGGTCCGGACCATTACATTAGATACCTCTCAAAACATTCTCGTCCTCGAGAATTAAAAACCAACCCAGAAGAAAAGAGGGGTCCGAACAACCACCCCATAAGATACCTCTCAGGGGAAAACCACCATGAGTTGTTCGAAAGCTGGAACAAAACTATGACATCCGGGAACAAACAATCCATACCCAAACAATTCATTCACAACATCACATCAAAGGTACATAAACAAAACATGAAAGGTCCAACCACAGAGAAAACATCATTACATGAAAGGAGTTAAACATTAAACAACTCTGGGTACTGAGCACGTATTTGTGACTCACGCTCCCAGGTACTCTCCTCCATGCCACCGTGTCGCCACAAGACAGGAACTAAAGGAATAGAACGCCCACGCAACACCTTCTCCTTGTAGTCTTGGATCTCCACAGGTCGCTCCTCGAAGGTTGCATCATCATCAATATCGATCTCTCCCCAATCGATAACATGAGATTCATCATGAAGATAATGACGGAGCTGCGATACATGAAAAACATCATGTATCCGACTCATCCGAGGGGGAAGTGCTACTCGATATGCCACAGCTCCAACACGAGCTAACACCTCGAAAGGCCCAACAAAACGGGGAGAAAGCTTACTTCCGCGACCAAACCTTCGCTGCCCACGACGGGGAGTCACCTTCAGAAACACATGATCCCCAACATTAAACTCTAAGGGTCTCCTTCTTTGATCCGCATAAGATTTCTGACGATCTTGTGCTGTCTTCATCCTCTCACGAATCACTTGAACCATCTCCGTCGTATTCTGCACTAGTTCTGGTCCGAGAATTGCTGACTCTCCGACCCCAGTCCAGCACAACGGAGAACGGCATGGCCGGCCATACAAGGCTTCAAACGGCGCCATGCCGATGGTAGAGTGAAAACTATTATTGTAAGCGAACTCTACCAAAGGTATGTGTTTCACCCATGAACCTCCAAAATCAAGAACACAAGAGCGCAACATGTCTTCAAGAGTTTGGATGGTTCGCTCTGTCTGACCATCCGTTTGAGGATGAAAAGCAGTGCTAAGGCATAGTTGAGAGCCAAAAGCATGCTGGAGACCTCTCCACACCCTCGAGGTAAAACGAGGGTCTCGATCAGAAATGATCGTCTTAGGAACTCCGTGAAGCCTCACCACTTCCTCCAGATACTGCCTCGACAAAACCTCCACTGAGCTCGACTCCTTGATTGCTATGAAGTGGGCCGATTTAGTTAAACGATCCACTACCACCCATATAGCATCATGTCCTCCCGGAGCTCGAGGTAAACCTGTAACAAAGTCCAATGAGATGTCCTCCCACTTCCACTGAGGAATCTCTAAGTGCTGGAGAAGACCACCAGGAACACGGTGTTCGGCCTTCACCTTCTGGCAGACTAAACATCGAGACACACATTCTGCAACTGAACGCTTCAGCCCAGGCCACCAAAACTGACTCCTCAAGGATCGATACATCTTCGTCACACCAGGATGTACAGCTAAGGGCGAGCTATGGAACTCTCGGAGAACCGTCTCGCGCATTGCCAAGGGAACAAAAAGCCTGTCATGATAAAACACTCGGTGTTGTTCATCCTCTGACCAACCATCAGGGGCCTCCCCACAAACAACTCTGTCTCTCAAAACTTCCACCTCTAGATCACCCAACTGAGACTCTTCCACCTTTTGCATCAGGGATGACTGCACCGTCATCTGGAAAAGACAACCTCTTCCTCCAACTTCTCCCATATCAAGATGCAAAGCTGCTAGCTCTTCCATCCCTCTCCAGGAATCACCAGATTCACGTACAACATCATTACGTGACTTTCAGCTTAGTGCATCAGCAACAACATTTCCCTTCCCAGGTGTATACGATATTTCGAAGTCGTATTCCTGCAAGAACTCCATCCACCGACGCTGCCGCAAGTTCAAATCCCGCTGAGAGAAAACATACCTCAAACTCTTATGATCAGTGAAAACCACAAAGCGCTCTCCAATGAGGTAATGTCTCCACAACTTCAGCGCAAACACCACGGCTGCCAACTCAAGATCATGGGTGGCATAGTTGCGTTCATGGGGACGCAACTGCCGAGACCCATAAGAAACAACTGACCTCTGCTGCATGAGAACACAGCCTAGCCCCAGATGTGAAGCATCACAGAAAACATCAAACTGGACTCCCTCCGTTGGAAGACAAAGGACTGGAGCACTTACCAACTTCTCCTTTAGATACTCGAAAGCTGTCTGACACTGATCAGTCCATATGAACGCTTGATCCTTCCTCGTCAAAGCTGTCAGAGGAGTCGCAACTCGGGAGAAATTAGCCACAAACCTCCTATAATAGCCTGCGAGACCAAGGAAACTTCGCACCTCTGACACGGTCTTGGGGGCTGGCCAAGACACCACTGCTTCTATCTTCGAAGGATCCACAGCTACTCCCTGTTGGGACACAACATGTCCCAAGAAACGAACTTCTCGAGCCCAGAACTCACACTTGGACAACTTCCCAAACAACTGATGTTGGTGAAGAACTCCCAAAACAGCTCGTAGATGTTCTGCATGCTCTTCTTCAGATGTGGAGTACACAAGGATGTCGTCAATGAAAACCACAACAAACTTGTCCAAGAATTCACGGAACACAGCATTCATCAACCCCATGAAAACAGCTGGAGCATTTGTCACGCCGAATGGCATTACAACAAACTCATAATGCCCATGACGACAGCGGAAAGCTGTCTTCGGGATATCCTCATCCTTTACACGCATCTGATGATATCCTGACCGCAAGTCGATCTTTGAAAACCAACTTGCACCCTTCAGTTGATCGAATAGGTCATCAATCCGCGGGAGAGGATAACGGTTCTTTATTGTCACTTTGTTTAAGCGACGATAATCGACGCACAACCGCAAACTGCCATCAGCCTTTTTCACGAACAAGACTGGTGCACCCCACGGTGACACACTTGGCCGAACAAAACCACACTGCAATAGACCATCGAGCTGAATACGTAGCTCTCGTAACTCAGAAGGGGCCATCCTATACGGAGACATAGAGATGGGAGACGCTCCGGGCTGTAGCTCGATCCCAAACTCGATCTTCCGTCGAGGGGGTAAGGATACAACCTCTTCTGGGAAGACATCAGGGTACTCTTCTACGACCCTAGGAAACGCCAGCTGTTGAACCTCTGAAGAACTCAGCATCATCCCAGCCATCATGGATGATAAGGATGAAACTCGTCTATGACTCATCCGAGGATCTCTCTCACCAACAAACACTACTTCCTCTCCATCTTCATCAAAGAAAACGACCTTCTTCCTGTAGCAATCCACAATAGCCTGCACCGAATACAACCAATCCATGCCGAGGATGACATCATATGGTTGTATTCGTAAACATAGGAAATCTCCCCAAGAGCGGTGCTGCCCCAACACTAGCTCACAGTCTTTACATACTTCAAACAAGCTAGCTCGACCTCCAACTGGCGTAGTCAACGCCAGGGGCACTGGAAGCCTCTCTACCTCAAGTCCCAAAGCGTGGACAAGGGTAGGGGATATAAAGGAGTGTGTCGCTCCTGAATCAAACAAGGCATACACCAAGGTAGAAAACAAGCAAAGGGTACCTCGGACGACGTCTGGCTCGCCTGGAGCTGGCAACGCTAGAGCATGAAGCTGACCACGACCACCTCCACGGCCTCTCTGACCCTGATGACGACCACCACCACGGCCGCGCTCTGCTCTCTGAGGACGGGGAGCGTCATGGGGCTGTCCTCTGCCTGCTCCATCTACCCTCTGGTGATCTAAAGCTGGTGCAACCTGCTGCTGCTGCCTCGGCTGGAACTGCCTCAACGAAGGAACCTGGAGTGGAGCGCCTGGTGCACGATGACTGCTCTGAAAAGTTGGGCACTCCCGCTGCTGATGACCACGTCCACCACAAGAAAAACAAGCGCCTGATCCCTTGGCATAGGTCTGAGAGTTGCTACCTCCGGAGAAATGAGATGGGAAGGGCCGGGACCTACCCCCAGGTGAACGGAAACTCTTCTGTCCTGAAAACCGGGAACCCCGGACCACAGATCTGCTTCTTGAGGAATCGTGACGATTCCCCTCTCGTGACGATCCGGTCCTAGCCAAAGTCCTCTCAACAACCTCTGCCCTCGCCAGCACCTCAAGATATGTCTTCAGCATAAATGGGGTGACCTGACGCTGGATCTCTGGACGCAAAGCCTCCTCGAAATGCCTCGCCCTGGCCTCATCATCTGGTAACAGGTCTGAAGCATATCGTAGAAGGTTCCTGAAACGGATTCCAAACTCCCGAACACTGGAGCTCCCCTGTCGAAGGGTAAGAAGCTCCTGGCGACTGGATGCCTTCGCAGTCGAAGAAAGAAACTCGACTCTAAACCTGTCTCGAAACTCCTCCCATGAGATCGCTGACTCCTCACGATCCCCGAGGAACAAGAACCACCACTGTCTCGCTGCTCCACGCAACATCGTCACAACCAAGGACACCCAGTGTTCCTTCCGAGCACGAATCGAACTGAAGCCTATCTCGACCTCCTCCAACCAGTCTTCTGTGACTGCATCTGAAACGGAGCCCTCGTACTTCTGTAGACTCTGGCGCTGAAACTCTCGGAGTGTCTTCCTCCAAGTGTCATCTTCGTCAGCCTCTACCCGGCGGCGATCTGCTGGAACAGCCTGCTGGGCACCTTCTGCGCAAACCTGACGGGGACGCCGACCTGGAGCCATACCTGTAAAATAACAATCGTTAGAGCTCCTAAGCCTGGAATATGGAAGACTCAACATTAATTAATTAATTATTTTGTTTTATTAATTTTAGGTTACCTATCCCAAGGTCTACCCATTCAAACACAGGCGCAAGGAATAATGATGCATGATCCTTTCCTAGGTCTCTACCCTGCAACCAGTATCACTTTGTTTAGTAGCCATCGTAAACTTAAAGGTCCGTGCAACAGATCATAGGGGGCCCTGAACGCCTATGTCTCTGCCGGTCTCCAGTGTTTACCCCACTTGCTAAACATGAATGACACCGTTGCCCTACCATCCCATGCCTCCTCACCTGTGCCTAACTCCAAACTCCATCCTATCCCTCGAACCTCCCTCTGATACCACTCTGTCACGACCCCCTCCCCACAAAGTGTACCCCTCCTGGGCCGGCAATGTGAAAAGGGAGATAATGACCCCCGAGTCCCGCCTCCAGTAGGCCCCGGGTTGGCGACTAGCACCGAGGGTATAATACACACACAAATGGGAGGCATTACCCTCTAAGAGAACACATGCAGAAGAGAGAGATAGAATAGAATCCAACCAACTCCAACTCATAACTGAAATGTAAAAGAAACCCAAGTACATATATGAAATGTAATGCAAAAGTACTACAACTGAAAGGGGAAACTAAAAGTACCCAAAAGAAAGTAAAACGACAGCGACCACAAGCCCGAACAGCTCCTCCTCCAACCGCAAGCTAGTAGTAACCAGCTTGATCTCCAACCTGCTCCAAGTGACCTGAAAAACAGTTTATATGTACATAGGGTGAGTATAACAGTATACTCAGTAGGATCCTCCCCAAGACTCTCGTGCAAAAGTAAAGAAAGCATGCTAAAGCCCAGTGAACAACAAGTGAAACTAACTCGTCACCTAAACAGGTATACTATGTTCCCAACCTCACCAAGGCTACTCTCACCAAGTAACGCATACAAGAATATAGCATGTAGTAAAGAATATCAAGGGTACCCCGCTACTACTTCCCCACTGGTTTTCCGCTTTGCCCCAACGACATACGTCCTGTGCATCTCTCTCCAAAGGCTTGCCCGTATCAACATGGGTCAAGCTCCACAATCTGCACCACGTGCACCACATAGGCTTGCCCGCAGACACCTGGGCTAAGCTCCACACAATCCTCACAACCAAAAGTATCCAGGTAGTTTCCGGGAGCCACCATAGCTCGCATAACGTGTATCATACGTCGGGTATTATACCTCAAGCCATTACAGCCCATACCCCGAGTAAGGATCCTCAAGCCATCACAGCCTATACACGTTACACCTATAGTAGTCCATAGGATACTATATCCAGAATATATGTGTGTGAAATAACCACAAGCCATTACAGCCCTCTACACACATATATGGGTAAAACTAACCACTGTGCCTACCAGCACTAAGATCTACCAAGAGAAGAGAGCGGGGCCAAAGGGGGTAGTCAGCCATTCAACCTCCCATCAGAATGTTGGGGAAAACACCCCCCCCAGGGCTCAGAATCCCCGGGGTGTCAGTTGCCCTTACCGACAGGGTGGAGTAGCGTATAGAAACACAAAAAGTACAGAATATATAAGTAACTCACATCCACACTATGGGCATTACCTAGTCTTAGATACAACTGCAGCTAACGTCTCTCAGACTCCAGGCTGCTACTTCTAAGACTAGGTATCCTATAAACACACAACCAATTGAAGAGCTTTATTAGATTACTCCATTCTCATTTATCAGTTCCACTGTACATTAGTTAATTCTTTAAGCATTAATTAAGATTGACCAATTCCCCATTTAACTGAAATGGCGTCACTTTCAATACAACTGCTCCTTTTTAAGATTCACATCACCTTTAAATTCCAGCATCTCCATCCCCGTGGATTTTCACCATTTAATAAAAAATTCATTACAGAAATACTTTTCCACATTCCCAGGCATTCTAGAAAAACATCCTATGCTTCTAAACACAAAGGAGGCTCAACACGGTGAGTAGATATACTACCCGTCGAGTCTTTGCCGCCTATAGAAAGAGCATAGACCCATCCTCCATCGAGAGGCTAAACACGGAAAGCACGTGGCATACCCCGCGTGTCTTCGCCTCCTTCAGAATGAGGGTAAGCAAGACTAGCTGCCTTGAGCAGTGGGGAAAAGCAAAGCAGATTAACATTCAAGAAAACCACAAGCAACCAGCAACCATATCCGTCCCATTCCATCACCCCCGGTGTCCTCCCTGACACCCATATGCATAAACCGATGCATCTCGCCACACTAGGCATCATCCGCTGCCACAACTATAAGGCCTCCATGCCTCCACATATCACAACAACCATCCAGGCTCACATCACAGCACAAGCAGCAGGAAAACAAACATCACAAAATGGGCTGTCGGCCCTTTAACAAACAAGAGGGTAACTCAGAACCCTTTTTGAAATTCCCACATAATCTGTTCTCTAATCCATATTGAATTAACAGATTTGATATTCGTAGGTTCCAATCATGGATACCAAATCAGTAAGCTATCACAATTAAATAACGAAACTTACTTCCCTAATTTGATTATCCTCAAATTATAACAACTACAACAACGACAACAACCAGATTAATTTATATGCCTCTTTATCCTTCGCCAATTAATCAACAGTTAATTCCAGCTTTACGTTCATTATCAATTTCTATCATGAACGATCAACAAATCAAAGCAAACATAGATATCACTATATCTAGGAAAACATGAGGCAAATCGTTATCACGGTATAAAGCAACAGCATGCGATCAACCAATTATTTTAATCCGGTTCAAGTATTTAATTAGGTCAATTTCATTGTGATCCAAAGGAATAAATCATGCTAACTCTACGATTGCACATATATAATTAGAGAATCCATGAATCCCCTACCTCGAAGAGTTCTTGACGTCCTTTATCCACACAGCAGGTCACGATCCTCCCCTCGCGACAACTTATGTGGAAGAATGATCGACACGGCTTGGTTGCATCCAACAGAGCGGGACTGATCCTAGGAGTAAGGGTTGATTGTGAAACTCCTACGGGAAGGATTGAAAGGTTCTAGAGCCTCTTAGTTAAGAATAAAGGTAAGGAACAAGGGAGAATGATATCTCGTCCCTTTTTAAGATTTAACGAGGTGACGGTTTAAGATCCGGTTAATTCTCCATTAAAAACAGATCGCATTAACCCACGCGGTTTGACCAAGTGAAACATTCCAAGCCTTAGGAATAATTAATATAGGATTTATGGAATTTGAATCGGCCTTAAGAGCCCTTAAAATAAGGCTTTAAATGTATTTTATGTCAAAGGAAACGTCAAAAGGGGCAAAACTGTAGGAGTCTGGAAACACTGTTCACCCACCGTTACTGTACATGAAACTGATCTGTGAAACTGATCTGTCACACCGATCTGTGAAACTGATCTGTGAAACTGATCTGTGAAACTGATCTGTCACACCGATCTGTCTCACCGATCTGTCTCACCGATCTGTCTCACCGATCTGTCTCACCGATCTGTCTCACCGATCTGTCTCACCGATCTGTCTCACCGATCTGTCTCACCGATCTGTCTCACCGATCTGTCTCACCGATCTGTCTCACCGATCTGTCTCACCGATCTGTGAAACTGATCTGTCTCACCGATCTGTGAAACTGATCTGTCTCACCGATCGGTCTCACCGATCTGTCTCACCGATCTGTCTCACCGATCTGTCTCACCGATCTGTCTCACCGATCTGTCTCACCGATCTGTCTCACCGATCTGTCTCACCGATCTGTCTCACCGATCTGTGAAACTGATCTGTCTCACCGATCTGTGAAACTGATCTGTCTCACCGATCGGTGAAACTGATCTGTCTCACCGATCTGTGAAACTGATCTGTCTCACCGATCTGTGAAACTGATCTGTCTCACCGATCTGTGAAACTGATCTGTCTCACCGATCTGTGAAACTGATCTGTCTCACTGATCTGTCTCACCGATCTGTGAAACTGATCTGTCTCACCGATCTGTGAAACTGATCTGTCTCACTGATCTGTGAAACTGATCTGTCTCACTGATCTGTGAAACTGATCTGTCTCACCGATCTGTGAAACTGATCTGTCTCACTGATCTGTGAAACTGATCTGTCTCACCGATCCGTGAAACTGATCTGTCTCACTGATCTGTTACTGTTCATAAAACAGGAAACACTGTTCACAGAACTAGAAAATTGGCAAAGTGTTGGGGATAAGTCCCCTAGACCTCCCGGAACACCTCCAACACCAACATTTCACAGAGTAATGGACCAGAGAGGTCCGGACCATTACAAATATCAATTTAATTTTAATAATTCACTAATTTGATTTTATTATAGTCTGGGATAAAAAGTGGCTTTAACATCATAAGACAAAATCATATTAAACTAAATTAAGGTGGAGGATACTTTCCATCATAACATTTATTTTATCTTTTCATACCCCCAAAACTACAATACAAAACCCTAAAAAGTTTCAGTAATATTATGTATATGATATCTATAAAATAATCATCCCAACCAACCACAAAATAATTTTAACATGCTTTAATCAATAGTAAAAAATCATAAAACTTATATAACTCAATCAATTGTAAATTTCAACAAAAATTCAATGAAATTCCGAAAATAATCCATTGAAATACTTTCTTTTATTGAAATTGTGTTATATGGTGTGTGCATAATATTTATTAACCTCCTTTGGTTGTGGAAGTCAAAAGAACCATCATCTCAAATTTATTTCACGACACTACTGAAATCCAATATCAAATCTTAATGTAAACCAATGGAAATTATATGAGAAGAGATAAAGAGGAAAGAATAAAATAAATAGTGTTATCCTACTTAGAGTAAATGATACAAACATTCCATTATTACATGGGTGAATGTGGGAATAATGGTGGGAGAAAGGAGATAAAGGAGACGTTCTCCTATTACACTCTCAGATTTTGTGAAATATATATTTTGAATTAATTTAAACTATTTGATATTTTTTATTTCAAGCGACAATGAATATTTCTTGTGTTATATGAAAGCTCCAAGTTGTTTATGATTTTTAAAAAACACCGTGTCAAGCTTGATCTAGACACAACACTTAGATTATCTTGGAGTACATGCAATACTATATTTGGATTTTTTTACACACAATGCCGAGTTCCTTCGATAGCTTCCATTACACACAAGACCTAGTTTTAGAAAACTAAAATGCACTAATAATAATATTATTAAATAATAATATTATTTTTAACAAGAAAATGGAATGAATTTTATGATTAATATTAATTAAATTATGAAAATATGGTTTACACATGTATATTAACAAAATTATTTGGTGACCAATGAAAATAAAAACCTTCTGAAAATATAGGAAATATTTTACTAGAAAACTATATTTATGAAATCAAACACGTTATACATCAATATATTAATTAAACTAAATTTGATATAAAAATTTAATAATATATATATATTATTAATTCTAATATTTTAAATTTTTATTATGTTTTTTCTATAAAAGAGATTATAATAAATCTAATTTTATGAATAAAGATATATTTTTTTCTCTAAAAGGTAATTTTAGTAACTTTTAATTGTTCACCTATTTTAAATATAAATTTTCAAAATTTTATAATTTTTATTTGAACAAATATACTTAATTTTTGAAATCATTATATCAAAATTTACTTGGGGTAATTTTTTTTTATTTTTCATAGAAGTTTTATGTTTTCATGAATAGTGAAAACAATGAATTTTAATTAAAAAAATCTATTTTTGTATAAAATATTTATATTGTTAACTTATTTTTTAAATCTGTTTTAAAGTATATTTAGATAAATTATACATCTATTAATAAAATTTAGGTAATTTTAATCAACTTCACATTGAAATTGGATATAAAAATATTTCAAACTTTTGACCATTTTTACTTTAAAAACCCGTTGTCTCGTCATGTCCGCAAGATTAATTTTAAACTAATTTTTACCAATTATGTTATTAAAGTTTGGAAAAAATTATTCATTATTTGGAATTAGAATAATTTATAATTTCTAGTAATTTTTACATAGTTTTTGACAAAAAATATTAGTGAATGTAATTAAAATTATTTGCAGTGATTAAGGTAAAAACAAGTTTTCATATTGGTTAAAATTTAACTGAAGGTGAAAAATAACTTATAAACACATCCAAAATCCATTTTATGGGAATATTTTGACCATATCATCCATTTAATCTAAAATTTACCATTATTGGAGGCAAATGATGTAAGGGAGATCTCTAAATAGCATTGGACTTTTTATATTTACAAGAATGCCACTCCTCCTCCACTATAAAAGGGCACTCACCCCTTGACTTATCCATACCTCTAAAGAAATTTGGATTATAAAAAATCTTCCCAAATAATATCCCAAATTTCCTCTTATTACCCTATAAGCATCAATTTGGGTAGATATAAAAAAAGTTAGTATTTTGGTGCATACCAAAATGAATTACCCAAAGAAGAGGTAATATATTTTAATAATCACTTTGGTTTTACTTATTTCTCCACCAAGAAAATATTTTTATTATATTATTATATAAAAAACTCTATATTCTAAATATACTAATATGTTTTTATTTGAAATTTTTAAATACACTCATGCACACTTCCATCAAATGGTATACATAATCATAGTTTGTGTGTACGATGGACTACCGCCTCACAAACCAATGTCTTTTATTCTTCCATGAACACCTTTAAAGGTTAATAATAATGATGGAATTAATATTTTTATATAATATTTATGATATTTATGATTTATTTATGCTTCATGAATTATTATATGACATATACCTTCATACTTTCCATTTTGTGTGAATATGGGAACATTGATTGTGGATGTAAGGACTACCGTATCCTCACAACTATGTGATTCATTAAAAACATACATATAATATATTAAAGATAGTTTTAGTAAATGTATATGATAATATGACATATTAATTTTATGGTAATTATAATTCATATATATATATATATATATTTCATTTACTTTATTTATTTCAATATAGTAAGAAAACAAAAACAACATTATTGTGTAGGTACAACCTACCATCCTGATGAATGGTGTATTCCATTTTATATTTATATATTTTATATATTATTATAAATAATTATATACTGAATATATATGATATTTATATCATGTTTTACATTATGGAAATAAGTATATCATGATCTAAGTAAGAGGTTCAAGTATAAAAAGTCAAAACATAAAACCAAAAAGTGTTTATTACCCAAAACATAACATTAACATGGAATTAATAATAGATGGGTGATATAAAGTCATTAATAAAACAATATATGCTATAATATATCAGAATATAGTTATCTGGTTGATGTATAATATACCTATATTTTTTATTCAAGAGGTTTGAATGTGTACAATGAAAGTCAAGACATAAGGAAAAGTTTTTCTCAGATCACTTTTATTTTTTTGAGATATAAGCTATATTCACAACTTACTGTTGTTTTGTGATATATATACATCCATATGACATGTTATATAATTAATTTAATTTATTTAATGATATAAATAGTTTAAATTGATGATATTATTTCATGGGGGTAAGGATTCAATGTTACCAATGTGGTAATAATTTATTTCTACAACTTAATCTTTTATCAAGATTATTTTTGGCTATTCTTCCATTTATGTAATATTATGATACATATCTCAAGTAATTTCATTAATTTTATTCTCTTATGGTTATTCATGACATCTATAATAAATGGTACAATTTTCATACCTTTTGTTACTTAGATAATTAAGAAAGTGTTTTTAAGAAAATCTATCTTTATCTCTCTCTTCGGTTGGAAATATGTGTTCTTTCAAAACTAAGTTTTCTATAGAAATGTTTTAAAAAATGTTCTACTATTATCCTATGATTTTTAGAATAAATTTTCCCGACTTTTATCTTTGAAAAAAAATTATTTTTAAAAAGGAATATTCTTGCCTTTTTTTCTTATCACGATTCTTTTTTAAACTTTTTACGGCATAGAAGGAATGTTTGGCGTGTACAAATTTATCCGCCATCGTGACTGACATTTCTTTGAAGAATACTTGATATGTCTTAATGGTTATTTTCAAAGAAAATGTTTTTCAAACAGTTTTATGTTTAAAAATAGTTTTTGATTATTTTTAAATCTTCCTTTATTTGTTTTTAAAAGGTTATTTTCAATGAAAAATATTTCAATGATTTCAAGTATTATTTTATAAGTTTTCAATGTAGTTTTTATAGAAAATGGTTTTGAAAACATTTTTTATTTTAAAAAGTGTTTTTTAAAGTGTAAAGTATATTTTACGTAAGAAACGTTCTAAATTATTTTTAAATACCATTTTATAAATTTTCAAAGTGGTTTTCAGTACAAATTATTTTGAAAATGTTTATGTCCTAAAAATATATTTTCAAGGAATGGTTATTCTTATTAAGAAATAATCAATGTTATATATCAAAATACTACTCCATCTATGATGAAATAATTTGATATAGTTTATGATTTTCTGGGGATATAATCTAAGTACAAAACTCTCATTTTTTCTCTGAATTGTTTATGTTAAAGATGTAATGTTTTTTATAAAACCCTTTATTCTTCCTTGGGTTATACCATGATAAAATTATTATGAAACCCATTTATTTTCTTGTGTTATTATATTATGAAATAATTATGAATCCTATCACTTCTCTAAATGTTATAATATTTTGAAATGTTAATGATACCCATTTCATTGGATGGGTTTTGATATGATGTTTATGAAACCCATCTCTTTTTATTAGTCGTGATATGATGAATGTTATATTTTATTGTAGCACATGTATATATGATTTAATTATGAGATGGGTGGGAATTATATCTCTCTATAAGGAATTGGGTAAAGATTTATACCTCATGAGATAAACTTGGATGAAATTGAAATTGAATCTGGTCCAATAAGGGACTTTTTCCACTAAGATCCCACAAAACTATAAAGAGTCTAACCTACTCCACGGGTGAGGAATCAATCAAAATTATTCTCCTGGTAAACACATCAGTCTTTAAAGCACTAGCTTTAACCCACCCACTCTCTATCCTCCCAGGACACCATCAAAAGGGATATTGTATTCACAATACATGACACATGTGAGAAAATACCGTACATTGGTGATTATAACAACACTAAGTAGAACACATCGAAAACACTAAATACAAAGCACCAAGTACAATCATCTCAATACAAGATATTAAACTCTATATATAATAGAAACTAAGATATAATAACAACCAAAATATACTCTGGAGTGACACTATGCTATTAGGTGGTCATAACCAACTACCATATGTAGGATTAGGCTTGAAGTACATATCATTCTGGGATAACCCACTCCATGAGACCTGATACCATCTAAGACACTCAAATAAGAGTTACATCACATTTGGGCCCAACCGAAATAGAATGTGTTGGTATAGGAAGACTATGATACATAGAAAGGGGGCCATGCCCAAAACCGCTGGGGGACACCACAAATCCCATATTGATTATCATTGATACACTAATAAGGGTAATGCGTAGAACTTCCAGGGGAAACCAAGAACCCAATATGGATTAACCTGATATATTGGGGATCACATGTCAATGGTCCCATAAACCCTATCGATGTGACCCGCTAGATGGAAGATAAATGTTCTACTCATGTTGGTCATTCTGATTCCGCAGAATTCACTAGGGATGATTAAGGATCACAATCCAGTCTCGTGGAGAGACACCACAAATCTATATGAGACTCGAAATCTAGAGGGGATTAAAATCTAGTGATGTGGTTGTAATGACACACTATAACCTTGAGGAAAGGACTAGGGGAAAAAAATCAACCTATACTGTAATGACCCTAACATTCATTAATGAAAATTTCTCTTAATCTAATTAAATTTCTTATTATCTAAAATGGTTATATAAAATATTCACTTCATTGGTTTTATGTTTTTGTATTTTAAAATACAATCATGAATTGTGACCATTGCAAATATTTCAGTTAAACTGTGTTCACATGATTAGTATAAATATTGGGATTTAACAAATTTAATTTACTCAGACATAGGAAGTGATGACCTCATACAGTAGAATTTTACCATAAGAATCCCATTTGTTGGGGCTCGGAAAGGCGGTGGCATCATTGGGCTTCACTCTTGACCATTCCCAAGCCAAGATTCAACACATTAATCTCGAACAACACCTCCTATGTGAGAAGTGTAAGTTGATAGAGATTACCACACAAGCGATGTTATCCGAGCCACCCCGAGAGTCAGTCACCATCGCACACCTTACCCTTTAGTATAATGAGATTTTTATAAGGGGTTTTGTAACAAGACCTTAGCACTATGATTATGTGCATTATTTTTTTATATAATAAATAATATACATTCATTTTATTATTGTTACATTTTAGATAGTTTTTAGGGCACAAATAGTATTTTTAGTCAATATTCAATTTTGAAATCTATTTTGATAAATTAATGGATTTTTTGAAATAAATAATATTTTAATAAAACATTATTATTATTAAATTTATATTTATTAATTAAAAATTATCGTATAATTTTTATGAATACAATTGTAATTTTTATTATGGTTTGAAAGCTGTTTTTGTCAAAACCCATGAATTTTCGATAACTGTCATTTTTTAATTTAAAAGTGAAAATTGAAATATTTAAAATATCATTTGGGTAAAAATAATATTATTTTTTGAATCAGGACATTAAAATTATCCAATGGTCAATTTTTCATAATTTTCTAATCCATTCGAATTTTTCAGAAAAAATTAAATTTTGTTTAAATATATATTGTGGTTTATGACATCATACTGACCCAATTGTGTTGTAATAAAATACTATAATCATCATGTTCCTCCAATATATGTTTTTCCATTAAAATAATGTGATTTTTGGTTTTATTTATTTATTTTACAAAGCCTTAGTGTACCCTACAAGACTTATAAAAAATTTTACTTTTTTAAATTGATTTCCTTGAGAGTGTGACTCAACTCCACATAAGTAACCCTATTATTTTAAGATGTTAGGACATTTTAATTATAAAATATTTTTTCCACTACCCTTTGGAAAAAACCATGGGAAAAAACCATGGTCTGGTTAGTGGTTTGGATTAGTTTTGTGTGTGGTGTCCCAAACCTATATAATAATGAATTTCCTCTCATTTCCTATATAAACCCACCCCATCTCCCACTTCCTTTTCAATAAATGCTTTTGGAGTTCATCCAATCTCTTCTCTACTCTCTCTATAATCCACACAAGTCTCCTCAATCCCCTAATAATCCTCTATGAAGCCCCTCCCAAGCCTTTGGGATCACACTTCCATGTAAGGGATTCCTTCCTTTCTCATTTTGTCCAAGTTTATTAATATTTTTATGCCCTTTTATTTTCAATTATAAGTGTTGGGGTATGATTTATCACCTCCCCCATACTTACCTATTTATGTTTTAATGACGAGAGACCCATTTATCTCTCATTAATGTCTCCCAATTACACTTGTTACCATGCCAAAATTTTGTAAGGTATTTCTCCCTCCTTATTTACATTCAAGCAATTATTTTGTATTATAAATCTAAATTACATTAAATATGTTGGGAAATGTATCTGTATGACCCTCTTACTTTTCATTTAATGTATATATTATGAGGAACCCCTTCTCCCTCATCAACCATTTTTATGAATTCTTACGTCATGCTGTTATGCTGCCAAAATTGCACCATGATTTTTTAGGTTAAAGTTATTGCGTAGTGAATACCATCCTCATTTATCTATCAAGGGTATTAAAATTTATGCACATTTACTTATTTATTATAAAGTTTTATTTATACATTACACATTAATTTATCGTGGAATAAATGATGATGTTGAATGATTCCATTTTGTATTATCTATTTGGCACACCTAGGCATGAAATGAAATAATTAAGAAGGGTCCACCCTAATAGCCCACTAATGAATTGGGTAAATATTAGTATCATGATACATCAAGTGAAATGAGGGTTTAATCATGCCAATTCAAGTGAAATGAGGGTTTAATCATGCTCCATGTGCAATGAGCCTTGTCTCATGCTAATACCATGTTACGTGTTGTTTCCACATTTCCATGTTATGATAATCATGATATATCATGCCTTTATGTTATTGTTTCTCTTATGATCTATTGATATTTAAATTTCCTAAAATGTACTTTATTTTTCATGTTATTACTTGTTTACTCTCTTAATGGGATTTATAGCTCACCCTTTTTCTTATGCATGTCCTCAGGTTAGCCCATGAAATGAAAAGTAAAAGGGAATGTAGTAGTCATGTAAAGGAATTTTTCAGTAAAGATGTCATTTTTCATGTTTTAAGTTATTATTTAATGTTTCTAAGCCCCAAAGACACTTGAAATCTTGATCATAAATGTTGAACCAAGTGATGATTTTATGTAATAAATCATTTTTAAGTGTGTAATAAAAGCAGGGTTGTTATAGTTTGTATGAGAGGAAATGTTTAGTTATTTTTGGAATTAGGATTAGAAAAACCTAGTGAAAGCCTTAGGGATAAGACTTAGTATAATAATAATATCCCTAACTTTCGGTGAGTATTGATTATGTGGTTTATCAAGAAAATACATCCCTATCTGGATATGATCTGGTAGATGTAGCTATGGCAAAAATATACCTAGGAGTGAAAAATATGATAAGAATTTTCGGTCTTGACCTGTGGTATCATAGTATATAACAACAGGCCTTACTGCACTCTTGGTTATGACACTACCTGGGGATATGCTTGTGTAAATTCACAAGATTATTATGAACCTTTTTCGGGGGAATAAAAAAATACCTCTAAGAATATTTGTTAAAAATTATATCATTGATAACATAGATTGAAGCCTATATATTCCTAAGTTATATAAATAAAAGAAATGTATAAGTCAACCATTTTTTATTGGACTACCCTTTATGTTTTACCCTTAACTTTCCATTTATTCTAGCCAATGGCCAGTAATAGGAGGACTCGGGCTAACAACCGATGTGAAGATCAATGTGATGACTGTTCTAATGAGATTCACAATCTGATGGGAGTAGGAATCATGAACTTTTTCCAGATACTCACTCAGTTCACTCAAGATTTGAATAGAAATATGGGTCAAGAGGAACATTAAACCCCCACTAAAAAATAACAAGTCGCTATCGAGAGCTTCATGAGAGAAAGGCCTCTTACTTTTAATGGATCATCTGATCCCTTAATCACCAAACAATGGATCAACTCTAATGAAAATATCTTCTCCATCCTTCAATGATCCGAACAAGAGAATATTCTTCTGGATGATTATTGTATGGAGGGTGAAGCCGATCAATGGTGGAAATTTATCAAAAGTACGAACCATGTGGAGGAGATCGAGGCATTGGAATGGAAGGTTTTCTGGAATTTTTTTTGATAAATATTTTACTCGCACACTCTGGCATAAGATGAAAAGGGAATTTCTTTCCCTCAAGAAAAAGTTGACAAATCCATTGGAGAATACGAGGAAAACTTCACAAGGCTTTCACAATATGCCTCCGGCTTTGTCGTTATCCCCAAATTCCAGGTTGACCACTTCTCTGGTGGGATGAAACCTAGCCTACCGAAAGACCTGATGATCTGTGACTTTGATAGCTATGAGGAAATTGTCTGATGTGCCCTAAATGTTAAAATGGAGACTATTTAATCTTAAGGGTATCATGGGGATAAGAAGCGTAAGGTGGAATTATATTCTATAGGTCCAATGGATAAATCCAACAGTGCTAGGAAAATCTAGCACCCCACCTTCCAAAGGTGTGAAAAGATGCACCCTATAAATTTCTTTAAGGGGATGATGAAATGATTTAGGTGTGGAAGAGAAGGGAACATAGACGTTAACTACCGATAAGAAAAACTCGAGGCTATGATAGAGGATAGGAACACACCATTCAGACCTTAACACGTTGTTCATTTATTCAACTGCGAAGAACCAGGGAACCTTGCAAATTAGTTCCCTAATCTAAGGGATTTTGGAGGCAACCAACAACCTTCAAGGTAACAAGGGTGAGCTTTTGACATCACCACCACCGAGGTGAACCCCAACAACAAATTGGAGACACATACAATAGTTATTCATTCAATAATAGAAAATTTTATTTTTGATTTTTGTTCTGCACATTCTTTTATATCCTAAAAGTTTAGTAGAAAAATATGAATAACACCACAAATCATGGATGCAAAGATGTCGGTGAGTATGACAAATGGATAAATCATTGCATCCCTTGAATATAAATAATCCCCTTCCATAATTTGTGGATTGAAATTCTCGGTGAACCTCATCATGCTCTCTGGTGGAATTTGATTAAATTATTGGCATGGATTGGATTTCCTTATATAGAGCCAACATAAATTATCATGAGAGGGAAATAAATCTCCATTTGTGGAATCAACCCCCGATTATGTACAAGTGAAAAGAGGAGAATGAATATTATTTTTTTACTATCATCACAAGTGTGGATATTATTGCCTTCTGAGCACTCATATCTGGCTCAGATGATTGAGTCTAAGGAATCAGCCATCCTTGAAGACATGCCTATTGTGAGGGAATTCACTAAAGGGTTTTCAGAGTAATTGTTTGATCTTTCTCCTAAAAGAGATTTTGAATTATCAATTGAACTTATACCTAGGGTGTTTCCAATATTCAAGACTTCGTATTGAATAACTGTTGTGGAACTTGAGGAGCTGAAGAAAAAACTACAGGAAAATCTAGATATAGGGTTTATAAGCCCATGTGCATCACCACGGGGTGCACCAATACTCTTCTTCAAGATAAGGGATGGGTCAATGCACCTTTTCATCGATTATCATGAGCTTAAAAAAATCACAATAAAGAACAATGTTCCTCTACTACGAACTAATGACTTCTTCAATAATCTATGTAGAGCACAATAATTCTCCAAGGTGGATCTGTGGTCACGATATTACCAAGTAAGGGTGAAGAAGGAGGATATCTCTAAGACTGCTTTTCGTAGAAGATACATGCACTATGAATTCATTTTAATGATTTTCAGACTCACTAAGGATCCAAAAATATTCATGGACTTGATTAATAGAGTCTTTAGAGATTACCTCAAAACATTTGTGATAGTCTTTATATATTTATTCTAATATACTCTAAAACCAAGTAGAAGTATGAGGAGAATCTAAGCACTGTACTAGAGACCTTGAGAAAGGAGAAGCTGTATGAAAAGTACAAAAAGTGTGAGTTATGGTTGAAGGAGGTCTCATTCTCCGGTCATATCATCATAAGAAATGAGATATTTATAGATCCCATGAATACAACAACAATAGAGGGATGTCTGAGGCTAACATAGGTAATGGATATCCATAGCATCTTGGGGTTAGCTGGATATTATAACAGATTTGAGAGAAATTTAAAATGATTGTCAAACCCCCTTACCTAGAAAACTCGGAAGGGTGTCGAGTTTTCTTGGAGTGATGACTGTGAAGGGAGCTTCATGGAGTTGAAAATGAGGCTTTTCACTGTGCGTGTGCTCACTTTACCCACATTTTGAGAACTTTTTTTAGTATTTAGTGATTCTTCGAAGAAGGGAATGGGATTTGTGTTGATGAAAAATGACAAAGTCATTGCCTACACTTCAAGGTAATTGAAATTTTATGAGAGAAACTTCCCGACACATGATCTGGAGTTGGCTGTAGTGATCTTCGCTTAAAAAATTTGACGGAATTTTCTCTTGGGGGAGAAGTGTGAAATATATACAGAAAACAAAATCCTCAAGTATATATTCACATAGAAATAATTGAACACGCACCAACGAATATGGTTAGAGCTGATCAAAGACTATAACTGGTTAATCCATTACCGACCTAGAAAAGTGAACAAGGTGGAAGATGCTCTAAGTAGAAAGGACCCTTCATTTCTATAATTGATTATAATTAGAAAGGATCCAATCTTCTTAGATTTGATAATTATAGACACACGAACCATAAATAAGGGAACATCGTCAATACTTTCACAAATGTTTTCTCAACCTTCTCTTTGGGAAAGGTTAAAGGATGCTCTAAAGGATGATGTGGGAATTCAAAAGAAAGTGAAAAATATCAGATAAGGGAAATCCATAGAGTTCAATGTTAATGAGGAAGGAATTGTGAGATTTTGGAACAGACTATGTGTTCCATCAAGTTCGGATTTCAAGAAGGAACTTTTGGATGATGAATATAGTTCAAGTTTCTCTATTCACCTAGGAAACACATAGAAGTATCAAGATCCCCAAGAGCATTATTGGTGGGATAACATGAAGAAGGATCTTTCTGAGTATACATCAAAGTGCATGGTGTGTCAGTATGTGAAGTATAAAAGGAAGGAGTCTAAGGGGATGTTGCAACCATTACTCATACCATCATGGATTTGGGATAACATCACCATGGACTTTTTTGCTGGACTTTCGAAGACATCCAAAGGGAATAATGCTATCTAGGCTGTGGTAGATCATCTTACAAGGACTTTACACCTCATTGTTATTGGGGAGGATTTCTCACTAGATTAACTGGAATAGATATAAATCAGGGATGTGTTAAGGCTACATAGAGTACCTCTATCTATTATATCCTATTGAAATATAAGATTCACCTCTATGTTTTTAGAAGAGTCTTCAATATGCTCTTGATATTGAGCTGAAATTTAGTATGTCTTATCATCCTCAAACTGATTGCAATGCCTGAAACCTAGTTATGGGAGTCAGTGCATTGTTAAATAACATTGGCATGATTACAAGGAATCAAGTCCCGAATGACCGATCAGTTTAGCAGTCTTGGAAAATAGATTACATACAAGAATTTTACATTATACTTTATAACATTTAAAATAACATAAAAATGCTTTATGAATTCCATTATTCCCTTAGATTAACACTACATATCAATCACAATACACTTCTTGGAATCCTAGAAAAAAATAAAACATAGAAAGGTGTGAGCTCAGTTGCTCAGTAAGGATAACAATATAGCGAAAACTTTCATAAATAATCATAAAAATTTAAGGCAATGAATAAGACTAAAACAAAAGTCTTTTAAACATAAAATTCAGAATAATATGGAAAATATAAATCAAATAATTCCATTTACTTATTCACATGGATATTCTACTAGTTGAATAATCACATGCAATATCCATAGCCAATTTCATAATGATGGAATGCATAATGACAGAAATCATAACCACATAATAAAGGCCTTGTGCTAAGACTAAAAATAAGATTTTTTCAAGGCCTTGTGCCAAGACACTAGTTTGTCTCATGGGACCTACCGATGCATTGAGGAGCTATAGTGGGCTCCACCCGTCACTTACTAAGTCCAATTCATTCCTCATATGAAAAGGTTTAAACATAACATAAACATTCGTATTAAAAATAGTATAAAAAATGTCAATACTTTATCCATAACCCATGAATGGTATAAAAATAACACATCTATAGTCAAACATATCACAAAACCTTCAATACAATAAAGAAGATTTTTGTCATAATAATTCAACCTCAATCAAGAATAATATCTAGTAAAGGATGTTGACCTAGTTGAAAATGATCAGTAAAACTCTTTGAGAGAAATATATCTTTTTCATGAAATCATTTTAAAAGTCACACAATTTATAAAAAAAGTCATTTAAAAGATATTTTTGAATCAAACTGTCCCATACCACTTTGAAACTTTTGAAAGGAATTAACATTTTAAAACATTCATGTCTATATAAATAAATCCTTAAAATCATTTGGAAAACATGGACATTAATGAGAAAGGTTTAGAAGAACAAATCATTAAAAAATTTAAAATTATTTTTTAGTTAAAGAGTACCTTAAAAATAAACCTTTTGAAAACTCTTTTATGAGACATGGAAATGGATAATAAATATGTCATAGTAAAAACTTCCACATAAACAATTTCAGATAATAATGAGATTGCGGAATTAACCCTTACCTTGCACTTTCCTTTGGACGAGGGTACATTTAACCTCCTGTAGAAAGACTGTAGTATATAATTAAATTATAACAGAACCATATTAATATTTATGATATCATAAATGATTCATTTATGACTTTATACTACCTATTTAATAATAATTTCCATGTTAAATTAACATTTCAGGTAATAATTGATTTTTTATCGTACGTGTTTAAAATTGTTACTCTTTATTGTATCACTTATATCATGATTTAAATACTTCCAGAATATAAAACATGATTTATATAACATATATATTTAAAATATAAATAATTATAATTGACATATATATGAAATGGAAAACACTATTTATGGAGATAGTAGGCCGTATGTACGCATAAACACTCTTTCCATTTTCATATCATATGTAATTGGATGGTATATCGTATATAAAGAATAATTAACATGTTATATTTATTATTTACATCAGTTTTACTCATTATTATACCCATCAAAATAATGAAGTGTTTGAATAACAAACTACACCATGACGTGGAGACGGTAATCCATATGTACGCACCTGTGGTGACTTTGTCATTTATAGGATGGATAGAATAATGAATATGGTTGTACCATTTTTATAATAACATCACAGTATATATAAGATATTGGATTTATTATTTTATAATGGAAACTACAAAGAAATAGGAAGTGGAAGAAGAAAACAACATGAAAGAGGTGATGAAATATTTACCTCTTCTTCGGGTTATGCCTTTTGATTTGATGAAAAGGGCTCCTTAGGATGGATTTATGACCAAAGGAAGGCCTCTAGGATGAAGGGAGTAATGTTGGGAGGATATTTGGGCAGGATTTGGCCGATACAAATGGCTTTATATGTGTGAAATTAAGAGAAGGGGAAGCACCCTTTTATAAGAGAGGTGGGGGTCACTTTAAGAAAAACTTGAAATATTATTTTATAATAAAATTATTTTCGGTTTCTAATGGCCCAAAAAAAGATTTATTTAGAGGATAAGGTGGGTATGGGTCGAAAAACTCTAAACCAATAGGTTTTAGATAGGTTTAGGTCATCATATTAACCTTATCTTTTAGATTTAACTCTTAGTTAAATGTTTTGACATTTATCATGTCTCTTTGTATTTTTATATTATATACTTAATAAACTTACTATAACAATACAATAAAACCCCATGTGGTTATTTATTAATATATATAACCTTATATAAGTCTTTTGGCTGATCCTTAGATTTTTAGGAATTTAATATCAACTAATAATTTAATATTTGTTTTGAAAACTCATTTATGTCAATTTTGAAACTATTCAGTATTTGGTTTTTGTGAAAGTCATCATAACTTTATTACTTAAAACCGAATACATTGAATCAATAATAACATTTCATATTCACCTATAAAATTCGTTTATTTCATCAAAAAATTCAAATTATATTTATTTTAATATTTATAACACCATTTATTTGATTCTTTCATTAATAAGGTAATTACTTCATCATTATTGTGTCATAAATAAATTTAATTATTTAATCTCTAAAAATTATAAATAAAATAAAATTATGTAGGAAATTGTTTTATATTTCTAATAAAAATTTGTAGTCTAATTTATCTTATGTATAACCCTATATTAAAAATGGTTTATTTATTAAACATTGAATTTAACTCTTTTAACTCTTCTTTGAATAAAATAATAGTAAATGTCCTAATCTTATCCAAGTGGACCAATGGGGGTCATATTTTTTTTTACTAAAATTGTTTTTGGTCGAATTATACTAATCCAATAGAATTAGAACAAGTGTTAGGGTAATTATAATACCATTTTTACCCTTAATTACACTATTTACTTTTAACCGTGGTAAATAAAAAATTAAAAGTAACTATTCAAAAAAATTACTTTCATCTTATTGAACCAAATTTTACTTAATGATATTAATCGTGTCTCTCAGAGTTTTTAAATTCAACTCATAGAAGTGGTAAAATTAAATTTTATGCAAATTTGCAAATGCTCCTAGTAGGTGGGTAAAATACGGTAAAAAGTTGAATAACTTTTCATATATTTATAATCATTATAAAATTAAGCCAATGAATTAAATTGATCTTATATAGTTATTATGTATCTATTTTGAACTAAAATAAATTTAAATAATATAAAAAATTATTTAAATAAAAAGTCCGTTTTAAACAATAACTTAGTGTTTTTCAATATTCATCGAAAATTGAATGTTTTTATTAAAATACCAAAAAATTACCCTAAGCTAATTTTAATATTATGAATTAAAAAATGAAGTCTATTTTACCAAATTCAAAACATATAAGTTGAATTAATAATTTAAAAATAATTCCCATTGTCAAAACCAAAAAGCAGGTTTTTAAAAAAGTTAAAACTTTCAAAAGATTGACATGTGTTTATGTCAAATTTAAATGTGAAATTAATTATAATTACCTAAATTGTATTGAATTATAAAAATATAATCTAATTATACTTTAAAACCATTCAAATGTATAATTTAACACTATAAATTGTTTTGATTAAAAAAGTTGTTTTCAGTTAAAATTTAGTAATTTTCACTATTCACCAAAATATGAAAGTTATCAAAAAAACACAAAAAAATTATCAAAACTAAATTTTTATTTCCAAATTCTAGAGAAGAAGTTTATTTTGTCACATTGAATATATAAAAGAGTCAAATATTGGATTTAAAAATGGTTCTCCATTAAAAGGTGGTAAAATTACATTTTTTAAAAAATACTTCTTTTATCTTAAAAAAATGAATTTTTCTTATATTATGTCTAAGAAACACATAATATGGATTCTAAAATTTTATATAGTATATAAAATTCAAAATTGAGTTAACACTATTCATAACCGCTTTTTGAACAGCTAGTTTGGTAATTTTTGGTTTGCTCAAACTCATTGTTGTGTGTTGCGCAAGTTATTGAATTAATTTTAAAAGATAACGTACTATGAAATCTTGGGGTGCTTCACTGATGGACAATAGGAGAAAAATATTAAAACACTAGAAGATATTTTTAAGATCATTTTCTATGGAATTAAAAGAAGGATGGGACTAACATCTTCCACTAGTTGAATTATCCTACAATAACTGTTTATACTCAAGAATCCAAATAAGACCATAGGGATCCCATAAGGGGAAAGGGGTAGAACACTGGTGTGTTGGGATGATGTCGGTGAGAATAAGCTACTAGTACCTGAAATAGTTAAATAAATGGCGGAGAAGGTGAAAACCATTCAGCAACATATCAAGGAATACCAAAGTCGATAGAATTGTTATGCAGATAACTATCGACGAGACATTGATTTCAAATTTGGAGACATGGTATTTATACACATATTTATTTGGAAGAATGTCATGAGGTTTTTAAAGAAAGGAAAGTTAATTCATAGGTACATTGGCACCTTCAATATTATTGATCATGTCGGGGCTGTGGCCTATTGACTAGCACTTCCACCCACCATGATCAAAGTACATGATGTCTTTCATATCTCTCTCTTAAGGAAGTACATACCAGACCCTTCACATGTACTCTCTTCATGGATAATACAATTAGATGGTGATATATTTTACGAGGAGTAACCAGTGAATATCTTAGATTGTAGAGAAAAGGTTATACGAAATAAGACAATGCCCCTAATCAAGGTTTTGTGGAGAAAATACAGTTTTGAAGAAGCGATGTGGGAATTGGAGGAAGTGATGAAGTAGAGTTACCCAAAACTTTTTTAGTGTGAGAAAAGAAAATTTTTAGGGAGAAAATTTTTAAGGGGGGAAGATTGTAACAACACAAACATTCATTAATAAAAATTCCTGTGGATCTAATTGAATGTCTTATTATGTGAAATGGTTATATAAAATATTCTCTTCTTTGGTTTTATGTTTTTGGATTTTAAAATTGTAACACCCGAGACTTTTATGAGAAATATTTTTGTTTTCATAAATCATAAAATGAATCTTTCACTACACACAACACTATCTTGGCTTTCTTTACACGCAATCACGACCTTCCTCGATAGCATGCATCGTACGCAATACCGAGTTTCACTAAACAATGACATGCTATTAAATTTTTTTTAAAAATAGACGTTATGAATAATAATAACCAGTTTTTGAAATTTTATAAATTTTATTTTTCAAATTGGACTTCATTTTTGGATTCGGAATATCGAAATTAGCCCAGGGTGAAATTTTGGTATTTTTCTGAAAACTTTCAATTTTTGATGAATAGTGAAACCACTAAGTGGTAGTTAAAAAAACTGAATTTTTCATAAAACTTAATTTTACCGCTTCTGTGAGTGGAATTTCAAAAATCCGAGAGACATGGTTGATGTCAGTAAGTAAAATGTGGTTCAACGAGATGAAAATAATTTTTGGTGAATAGTAACTTTTTTACTTTTATTTACCACAGTTAAAAGTAAATAGGGTAATTAAGGGTAAAAATGATATTATTATTACCCTAACACATGTCCTAATTCTATTGGATAAGTGTAATTCGAACAAAAACAAACTTAGGAATAAAATATGACCATTTAGGCCCACTTGAATTAGATTTGGACATTTATTATTAATTTATTTAAAGAAGGGTTAAAATAGTTAAAATCAAAGTTTAATAAGTAAATAATATTTAATATAAGGTTATACATAATATAAATTCAATTATAAATATTCATTAGAAATATAAAAAGATTTCCTACATAATGGTATTTTATTTGTAATTTTTAGACATTAAATAATTTAATTTATTAATGACACAAAGATGATGCAATAATTATCTTATTAGTGAAATATTGACATAATTGATGTTATAAATACAAAACAAAATGTAATTTGAGACTTTTTATGAATTAAACTAATTTTATAGGTTAATATGACATGTTAGTATTGATTTAATTAACTTTTTTCAAACTAATCATTCTGTTATGATTTTCACAAAAAACAATTTCTAAATAGTGTCAAAATTGACATAAAATAGTTTTTAAAACAAATATTATATTATTAATTGTTATTTTATTCCTAAAAATCTACGGTTCGGCCAAATGACTTAGATAAGGTTATATATATTAATAATAAACAACTTGGGGTTCATTTGGCTGCTTATAGTATGTTTATTACCCTTATAGTATAAGAACACAAGAAGACACGGTAAAAGTAAAATTATTTAACTTAATGTTAAATCTAAATGATAAGGTTAAAATAGGAACCTAAACTTGTCTAAATTATATTGTATGAGAGTATTTCGAACCATCCTTACCTTAGCTTCGAAATAAATCAATTTGGAGCTATTTAAAACCGAACTTGACTTTATAATAAAATAATATTTTTAGTTTTTCCAAAGGAACCCCTCTCCTCCCTTATAAAAGGGAACCTCCTCCCCCTCTTCCTCACACCACTTTGAGCCTTAAAGCTCGTCCAACCCCTGCAAATTTCTCCTCTAAACTTCCCTAGATACATCCTATATGTCTTGGTCTTCTTCAAAGAACAATTTTAGTGCCCTAAAAGGAGGTCTCAAAGAAGCACTTCAACGAAGAGGTAATGTCCGTTACCGATTCTTTCATCTTTATTTCTTCTTCCACTTATTCTTATTTAGTTGTTTCATTATGAAGTAATAACATCAGTATCACTCATATACTGATATGTTATTATAAGTATTAAACAACCCTATTTCACCATCTATCCATCCTACGGAAAATGAAATCACCACGCGTGTGGACGTACGGAATACTGTCTCCACGCCGTGGTGTAATCTATTTTCCACCACCACCTTACTTGGATGGGTATAATGGTGTAAATAATGACTATATATGATTATATTAAAGTGATATTGATTTTAAAAAGTATACATACACTTCAATAAAATTCCATGATCATGGGAATGATATCATCGCTCGTGCGTATGTACGGAATACCGTCTCCACGATGTGATGTGACTCGTTCTACATGATCTCCACTGCATAATGATTATATAAATGAACTGAATGAATTGAATGAATGAATATGATATATATTACACTAATAACATTCTGGAAATGAGGTATCTATAAACTAAAGAAAAGAATAAGAATTTATTCGACAAAACACGCATAAGAACAAAAAGTAATAAACACCCAAATAACAAGTTATAATGAAATATTACTAATAAGAAGCTAAGAATATGACCATATGTGATATCATAACAATGATTATGATTCTGGAATAATTCAATAACATTATTTAAATCATTATATAATAGGTTCGGACATGTACAAAGCATATCGGACCTAAGGTAAGTGAAATATCACAATCTCATTTTTATCCAAGATTGTTTATACTTCGAATTTTACTAGGGTGTATTTTATCATCCACATCCATGTTTCATCAATATGTAATATTATTTTCCATCCACCTACAATTTTTTAAACCCAATTTTACCCTTCGGTGAGTTTTTAGTAAAAGATATAAAAGGAATCTTTTGTCATTTTTTGTACGAGGTACTTTTTGACTTTTTTGACAAAAGTACGAGAAGAATGTTTTTTAACTTATACGGCATGAATGGATTTTTAAAACAAAATTTACAAAAATCTTACTTTACAAGTTTTCAAGTTTATTTTTAATCAACTTCTTTTAGTTTAAAATTGTATGAAATTTTAGGAAAGGAAAAATGTTTTTGAAGTAGAAAGGATATTTTCCTCAAGAATGGAGTTCAAGTGTTTTATCAAAAAAAATTTCATCTAAGATAAGAAAGGGTTCTGTTTCTATCCCTATTATTACATGGATTTGATTATGTTGTGATGGAAATATTTTTATGAATTCTTTTATCTTATATGAATTGTTTTATGATGTCACGATGTTTAAAGATTCTCATTTTTATTACATGGGTTATGCTATGATGTATTGTTTATGATTTTGTGGAACACATAAGAATGATATCATTATGAGATGGGTGGGACCTATATCTCCCTCTAATTCATTGGGAAAAGATTTTATATCTCATGAGATAGACATGGCTGGAACAGTAGGTTAAACCGGTTCAGTGAAACAGGACTGAAACGAGGAGTGAACTCGGTTCAGAAATGGAATTTGTCCACTAAGATAGTCTTGGCAATGAGTCTTGACTAATAAGAAATGATTCTCTATCATTTTTTGTGTATTCCACAAAGTTTCATGTTTTAAGTTATGATTATTGGGATTACATTTCACTACTATGATTTATCCCATGTTATGAAATTATGATTTCTTTTGCAGGTTAAGATTTCCAAAAGTTATGTTCTTATGTATATGATGTGATTGATATTTCTTTTGTTTACCCTTACTGAGCATTTGAGCTCACCGTTTTGTATGTTTTCTTTCCCCAGGTCAGGAAGAAGGTTATTATGTAAGATATATCAAAAGGGAATATAGATATGATGAAATAAATGGGAGACAGTGTAGACGCTTTATGAACTAGTTGTTTATGTTTCCCAGTTTCTAAAGACACTATACCTATACGGTCCTTTCCTGGTTTTGTTATATGTTGTAATAAGTGTGCTTCAATTCTGATGTAATAACAATTTATGTAAAGTATGGGTCGCTACAGTTGGTATCAGAGGAAGGGTATAGTCAACCTTTGGAAACTAGGATGTGAAAGCCTTAGTAAGAATCCTAAGGATAAGTCTAAGCATAGAACACAATCTTAGTGTTTTAGAAATGGACATGAATAACCTAGTATAAGACCTTAAGTGTGAAATTTTATTCTTGATTATGTGGTTTTCCATTTATAATTAGTGTTTCTCATACTATTCTTCTTGGTTTTAGTAAATGGCTGGAACCTGAAGGAACCGTGTTAATGTGGAATGAGACGGGCAATGCAATTATTGTCCCCCTGAGCAACCAAATATTATGGGAGCTAGAATGAAAAATCTTATTTCCATGCTCACACAACTTTCTCAAGCTATGAATCATGCATGACTTCCAAACGAGCAAAGGAAGGAGCAACATTCTGTTGAATCCTTCATGAGATAGCGTCGACCTTCATTCAGTGGGTCTATTAATACATTAGTTGCTGAACAATGGATTAGTACTATGGAAAAGATATTTTTAGTTCTTCAATGTTCTAAACATGATAAAGTCATCTTAGCAGTGTATCATTTGGAAGGTGATGCTGATCAATGGTGGAATATTATTAAGAATACGAGGAAAAGGGATGAAATTGATTCCATGGAATGGGACGAGTTAAAGAACTTATTTTTCAATAAGTACTTCCCTCATATTCTCCGAACAAAGATGGAGAAAGATTTTCTTGAACTGAAGCAAAAGGATGATGAATCTGTTGGTACCTATGAAGAAAATTTTACAAGACTTGCAAGGTACGCTTATGGTATTATTATCCAACCTGAGAGTAAGATTGATCGATTCTTTAGTGGCTTAAAACCAAGTCTTCAAAGGGAATTAGCCATAAGGGACTTGAATATCTACGAGGAAATCGTTCGATGTGCTCTCAAAGTCGAGATGGAGATTGGAGTAACCCATCAGTCATATGGGTTTGATAAGAAGAGGAAAATGGAATTCAAAGGAAAATCTAAAGAGCACACTGAAAAGAAGATGAGCTTTCCCTTATGCTCAAAGTTTGGAAAGAAACATGGAGGGAGTTGTCTTAAAGGGACAAGTAAATGTTTCAAATGAGGAAAGGAAGGTCATAGGGAATTTGAGTTCCGCAATGATGGGAAGAAGATGTATAATGATGCAAACAAAGGGAGGGATACACAGAATGAACCTACTACACTTCAATGTTTCAAGTGCAAGAAGATGGGGCATTATTCCAATCAATGCCCAAATCCAAGGGTTGATGATGATGGTCGACATCAACAAACTCTTAAGGCTAAAGACAAAGGAAAGTCACATGAAATTTCTATCAGTGATGTGGAGTACGATAATGATGTGGTGAAAGGTACACTTACCATCCACTCTAAAGTAGCAAATGTTTTATTTGATTCTGGATCCACCAACTCTTTTATTTCTGAAGAATTTTATAAGTATATCACCATATTACCTCAACAACTAGATGTTAAGTTAGTTGTGACAACCCCTAATGGCACAACAGTCGCATCAAAAGTTTATAATTCTTCTCCGATCGAAGTTTGTGGGAAAGTGCTTGTTGAAAATCTTGTGATCCTTCCTATAGTGGAATTTTATGTGATTCTTGGCATGGATTGGCTTTCTTTATATGGAGCTCATATCAATTTCCAAAGAATGGAAGCCACATTTCATATTCCAGATCAATCTATGATCATCTATCAATGCAAGGATGAACATAACCTTCCAGTGGAAATTTCTTCCATCTTATGGGTCTTGATTCCATTAAATGAAGGTTATTTATCTCAAATGGTTGGTGAGAAACTCACGATTAATAATATGCCCATTGTACGGGAGTTTGATGATGTATTTTCGGAGGAATTACCGGGTCTTCCACCAAATCATGAAGTTGAGTTTTCAATTGAACTCGTACTAGGTGCTTTGCCTATTTCAAAGACACCTTATAGAATGGCCCCAATTGAGTTGCAGGAATTGAAGAAGCAACTCCAAGAGAATCTTGATAAGGGGTTCATACGCCCTAGTGCGTCACCTTGGGGAGCACCTGTTTTTTTTTAAGAATAAAGATGGATCAATGAGACTCTGCATTGATTATCGAGAACTTAACAAGATCACTATCAAGAAAAAATATCCTCTCCCGTGCATTGATGACCTATTTGACCAACTACACGGAGCTCAATACTTTTCCAAGATTGATCTTCCTTCAGGGTATCATCAATTAAGGGTCAAAATGGAGGATATACCAAAGATGACTTTCCGTAAAAGGTATGGACACTATGAATTTATAGTGATGCCATTTGGTCTTACAAATGCCCCTGCTATCTTCATGGATCTGATGAATAGAGTCTTTAGAGACTATCTTGATCAGTTTGTGGTAGTCTTTATAGACAATATTCTTGTATATTCAAAGAGCAAGGAAGAACATGAAGATAACATGAGAATTATATTAAAGACCCTGAGAAAGGAGAAGCTTTATGCCAAATTTACCAAGTGTGAATTTTGGCTTCAAAAAGTTTCATTTTTTGGTCACATAATCTCAAAAGAGGGGATATCTATGGATCCAGCAAAAACAGAGGTTATCAAAAGATGGTTGAGACCAACAATAGTAACTGAGATTCAAATTTTTCTTGGTTTGGCTGGATATTATCGACATTTTGTGAAAGATTTTTCACAATTATCTAATCTACTCACCAAGTTGACTCGGAAAGGAGTTAAGTTTGTTTGGATAGAGGAATGTGAAGAGAATTTCAAGGAGTTGAAAAGAAGGTTATCCAGTGCACCTATGCTCACACTACCTTGTAGTGGAGAAAGGTTTGTGATCTATAGTGATGCATCCAAGAAGGGATTGGGGTGATTTATTATGCAAAATGATATGGTGATAGCTTATGCCTCACGACAATTGAAAATACATGAGCAAAATTACCCAACTCGTGATTTGGATTTAGATGCGGTAATATTTGCATTAAAGATTTGGAGGCATTATATTTATGGAGAAATGTGTGACATTTATACTGATCATAAATGTTTAAAGCATATTTTCACACAAAATGAGATGAATATGCGTCAAAGAAGATGGTTGGAGCTGATTAAGGATTTCGACTGCTCAATCCATTACCACCCTGGGAAAGCAAACAAGTTGGCAGATGCATTAAGTCGACAAGACCATGCCATTTTATCCATGATGAGGATCACAAAAGATCCAATATTTATGGATTTACAAAGGATGGATCTTGGAATTATAATTAAAGGGAAAAAATCGTATCTTTCTCAAATGAATGTTCAACCATATATACATTTGAAGATTAAAGAGGCACAGAAAGAAGATGTCGAGTTACAAAAGAAGGTGAGAAATGTTCCTGAATTCAACCTTGATTGTGATGGGATAATAAAGTTCAGGAATCGGGTTTGTGTTCCTCCCATCCCCGAATTAAAGAAGGATTTTCTAGATGAGGGTCATAGTTCTTCATTCTCCATTCATCCTGGAATCACGGAGATGTATAGGGACCTGAAAGAGTACTTATGGTGGGATGACATGAAAAGAGATATTGCTGAATATGTCTCTCGATGCTTGGTTTGTCAGCAAGTTAAATTTGAGAGACAGAAGTCTAAGGGGATGTTACAACCATTACCCATACCCGAATGGAAATGGGAAAACATCACTATGGACTTTGTCACCAGACTTCCTAAATCATCCAAAGGCAATAATGCTATCTGGGTCATAGTTGATCGTCTTAAAAAGTCTGCACACTTCGTCGCTATTAGAGAGGATTTCTCTCTGGATTAGCTTTCCAGGATATATGTGAAGGAAGTGGTAAGATTTCATGGAGTACCACTTTCTATTATATCTGATCGGGATCCGAGGTTTAACTCAAAGTTCTGGCGAAGTCTTCAGCATACTCTGGATACAGAGTTGAGTTTCAACACTGCTTATCATCCTCAAACAGATGGTCAGTCCGAGAGGACGATTCAAACTCTAGAATATATGTTGAGAGCTTGCTCTATGGATTTCGAAGGTGGTTGGGATCAACACCTACCTTTGGTGGAATTTTCTTATAATAATAGCTTTCACTTCAATATTCAGATGGCTCCTTATGAAGCTCTCTATGGAAAGAAATGCAGGACTCCAACTTGTTGGGATGAAGTTAGGGAAAGAAAGCTATTAGGACCCGATATCATTAATGAAATGGCAGAAAAAGTCAGATCTATTCAACAACAGATAAGAGCAGCTCAGAGTCGACAGAAAAGTTATGCCGACAACCGAAGAAAAGACCTAGAGTTTGAAGTGGGTGATAAAGTGTTCTTACGAATATCTCCCTGGAAGAGGGTCATGATATTTTGAAAAAAGGGGAAGTTGATCCCTAGATATATCGGTCCTTTCGAAATACTGGATCGTGTTGGGAAGGTAGCTTACAGATTGGCGCTTCCACCGAATCTCTCTCAAGTTCATGATGTGTTCCATGTATATCTCCTGAGAAAGTACATACCTGATCCTTCACATATACTCAGCTCAGAAGTTGTACCGCTGGAGAAATATCTTTCTTATGAAGAACAACCGATAGAGATTATGGATCGTAGCAAAAATGTCCTACAAAACAAGACCACTCGATTGGTGAAAGTTTTATGGAAGAACCACCAATTAGAAGAAGCTACATGGGAGCTTGAGGATATGATGAGGGAGAGGTATCCTCATCTGTTTGTTACAAAGTGACGAATTTCGAGGGCGAAATTCATTTTAAGGGGGGTAGAATGTAACACCCGATACTTTTATGAGAAATATTTTTGTTTTTATAAATCATAAAAAGAATATTTCACTACACACAACACTAGATTGGCCTGCTTTACACGCAATCGCGACCTTCCTCGATAGCTTGCATCGTACGCAATACTGAGTTTCACTAAACAATGATATGTTATTGGATAAGTTTAATTTGACCAAAAACAAACTTAGAAATAAAATATTACCATTTAGGCCCACTTGGATTAGATTAGGCCATTTATTATTAATTTATTTAAAGAAGGGTTAAAATAGTTAAAATCAAAGTTTGATAAGTAAATATTTTTTAATATAAGGTTATACATAAGATAAATTCGACTATAAATATTCATTAGAAATATAAAAAGATTTCCTACATAATGGTATTTTATTTTTAGTTTTTAGACATTAAATAATTTAATTTATTTGTGACACAAAGATGATGCAGTAATTATCTTATTAATGAAATATTGACATAATTGATGTTATAAATACCAAAATAAATGTAATTTGAGACTTTTTATGAATTCCAATAATTTTATAGGTTAATATGACATGTTAGTATTGATTTAATTAACTTTTTTCGAACTAATAATTCTGTTATGATTTTCACAAAAATCAATTGCTAAATAGTGTGAAAATTGACATAAAATAGTTTTTAAAACAAATATTATATTATTAATTGTATTTTATTCCAAAAAATATAAGGTTTTAGGACAAATTACTTAGATAAGGTTATATATATTAATAATAAACAACTTGGGGTTCTTTTGGCTGCTTATAGTAAGTTTATTAACCTTATAGTATAAGAACACAAGAAGACACGGTAAAAGTAAAATTATTTAACTTAATGTTAAATCTAAATGATAAGGTTAAAATAGGAACCTAAACTTGTCTAAATTATATTGGATGAGAGGATTTAGACCCATCCCCACTTTAGCTTCGAAATAAATCAATTTGGAGCTATTTAAAACCGAACTTGACTTTATAATAAAATAATATTTTTAGTTTTTCCAAAGGAGCCCCTCTCCTCCCTTATAAAGGGGAACCTCCTCCCCCTCTTCCTCACACCACTTTGAGCCTTCAAGATCGGCCAAACCCTACCACTTTATCCTCTCCACTTCCATAGAGACATCTTAGAGGTCCTGGTCTTCTTCAAAGACCTATTTTAGTGCCCTAAAAGGAGGTCTCAAAGAAGCACTTCAAAGAAGAGGTAATGTCCGTTACCGATTCTTTCATCTTTATTTATTCTTCCACTTTTTCTTCTTTAGTGGTTTCATTATGAAGTAATAACATATATATCACTCATATAATGATATGTTATTATAAGTATGAAACAACCCTAGTCCACCATCTATCCATCCTACGGAAAATGAAATCACCACGCGTGCGTATGTACGGAATACCGTCTCCACGCCTTGGTGTAATCTATTTTCCACCACCACCTTACTTGGATGGGTATAATGGTGTAAATAATGACTATATATGATTATTGTAAAGTGATATTGATTCTGAAATAGTATACATACACTCCAATACAATTCCAAGATCATGGGAACAATATCATCGCTCATGCGTACGTACGGAATACCGTCTCCACGATGTGATGCGACTCGTTCTACATGATATTCATTGCATAATGATTATATAAATGAATTGAATGAATTAATATGATATATATTACACTAATAACATTCTGTAAATGAGGTACCTATAACCTAAAGTGAAGAATAAGAATTTATTCGACAAAACACACATAAGAACAAAAAGTAATAAACACCCGAATAACAAGTTATAATGAAATATTACTAATAAGAAGCTAAGAATATGACCATATGTGATATCATAAAAAAGATTATGATTCTTTAATAAGTCAATAACATTATTTAAATCATTATACAGGAGGTTTAGACACGTACAAAGCATATCAGACCTAAGGTAAGGGAAATATCACAATCTCATTTTTATCTGAGATTGTTTATACTTCGAATTTTACTGGGGTGTATTTTATCATCCACATCCATGTTTCCTAAATATGTAATATTATTTTCCATCCACCTAAAGTTTTTTAAATCCAATTTTATCCTTCGGTGAGTTTTTAGTAAAATATATGAATATGATTCTTTTGTCGTTTTTCGTACGAGGTACTTTTTGACTTTTCCGACAAAAGTACGAGAAGAATGTTTTTTAACTTATACGGCATGAATGGATTTTTAAAACAAAATTTCCAAGAATATTCCTTTACAAGTTTTCAAGTTTATTTTTAATCAACTTATTTTAGTTTAAAATTGTATGACATTTTAAGAAAGGAAAAAAGTTTTTGAAGTAGAAAGGATATTTTCCTCAAGAATGGAGTTCAAGTGTTTTATCAAAATTATTTTCCATCTAAGATAATAAAGGGTTATATTTATATCCCTATTATTACATGGATTTTATTATGTTGTGATGGAAATATTTTTATGAATTCTTTTATCTTATATGAATTGTTTTATGATGTCACGATGTTTAAAGATTCCCATTTTTATTACATGGGTTATGCTTTGATGTATGGTTTATGATTTTGTGGAACACATCAGAATGATATCATTATGAGATCGGTGGGACCTATATCTCCCTCCAATTAATTGGGTAAAAATTTTGTATCTCATGAGATAGATATGGATGGAATAGCAGGTTAAACCGGTTCAGTGAAACAGGACTGAAACGAGGAGTGAACTCTGTTCAGAAATGGAATTTGTCCACTAAGATAGTTTTGGAAATGATTTTTGACTAATAAGAAATGATTCTATATGATTATGTGTGTATGACACAAAGTTTCATGTTTTAAGTTATGATTATTGGGATTACATTTCACTACTATGATTTATCCCATGTTATGAAATTATGATTTCTTTTGCAGGTTAAGATTTCCAAAAGTTATGTTCTTATGTATATGATGTGATTGATATTTCTTTTGTTTACCCTTACTGAGCATTTGAGCTCACCCTTTTGTATGTTTTCTTTCCCTAGGTCAAGAAGAAGGTTTTTAAGTAAGATATGTAAAAAGGGACTATAGATATGATGAAATAAATAGGAGACAGTGTAGATGATTTATGAACCAGTTGTTTATGTTTCACAGTTTCTATAGACACTATACCTATACGGTCCTTTCCTGGTTTTGTTATATGTTGTAATAAGTGTCCTTCAATTCTGAATTAATAACAATGTATGTAAAGTATGGGTCTCTACAAAAATATCATCAAGAATTGTGACCATTGATAATATAGCTGTTAAACAGTGATCACATGATTTGTTTAAATACATGGCTTTAACCAATCTTTTTTACTTAGACAAAGGAAGTGATGGCCACATATCGTAGAATTGCTCCCTAAGAAGCCCATTTGTCAAAGCTTAGAAATGAGGTGGCATCATTGGGCTTCCCTCTTGACCAATCCCTAGTTGAGATTCAATACATTAAACTCAAATGGAACTGCCTACGAGAGAAGTGGAAGTTGATAGAGATTATCATCTCAGTGATGTTATCTGATACACTCCAAGAGTTTGTCACCATCACACACCTTACCCTTTGGTCTTATGTGGGTGTTATAAGTGGTGTGTAACAAGACCTTAGCACTATGATTATGTACATTATTTTTTTTATACTATAAATAATATACATTAATTTTTTTATTTTTACTTTGTAAATAGTTTTTAGAGAACAAATAGTATTTTTTAGATAATACTCAATTATGAGATCTCTTTTGATGAATTAATGGATTTTTGAATTAAAAAATATTTAAAAAAAATAATATTATAATTAAATTAATTTTTATTAAGTATAAATGATTGTATAATTTTTATGAATACAATTGTAATTTTTATTAAGGTTTGAAATATATTTTTGTCAAAACCTATGAATTTTTGATAAATGTTGTTTTTTATTTTAAAAGTGAAAATTAACATATTTAGAAAATTATTTGGATAAAATGATATTATTTTTTGAATTAGGATGTCAAAATTATCCAATGATGATTTTTTCATAATTTTCTAAGATAGTTAATTTTTTGGGAAAAATTAAATGCCGTTTAAATATATAATTTGTTTTATGACATCATAATGACCCAATAGTGATGTAAAAAAATTATATAAAAATTATTTTTGGAAAATATATGTTTTAATATTAAAATAATGTGATTTTAGTTTAGTTTTGATTTATTTTACAAAGCCTTAGTGGACCCTCTAGGACTAATAAAATATTTTTTCCTTTTAAATTGATTTCCTTGAGAGTGTGACTCACCTCCACATAAGAAACCCTATTATTTTAAGAAGTTCAGCCATTGAACTTATAAAATATTTTTTACACTCCCCTTTCAAAAAAACATGGGAAAAAACCATTGGCTAGTTTGTGTTTTTTTTAATTTTATTGTGTGGTGTCCTAAATCTAAATAATATATAATTCCCTATCCTTTCCTATATATACCCACCCAAGATCCCACTTTATCTTCACTAAAAGCCTTTGTAGTTAGTCCAAAATCTGACCTCATATCTCTAGAATCCTCCCAAAGTGCCCTAATCCCCCATGAACCCTCTCTAAATCCCTTCCCATGCCTTTGAGATCACACTTCCAAGTAAGGGATTCCTTTCATTCTCATTTTATCTAGGTTTATTAATATTGTTATGCCCTTTTATTTTCAATTATAAATGTTTGGGTATGATTTTACATATCCACCATACTTACCTCTTTATGTTTTAATGAAAAGAGACCCATTTCTCTCTCATTAATACCTCCCAAGTACACCCATTACCATGTTGAAATTCCGTAAGGGATTTCTCTCTCATTATTTACATTCAAGGAATTATTTTGTATTATGAATATAAATTGAATTACATATTTTGGGACATGTTTCTATATGACCCCTTACAGTCCATTTTATTTGCATATGATGAGTAAACCCTTCCTCCCTCATCAACCATTTTTATGAATTCTTATATCATGTCGTTATGTTGTCGAAATAGCATCGCAATTTTCCAAGTCAATGTAATTGTGTAGTGAATACCATCCCCATTTCTCTATTAAGGGTATTCAACATTATGCCCATTTTCCTATTGATTATATAGTTTCATGTATGTATTCTACATTCCTTTATCATGGAATAAAAGATGATGTTGAATTATTCTATTTTTTATGATCCATGTGGCACACTTATGCATGAAATGAAATGATTAAAAACGGTGCACCCTGATAGCGCTCCAATGCATTTTGTAAAGATTGGTATCATGATACATTAATTGCAATGAGGTTTTTCTAATGATAATTCAAGTTCAATGAGGGGTTACTCATTCTCGGGGTACAATGAGCATTGGCTCATGCTAATACCATGTTAAGTGTTCTTGCCACATTTCCATGTTATGATAATCATCTTATATCATGCCTTTATGTTCTTGTTTCTATTATGATCCATTGATATTCCTATTGCCTAAAAAGTATTATATTCTTCATTTTATTTCTTGTTTACTCCCTTACTAGGCTTCATATCTCACCCTTTTCTTCTACATGTCCTCAGTTTACCCCATGAAATGATAAGTACTAGGTAATGTAGTGGTCGTGTAAAGGATGTTTTCAATAAAGATGTTGTGTTTCATGTTTTAATTCATTATGTAAAGTTCCTATGCCCCAAATACACTATTCATGTCGATCTTCTTTATTATATCAAGTGAATATTATATGTAATAAATCATGTTTAATTGTGTAATAAAAGTAGGGTTGTTATATATACCGGTCCAAAGTGGGAAAAAGAAGAGCCTCAAAAACCCTTGATGGGAGTACACGACATGTCTCATTAAGTATAGCGCTTCCTGTGTCTAGCTTTGGAACAATACTGATGAATATTCATGTATTGTTGTTGGTTTAAGAGGATAAATGTAACTCCAATGATATGACTCTTCAAAAGGTCTCAGGTTTCCAAACTAATTATACCTTTGTGAGCCTTGTGGAAAAATTATCGAAAGATACTATTCATGTGCCCCTAACAGACACCCAGAGAAAAATTCACATCTCACTATATAATGCATGAATGGTCTTTCTTGGGTCTAAACCATGAATCAAAAGAAGGTACCTAACATTTATCTTGAGCTGACCATTTTTATTCCACAACTGAAATTCCATAGACGGTGTGTCAATCTGATGTCGAATGAAGAAGTTACAACAGAAACCACATTTGATAATAATAATAATAATATTATTATTATTATTTAATTTTAAGAATAAATAAATTAACTTTTCTTCCCCGTAGTCTCCAGTAAGCTTGCGGGGGGGGGGGGATCATAAATCTTCAACCGCAGAAGGGGGAGATTGCTGTCACCCACTGTTGCCTCCTCAATGTCACCAGCTGCCGATGCTACCACATCCTACACTATTGTTACTAATTTCCTTGATAGATCTGGAATCACTACTCACTAGAGACAATCTAGCAGTGGAAGTAGTCCCAAACTAATGATCTTCTTTAGAAATTACACTCGAGCGTTGCACCTCTGTTTCGCCAAAATTACTGTTGAAACTCTCCTGGTCTTCGATCAGTTTATGATCTCCCATTTTAGGACACCTCAATTGTGCTTTCAATACTAAATCCATATACACATAATTGATACATTTCATTAATAATCTTTGGGAAATTATTTGTTATTAGGGATTTTTTGAACCACCGATCGAAAGAAATGAGGGTGATGAACGAGCGAATAATAAAGAATAAAATCACAATAAAAAATTTGAGCAACAAACTCAAACTATTTTTTAGTTTGGTCTCAATTATTTTTCATTAGACTGATTAATGAAAATAAATTATTAATCAACCAATTAATATCAATTCCTCTCCAAGGAAGATAAATCACAATATTCAAATCATCTATCGATCAAAAAATCAGTCTAGTTAAAATAATTGACTCACATTCATCATGGGATAATCAAATGGGGATAAAAATACATAAAACAACATCCTACCTCATGTTTGGATTGATTTTTGATGATGAACTATTGTGTTTTCTCCGTTTATGAGATCCTCCATCTCCACTAGCATGATGATCCACAATATGATACGAATCCATTTTTGTTTTCCTAAAATAGTCTCCTCAAATGGCGTTTAGGTCTATAGGGTTTAACATACGACCCTAAGAAAAAAGTCATAGTTATGAACGTATAGGTGGATCAGATCATTCCACTTAATAAAAATAAAATAATTTTTTTTGAATTTATTTTATTAATTTCACACCCCAAATTTGTTTTCACAAAATACCCACAAAGACCAATATGAAGTCATTCCTTAGGTAAAGCAGCTATTTTGAATCCAACAATGCCCTCATATTTTTGATTTGGGTTTCTATTTAGGATTTATTCCATTTTTTTACTAAAATCACATGCATATATATTAAATATTTTAATTTTTTTCGAACATTTATTCCAGGAACACCAGGCCTCAGAATCACATGCCATCTTGACTCTAGGTCTAAAAAATAATAAATATGATTTCTAAAAATAATAAAAAGAAAATAAAAGACATTAAACTATTAAAGTCTATAAGAAATAATTTTTTAATGTGGTGAATATTTATCTTAAATGATATAATATCCATGTACGTTAATCAGGGGTCTCTATAGTTGGAATCAAATGAAATATTTAGTCTAACTTTGGAAACTAGTATGATAACAATTTAATGTGATCCCTTGGGATATATCTATGGATATTTTTAATGATTTATATAATTATATGACTATTATTACATAGATTTAAAAGTTAGTTTCTTGATTTAGGCATCCTTTGATTAATCTTTCATGATTATGTGGTTTTATGCTATGATAAGTGTTAATCACACTATACATTCTAGTCTTAGTCAACAGTGGGAACTTAAAGGAACATGGTTAAAATTGAAGGATTTCGAAGTAGAACGTATATAAATTAAACCAATAGTTATTTTATGTTGAAATATCATGAATAAAATCAGGAAGGTGGTACAATTATTGGTTATACTTCTAAATATTAAGACACATCAAATGACATGTTAAAGGTATAGGATGTTCTAACAATATTATTTACTTTAAATGTAAGAAGAATGATTAAATTGAGGTTAATGAACCTTAAGAAATGATTCACATTTCATGTTCTCATAATGGGGTATTTGAGAATAAGATGATGAATCCTAAGTAATGGTTTAAGAATAAAGTTGGATGATTAAAGTTTATATTTATAGTAATTAAAGAATTATGTTTTCTGAATCATGAGGTATATGATTTTCTATAAGGACTTGATGCAAAATATCAATTTTTTTGAAGAACTAGAATAATTATTTAATAGAAATGTTGTATCTTGATTAAGGGAAGGTAACCCTTAATGTGTCCTTAATGTAGATAAAATCATGTTTAACATTGATAAATAGATGTTTGATATGGATAATAATGATTACCTTGGAACTGATTACTGATTTGTTGAAAAATGTGTCTATGTTATCATGGATAATGTTTAAAACAATTTTTTACTTATATAATATATCCAATAATATTTTGAATAAAAAATCATTCATGTTTTCCATAATGTTTTTTAGAAATTTAGGTTATTACCATGTTTCAATATAATACATGATTAAGGTATTCAAATTCTTAGAATGTGACAACCAAGTGACACGTTATGATATATGGGGATAAATATTAAGTTGATTTTGAGAAACTTAGAAACCTTCTTTGTAAAGTTTCATATTTTTATCTTTTATATGAGGTTATAAGATAAACCATTTATGTAATGGTTTATGTTAAACTTTAGATGATGTTTTAGTAATTAAAGTATTATCTCTTTATATGAGGATTTATGAATTTTGGATAACCCATGATAACCATTTTTCTATGATGAAAACTAAAGGTGGATGGAATTAATTGTTATTATAATTATTTGTAACACCCCAAACTTTCACGATATGCTTCTCTTCCAATAATGCAATAGCTTGCATTGTACGCAAGTTCGAGATTCTAACACACCACGACCAATAAAGGTAGTAATTATGAATAGTAATAACCACTTTTTGAAATTATATAAATTTTATATTTCAAAATGGACTTCATTTTTGTATTCGGAATTTCAAAATTATCCTAAGTTGAATTTTTTGTAATTTTCTGAGAACTTCCAATCTTCTATGAATAGAGAAAATAATTAAAAACAACTTATTTAATCAAAATAATTTATAGTGATAAATTATACTATTTAGTGGTTTAAAAGTATAATTAGAATATATTTTTACCATTTTATCCAATGGTGGTTAGTAGAATTAATTTCACTTTGAAATTGGACATAAACAATTGTCAATCTTTTGATATATATTGTTTCTTAAAAAATGCTATTTGTTGTGAAAACGGGAATTAATTATAAAATTAATTAATTCAACTTATATGTTTGGAATTTTTTAAAATAGACATCATTTTTGAATTCGGAATAACAATTATATCTCAGGGTGAAATTTTGGAATTGTTCTGAAAAACTTCAATTTTTGATGAATAGTGAAACCACTAAGTGGTAGTTAAAAAACTAATTTTTCATTTAAATGAAATATTACCACTTCTGTGATTTGATTTTCAAAAATCCAACATAAATGGTTGTCATTAGGAAGTAAAATGTGGTTCAATGGGATTAAAATAACTTTTTTGGTGAATAGTAACTTTTAAGTTTAATTGATCGCGATTAAAGGTAATTAGTGAAATTTAAGGTGAAAATGATATTATAAAAATATGAAAATACATTTACACTTGTACTACCCTTATTATATGAGTCATGGATGACCAATAAAATCTATGGGTCAACTTGGGGACCCCATGGAGCCACTTGGGTAAGAAAATGACATTAATAACTTTTTATTTAAAGTAAAAATAAAATTGTCACAAACATGAGTTGTTTTACTAAAACAATTTTTATAAGGGGTTATAGAAGTCATATTTTAGACTATAAATATTCATTGTAAAGATAAAAAGATTTCCAACATCATCATTTTTTTATAATTTTTAGACATTAAATAAATTAAATTATTTATGACACCAAGATGATGCAACAATTACCTCATTAATTAACAATTTAAATAAAATGAAAAGATAATGTAAAATCTATAGCTTACACTTGTCAAAAACCTATTGGATGAGAATATGTAGAACCCTTATCACTGTATCCTCTAAATATATCATTGTGGGACCTTTATAATCTGAAAAGCATTTCATAATAAAGTAGCATTTCAATCTTTCCAAGAGTGCCCCTCCTCTCCTCTTATAAAAGGCCCCCACCTCTACCACATTATTCACACCTTCAATCCATTTTTCTCAGCCAAACTCTTCCCAAATACTCTCCCAACTTACCTATATTACTCCTAGAAGCCTCACTTTAGGCAGAAGTCTTCCCAAGAAAGCCATTGGCTCAAATCAAAAATAGTTACCCAATTTTAAGGTAATGTCTTCTCTAATGTAGTTTTGTTTTATTTTGCTTCTCCAACCCCCTAAAATCTTTTTATTATTTTATTTTATAAAAACACCAGTATCTTCAATATAATAGGATTTTTTTATGATAAGGATTTTATTTACACTTAAACACACCTTCGTCTAATGGTTAAAGAACATACTGTTTCTGTGGGTGGCGAATTACTGCCTCACGAAACGATGATTGTTCTATATTCTCCTACCACCTCTCATGGTGTCCATTATGATGACAATATTTTTATATATGATATATATTAGGTTTTTTTCCTTATTATTCTGTATTTTTAATTTATGTCATACCTTTATAATTTCCATTATGGATAAACGCGATAATTTTATTTTAGGAAGTGCGGACTACCGCCCCCTTAAAGTGATTTGAATCGTTAATCCCATACGTGGGATGTATAAAGGATGGAGTAAATGGTATTATAAATTATATTATACTGGAATTATATTATTCCTTTATACGATTATAATTTCATTCCATTAAATACGAAATAGAAATGAAAGTAGCGTTCATTCTTACGTACGACTTACCGTCTCCATGAACGGTGCATTTCATTTCTTACCTATAAATGTTATGTAATATTATAAATGTATTTATATACTGGATATATATGATATATATGATATCTACATCATGAATATAATTGTGGATATAATGGATATTTCACCACAAGAACAACTTGTAATTATAAGAAGTTTATTTTTGACTCAAGTACCAAAGATCAACAAAACGACCGTTATTAACTTAAATAATTACATAATGTTCATAACATGTTAATAAGTGATATAAGAGGAATAATGAACTTGAAAAAGGTTCTTAAGCATGTATAAATTAACTCCAGTTTATTATCCAGGAGGTTAAAGAACGATCGAGTCAAGTCGGACACGAGGTAAGGGAACTTCTTAACCCAATTTCTATTCTTTGGGTTAATCTCCTACTTTAAAATTATGTCATGATATTATTATGTCCTATCTTGTATTTTTAATTTCATTATGTGTACTTATAGTTAATACACAAAATAGATCTATTTTATTTAAGAAAATGATCTTTTTAAGGACTTCGTCTCATTCTCATTTCATTGAGTCATATTTTGTTTTATACACAACTTTATTTTATACAGTGTATAAACCCCTTTGACTTTGACTTTTATTCAAAATGAATGTTTTTATCTAAATAATTTTACTATATGATAAAAGGGAATGTTTTTTCTGCATATGCGGTGATAATGACTTCTCCGCCACCATGACCATTATTTGAGTTTCAGATTCCTCTACAAGCCATGACTTTTTTTAAATGAAAAATAAATACCAAGTTTTAATGTTCTTTTATTTTGGTATTGAAAATGGTTTTGATAATGTTTTATTATATCAATGTTTTGTATTGATATCTTTTGATTGAAATGTGGAAATGTTTTGTTTCATTTATGCATGTTTTATGTTATACGATTATGTTATGGTTTATGATATGTTTAAACCTGTTCATATGAGGAATGCATTGGACTTAACAAGTGATGGGTGGAGACCGCTATAGCTCCTCGATGCATCGGCAGGTCTCATGAGACAAACTAGTGTCTTGGAATGAGGCCTTGACAAAATATTATTTGTAGTCTTGGAACGAGGCCTTGGCTTCGTGGTTATGATAGTTTGGCATCCGAAATTCCGTCATTATGAAAGTGTTTATTGATATTGCATGTGATTATTCGACCAGTAGAATATCCATGTGAATAAGTATTTGGAATTATCTAATTTTACTTTTGCCATATTATGTTGAAGTTCAAGTTTAAAAGGATTTTGTTTTAGTCATACATTGCCTTAAATGTTTATGTTTATTTATGAAATATTTCTCTATATTGTTATCCTTACTGATCATCTGAGCTCACCCCTTCCAATGCATTAATTTTTCTAGGATGTGAAGAAGTATATTATTAATGACCTGTAGGGATAGTATGAGGGGATATGAAGACAAGATGTTGTTGTAGTTTTGTTTTACTTTATGATGTAATGTAAGACTTATGAATGTATCTAGTGTTTCCAAGGCTACTAAACTAATCAATCTTTCGAGACTTGATCTTTTGTGATCATGCCAATGTTACACAATAATGCACCAACTCTGGGTAACTGGGGTCGGGGCGTTACAGTTGGTATCAGAGGTAGTTTGGTACTAACCTTGGAATCCAGATTTAGATAAAATCTGGTTAGAGCACATAGCCCTATGATAGACATTGATGATTAGTATAGAAGAACTTACTAGAATTTTGGTATTATAGAGATTTTATGAGTTTTCCGAGCAATACATTCCTGTCTGGATATGAGCAGGTAGGGGAGGATCTGGCACAGATGTACCTAGGGATAAAACCCAAAAACACTGCTTTGAACTAGACTCGAACGAGAACTGGTGCACGACAACAGGCCTTGCTTCACTCTTAGTAACGACACTCTCAGGGGATATGCTTAGGATAATTCTCATTTTATTTACAGACCATTATGAAGGTTTTATGAGTATATACTTTCTCAAAGAAAACATTTCTTTTTTATGATTATGGAATATATCCATAAATTGTTCAATTTTTTTTAAGTGTTTTACAAGTATGGAATTATGTATTTTTATTCATAAACTAATCTACTTTATACCATTGTTTAGAAATGGCACCTAGTGGGAGGAATGGAAACCGCATAAATGCACGCACTCCATGTAGGGATTTCCCTCCTGCTCAAGATAATTATTATGGAGCTAGAGATACAACTGGTGATGATCAACTTATCACCATACTGGGACAACTCACTCTGGTTATGAATAATAACCTTAGTCGTATGGAGCACCCTGATCCGCAATGTGGAGGATCAATGTTAGACCACTTCGTGAGGAAAAAACCACCAACATTTAATGGGGGTACAAATCCATTAGTAGCTGAGCAATGGATAAACTCCTTAGAGAAAATATTCCATGCCTTGGGGAGTAGGGAAATGGAGAAGGTTGTCATGGTAGTTTACCGCCTCACTGGAGATGCTGATCAATGGTCATCATTGATTCAAAACACAAAGGAAGATGATGAAGTATCAAATATGGAATGGAGGGAGTTAAAAGAGATTTTCCTAGAAAAATACTATCCTCATGACCATCGAGCAGATATGGAAATACAATTTCTAAGTCTGAGACAAAAGGAAGATGAGAATGTTGCAAAGTATGAGGCCAACTTTACAATGTTAGGGAGGCATGTTATAGATTATATACATAACCCAAGAAGTAAGATTGATCGTTTCTTTGATGGGTTAAAACCATTTCTTCGTCAAGCATTAGTCTCACAATCCTTCTAATCGTACGAAGACATTGTATCATGTGCTATCAAGACAGAAAATGAATTCTCTAAATCTTATGACAATAAAGTAAAGAAAGAGAAGAAGAGAATGGTGGAACAAGAGACAGATAAAGGGAAAAAGGGAAAGAAGGATTTTCCATTATGTGATAATTGTGGGAAGAATCACCCTGGTACTTGCCTAAAATGAATGATAGTTTGTTATAAATGTGGAGAAAAAGGTCACCAGGCATGTGATTGCAAGGGAAAGAAAGAGGCTATAAATGTTTAATGATACAATTGTAGAGAAATGGGGTATTATGCAAATGAATGTCCTAAGCGTCAGAGAAACTTACCTTAGAAAAGGACAAGGGATAAAGGAAAATCTTATGATGTTACTAAAATTTAAGTGGAATAATTAATGTATTGGTGCTTTTGGACTCAAGGATTATATTCTGGTTATAAGAATAGTGTGATATATATAAGGATTGTACTGCAGTACCTGTTGTTTTCATTAAGGTTTTAATATGATGAAGGTAATCATATTTTTGTATGTGACAATAAGAAAAACTTTACTTTGTTTGAGGAATCTGATGATACAATTAATTTTGGAATTTAGAGACCTTTTAGAGAAATTATGGACAGTGGTATTTTCAATAACTATAAAGGTTGGAATGAATTAAGTTGAACATTGGATAGTATTGTTTAAGGTTAAAACATTTGTGAAGATTATTTTTGGAATATTATAATACTATACTTTTAGGAAAAGGATAACCTGCAGGTTGGGGGATAACCCGTCGCATCGGACAAAGCTGCAGGAATCGAACCCACAACCATAGTGTGATAGACCTTTATTACCTACCACTAGCCTACATGAGGTCCCTGGTATTTACAAAATAGTTTTCCTAATCTAAATGGTATGTGGTAATATTTGTAACCTTCTACAATTAGGATAAATAGAATATATTTGAGTTTTGTTATCATTCAGAGTGAAAGATGGGTTTGTGGTAAATATTTATTAAAGAATGAAAGTCCACATAACAAGTAATTATATTTCCTTACATTCTTAGTAAATATCTTAAATAAATTCCTCAAATTTATGAAAGGTAACTTAAAACAAAAACGTTGTTGGTTAACTTTTCCAACTGGGGATTCAATGACCGTTTAACCAATCAGAAGTTTTTGATTTTCTTGTGGTTAACTTTCTCCTAATCTTGTTTTCTAAAACTCTCCATCAGACCTTGATGGTTTGTTTTTCTTTCATATCCATATTTTCATAGAATCCTAGTATGGGCTATCTCGGGTGACATTTTTTACTTCTCTTTATTTCTTTTAATTTTATATTTTTATTAACTTTATTTCTGATGTGGGTTTTCCACAAAGGTATTTTCTATTTTCAACCTTTTATTTTCGAAGAAAATTTTCAAATTGCGAGGACACAATTTATTGAAGGAGGGGAGAATGTAACACCCCAAGATTTCACGGTATGCTTCTCTTTCAATAATGCAATAGCTCGCATTGTACGCAAGTTCGAGATTCTAACACACCACAACCAATCAAAGTATCAGTTATGAATAGTAATACCTACTTTTTGAAATTATATAAATTTTATATTTCAAAATGGAATTCATTTTTGTATTTGGAATATCGAAATTATCCTAAGTTGAATTTTTTTTAATTTTCTGAGAACTTCCAATTTTCTATGAATAGAGAAAATACTTAAAAACAACTTTTAAAAAAAAAATAATTTATAGTGATAAATTATACTATTGAGTGGTTTTAAAGTATAATTAGAATATATTTTTACCATTTTATCCAATGGTGGTCATTGAAATTAATTTTACTTTGAAATTGGACATAAACAATTGTCAATCTTCAGATATATATTGTTTCTTAAAAAACTCTATTTTTTGTGACAATGAGAATTAATTATAAAATTAATTAATGCTACTTATATGTTTGGAATTTTGTAAAATAGGCATCATTTTTGAATTTGGAATATCAATTATATCTTAGGGTGAAATTTTGGCATTGTTCTGAAAAACTTTAATTTTTAATGAATAGTGAAACCACTAAGTGGTAGTTAAAAAACTAATTTTTTGTTTAAATGAAACATTACCACTTCTGTGATTTTATTTTCAAAAATAAAACATACATGGTTTTAATTAGGAAGTAAAATGTGGTTCAATGGGATTAAAATAATTTTTTGGTGAATAGTAACTTTTATGTTTAATTAATCGCGATTAAAGTTAATTAGTAAAATTTAAGGTAAAAATGATATTATAAAAATATGAAAATACCTTTACACTTGTACTAACCTTATTGGATGAGTCATGGCCGACCAATAAAATCCATGGGTCAACTTGGGGAGCCCATGGATCCACTTGGGTAAGAAAATGACATTAATAACTTTTTATTTAAAGTAAAAATAAAATTGTCACAAACATGAGTTGTCTTACTAAAACAATTTTTATAAGGGGTTATAGAAGTCATATTTTAGACTATAAATATTAATTGGAAATAGAAAAAGATTTCTTAATTATTTATTTTTTATAATTTTTATACATTTAATAAATTAAAATATTTATGACACCATGATGATGCAGGGATTACCTCATTAATTAACGATTTAAATAAAATGAAAATATAATGTAAAATATAAGGCTTACACTTGTCAAAAACTTATGGGATGAGCATATTTAGAACCCTTATCACCTTAGCCTAGAAATATATCATTTTGGGACCTTTATAACCCGAAAAGAATTTCATAATAAAGTAACATTTCAATCTTTCCAAGAGTGCCCCTCCTCTCCTCTTATAAAAGGCCCCCACCTCTACCACCTTATTCACACCTTCAAGCCATTTGGATCAGCCAAACTCTGCCCAAATACTCTCCCAACATCCCTCTCTTACTCTTATAAGCCTCACTTTGGGCATAAGTCTTCCCAAGGAAGCCTTTGGCTCAAATCAAAAAGTGTTAGCCGATTTTAAGGTAATGTTTTCTCTAATGTTGTTTTGTTTTATTTTGCTTCTCCAACCCCATAAACTCTTTTTATTATTTTCTTTTGTAACAAAAACAGTATCTTCAATATACTAGGATGTTTTTACAAGAAGGATTTTATTTACACTTACACACACCTTCGTCTAATGGTTAAAGAACATACTGTTTCTATGGGTGGCGAATTACTGTCTCACGAAACGATGATTGTTCTATCTTCTCCTACCACCTCTCATGGTGGAAATTATGATGAAACTATTTATATATATGATATATATTACGTTTTTGGTTTCCTTATGATTCTGTATTTTTCATTTATGACATACCTTTATGATTTCCATTATGGGTAAACGCGATAATTTCATTTTAGGAAGTGCGGACTACCGCCCCCTCAAAGTGATTTGAATCGTTAATGCCATATGTGGGACATATAAAGGATGGAGTAAATTATATTATACATTATATTATACTGGAATTATATTATACCTTTATATAATTATAATTTAATTCCATTAAATATGAAATACAAATGAAAGTAGCATTCATGCGTACGTACGGCTTACCGTCTCCACGAACGGTGCATTTCATTTCTTACCTCTAAATGTTATGCAATATTATAAATGCATGTATATGCTAGATATATATGATATATATGATATCTAAATCATGAATATAATTATGGATATAATGGATATTTCACCACAAGAACAAATTGTAATTATAAGAAGTTTATTTTTGACTCAAGTACCAAAGATCGACAAAAAGACCGTTATTAACTTAAATAATTACATAATGTTCATAACATGGTAATAAGTGATATAAGAGGAATAATGAACTAGAAAAAGGTTCTTAAGCAAGTATAAATTAACTATAGTTTATTATCCAGGAGGTTAAAGAACGATCGAGTCAAGTCGGACAAGAGGTAAGGGAACTTCTTAACCCAATTTCTATTCTTTGGGTTAATCTCCTACTTTCAAATTATGTCATGATATTATTATGTCCTATCTTGTATTTTTAATTTCTTTATGTGTAATTATAGTGAATACACATAATAGATCAATTTTATTTAAAAAAATGATCTTTGTAAGGACTTCGTCTCAATCTCCTTTCATTGAGGCATATTTTGTTTTATACACAACTTTCTTTTATACAGTGTATAAACCCCTTTGACTTTTATTTTTATTCAAAATGAATCTTTTTATATGAAGCGTTTTACTATATGAAAAAAGAGAATGTTTTTTTCCTACGTATGCGGTGACAACGACTTCTCTGCCTCCATGACCATTATTTGAGTTTCGGCATCCTCTACAAGCCATGACTTTTTTTAAATGAAAAATAAATACCAAGTTTTAATGTTCTTTTATTTTGGTATTGAAAATGGTTTTGATAATGTTTTATTATATAAATGTGTTGTATTGATATATAGTGATTTAAATGTGGAAATTTTATGTTTCATTTATGCAAGTTTTATGTTATACGATTATTTTATGATTTATGATATGTTTAAACCTGTTCATACGAGGAATGCATTGGACTTAATAAGTGACGGGTGGAGCTTGATATAGCTCCTCGATGCATCAGCAGGTCTCATGAGACAAACTAGTGTCTTGGCATGAGGCCTTGACAAAATCTTATTTTTAGTCTTGGCACGAGGCCTTAGCTACGTGGTTATGATAGTCTGGCATTATGCATTCCATCATAATGAAAGTAGTTATTAATATTGCATGTGATTATTCGACCGGTAGAATATCAATGTGAATAAGTAAATGGAATTATCTCATTTTAGTTTTGCCATATTATGTCGAAGTTAAAGTTTAAAAGGCTTTTGTTTTAGTCATACATTGCCTTAAATTTTTATGTTTATTTATGAAAGTTCCCGCTATATTGTTATCCTTACTGAGCATCTGAGCTCACCCCTTCCAATGTTTTAATTTTTCCATGATGTGAATAAGTATATTATGAATGAACTGCACGGATAGTATGAGGGGATATGAAGACAAGATGTTGTTGAAGTTTTGTTTTACTTTATGATGTAATGTAAGACTTATGAATGTATCTAGTGTTTCTAAGGCTACTAAACTAATCGGTCTTTCGAGACTTGATCTTTTGTGATCATGCCAATGTTATGCAATAATGCACCGACTCTGGGTAACTGAGGTCAGGGCATTACATTATTGACCCAATGATCTATTAGTCCTTTATTAATAAAAATGTCACCTTTATTTAATGGAACAATAGGTAAAGTGTAAACTAATCAGAGAACCACAAAACAGTAATATTGTGTATATGAAATGTAATGAAATCAAGTAAGTATATCTCCTTGTTATTTTTGCTCAACTTTATGAAAAGGTCTTGAAATAATTATTTTCCTATTATTTTTATTTTTAATCATATCAATGACCTTCTTTAAGCATCTTAGGTTTATAGCTTTGTGATTATTAAATTTGTCCTCACAATGTTCTCTATCGCTCTCTATTAGAACACAATAGTTAGATTTCATTTAAATGTCCGTGTTTTCACTTTAAACCGATGCTATCTTATGTGGAAGCGTAATTATGGGTTACTTTGGGTAACTATTATATTTCTTACATTATTTTTATTTAAATAATGTTTTAATATACAATTTTATGACATGGTTTTATATAATTTTTTTTCACTTATTAAACCTTTTATAACCCAAATGAATTTCTGGGTCAAAATTAATTTTTTTGGGTTGTATAATGTGACACCCTGATACTTTGTGAAATATGTTATATTAAATAATTTAAACTATTCTATATTTTTAATTTCATGTAACAATGAATATAGCTTGTGTAATATGAAATCACAAAGTTAATATTTGTTTGTACGCAACACCATTTTGATATTGTGCTATATAAAACACATAGATTAACTTATGGTACATGAAAAATATGTTTTCTTTTTTTAACAAACAATAATTATTTCCTTTAATAGCTTGTGTTATATAAAGGACCTATTTTGATCAAACTACAATGTCCTGTTAATAATAATATTAAAATAATATTATAGTTTTCACCTTTCCATTGGAATGGATGTTATGAATAATGTTAACTAAATTTTGAAAATATGGTTTACACATGTATATAAGAATAATTATTTGGTTACTACTAAAAATAAAACCCTTTTGAAAATATATTAATTATTTTTCTCAAAAACTAAATTTATGAAATAAAAAATGTTTTAACTCAGTAAATTAATGAAACCAATTTTGATAAATGATTTTAATGATATATATATATATATATATATATATATTCTATTCAAAAAAATATTTAAAATTCATATTATGTGTTTTCTAGATAAGAGATATGAATAAATCAAATTTTATGTATATAGAGATATATTTTTTCTAAAAGGTAAATTTTCCACCTTATAATCGATCACCTATTTTAAATATTATTTTTGAAAATTTTATAAATTTTATTTTGGGAAAATAAACTTCAATTATTAAAGACAGATATAAAAATTTAAGTTATGAATTTTTATTTATTTATTTGAGATGTTCCATTTTTTGATGACTAGTGAAAAATTATGAGTTTTATATGAAAAGTACATTTTTGTCTAATTTATATATATAGTAAAATTATTTTTTTAATTTGTTTTAAAATATAACTAGATAAATTATAAATCTATTGATACAATTGAGGTCATTGTAATGAATTTAACATTGAAATTGGATATAAAACTATTTTAAACTTTTGAATATTTTCAATAAAAAACCTGCTGTCTCATCCCTTCAGCAGGATTAATTTTAAATTAATTTGTTCAACTTATATGATTATAATTTGGAAAAAATTATTAAATATTTTTAATCATAATTATATACAATTTATATTAATTTCAACTTAGTTCTTGACCAAAAATAATAGTGAATGTAATTAAAATTAATTACAATAATTAATGTAAAACCGATTTTACTTACTAATTAAACTTTAACTTAAGGGGAAAATAACCAAAAAACATATAAAAAATATATTTTATTGACATATTTTGACTGTATCATCCCATTTATCTATAATTTTCCATAATTTGAGGTGCATGATGAAAGTAAGACCTCTAAATAATGTTAACCTTTTTATATTTACAAGAATATCACTTCTCCTCCACTATAAAAGGACATCAATCCCCTCACTTATTCGCACATATCAATACCTTTATCTCCTTAAAAACTTCCAAAATAATCTAACAACTTCACTCATATAATAATAGAAAAATAAATTTGGGTATAAAGAAAACTAGGTTACTATTTTTGTGCAAACCCAAAAGAATTATGCAAAGAAGAGGTAACATCCTTCAATAATGACTTTAGTGTTATTTCTTTCTCGACTACCTAAATTATTATTATTCTATGATCATATAATAACCTCAATGTAATAAATATAATTATATTTTTTTATCTTAAGGGTTTCACCTACACTCACACACAGTTCTATTAAATGGGATACACAATCATCGTTTGTGTGTACGGTGGGCTACCGCCTCGGGAACCGAAGTCGTTTGTTTTTTCATTACCTACTTTAAAGGTTGGAAAAAATTATAGGATTACTATTTTTATATTATATATATGATATTTTTTTATGTATTTATTGTTATTTAATTATTATATAACACATACCTTTATGCTTTCCATTTTTTGAGAATATGATAACTTCATTTGTGGACGTGTGGACTTCTGCTTCCTTAGAGTGATGTGATTAGTTCACACTTTACATGGAATGTATTAAGGATCATTTTAGTTAAAATATATTATATGTATGACATTCTAATTTTACTATAATTATAATACACACACACACATATATTTTATTTACTTTCTTTATTTAAATAGAATATGAACATTGTATTCCATTTAATATTTATATATTTTATATATTATTATAAATACTTATATAATTAATATATATTATATTTCTATCATATTTTACAATCTATAAATATGTAAATAAATATTTAAGTAATAGGATCAAGAATAAAAAGTCAAAACATAAACGAAAAACAAAGCAGTTATGACCCAAAACATAACATTATCCTAGAATTGTTAACAAATAGGTGATATAAAGTCATAAATAATAATATATGTTATGATATATAATAATATGGTTATATGATATATTTATAATAAACATATATTTATTATACATTATATTTGAATGTGTACAAAGCAATTTAACACTTAAGGTAAGGGTTTTCTTATATCACTTTTATTTCTACGAGATATATGCTATATTCCCCAGTAATTCTTATTTTTTGGTGTATATTCTGCCCTATGACATTCTATATCATTAATTTACTTCATTTAATTACATTAAAAGTTTTAATTGATTTTATTATTTCATGGGTATTAGTATTCAATGTGATAACAATTTATCACTATAATCTCATTATTTATTAGGATTGTTTAACACTAGGCTTTCTTTGAAGAAATATTATGAACCTTATTACAAGAAATATTAGGAATTTTCTTATCCATAGTTTATTAATGATATATTTAGGTAATTCCATCATTTTACACTATTTGGAACAATAGATAATAAATAAAGGGTTTTTAGGAAAATTTGAATTTATCCCCCCTTTTCAGTTTGAAATCAGTGTTCTTTCCAAACAATGTTTTCTAAATAAATGTTTTAAAAAATGTTCTAGTATTCTCATATGATATTTAAAATAAAATTTACCCACGTTTTTACATTAAAAAAAATGGTTTTTAAAAAGGAATCTTCTTTTCATTTTCTGATTGAGGCACTTTTCTAAAATTTTACAACGCAAAAGGAATATTTGGCTTGTACATATTTATCCGGCATCATGAGCGTCATTTATTTGAAGCTTATTTTGTAAATTTTCATGATTATTTTCAAATAAAAGGTTTTATTTTTAAAATTTATTTAAAGTCATTTTAAAGTATTCCTTTATATGTTGTCAAAATGTTATTTTTGAAGAAAAGTATTTCAATGATTTTAAAGATTATTTTATAAGTTTTCAAAGTTGTTTTCAAGGGAAATGGATTTGAAATTGTTTTATGCTTTAAAATTTTTTTTACATGGAAAGGATATTTTCTTGTAGAAATGTTTTAAATTATTTTTAATTTTTTTATAAGTTTTCAATGTTTTTTTCAAAGAAGATGATTTGAAAATTTTTATTCCTTAAAAAGTGATTTCTGAAGAAAATTTATTTCCATTAAGAAAATATCCATGTTTTATTTAAAAATCCTTCTCCCCGGGAGTTGAAATCCTTTTATATAGTTTTTTATTTACTGGGGATATGATATAAGGACAATATTCTCATTATTTACTTGAATGGTTTATGTTTAAGATGCCAACTTGATTATGAAACCCATAACTCTTCCATAGGTTATACAATGATAAAATTATGATGAAACCTAATTCTTTTTCACAGTTTTTTCTATGATGAAATGATTATGAAACTGGTCTATTTTCCACATGTTTTAATATGATGAAATGTTTAGGATACCCATTTCATATCACGAGTTATGATATGATTTTTATGAAACCTATATCTTTTTATGGGACACAATATGATTTATGTTTTATTTTGTTATGGAACATATCTCTATGATTTAATTATGAGATATATGGGACCTATATATTCCTCTAATTTATTGAGTAAGTATTTATATCTCACGAAATGTACATGGCTGAATTGGTGAGTGAACCAGGTTCAGTAAGGGATTTTTTCTATTAAGATGGTCTTAAGAGTGAACATTGACTGCTAAGATGGTCTTGGGAGCAAACCTTGCGTACGAATATGGTATTGGTATGGAACCTTGACGACTAATATGGTCTTGGGAGTGAGCCTTGATAAATAATATGAGAAACTAGTTGATTTTCTTAACCCACTATGCGAAGAAGGTATAACCTGATCCAATACAAGGAAAGGGAAATGAATAGAGATGGTGGTGTGTCCCACCCAGTAGGTGCATTCTCTAAAAAGGTCTTTGATACATTTTCTATTTGAGAATTGAATTATAGGTAGTGATTTTATATACTTATGTTAATGCCAAATTTCTTTGTATTATGCCAATGATATGCTATCACAACTCATGATCTTTGATTTCTTTATAGTTCTTGTCTTATGAACTACCAACCATTATGCCATGACTCATGATTATAATCTTTGATATGAAGGATAGAGTATTAAATTGTTTTTATCATTTTCTAATACCATTATGTCCATGTTATAATTATGTATCTTATTTATTTTTAACCAAAATGAGAATTTGGTATCACTATTGCTTATATTTCCTTTCCCTAGGTTATTAAGAAAGGTTCTAAGTAGGATTACTAAAGGGGAAATATTTATAGGAGATGCTGAATATCTTTCAACAAATTAGAAGAATGTGTTCCCAATTTTTAAAGACACTAAACTATTATGGTCCTCAGTCATGTGCTGAATATTATTATAAATTTATGTAATATGCATATATGTTAAGCTTGGGTCACTATATCTCCCACTTATCTCAATAATATGAGAAAAATGGAATTAGAGAACCCTTAAAAAGGGTTTAAAATAATAAATAATAAAAATCCACACACACACACATAGAAATATATATATATATATATATATATATATATATATATATAGCCAACTTGGGACCCCTGGATACCTAGTGGACCTCCTATGACTTACTAAGGTAAATATACATGGCTTCTAGTGTCACTCATGAAGGGATACCCCACTAGTTTACTTACTGGGTACTCAGTGGAGAATAAATATTTATCTAGCATCTTAATAATTACACCTCATTTGGATTTACTCTCACAAATAACTATAAACTCCGTTTAATATATTTCAAAACTATCTCACCATTATTCAACACTCAATGTTAACTTCTCAATAATACTATGAATGATCAATCCATCAATTTATATCGAAAAATTGTAATAAGATAAGGTTTCCACCATTTTAATTAACAATCTAAATTGATGATAAATCCTTAATTAACTTAATTCATTCACTGGTCATTACAACACCCAAGAATCAAATTAATTTTAGTAATAAAAAATTAGTATTCATGAGATATATGAAATAACATACGAATAATACCTTTCGATGATAATATTATAAAAATATTATAGATCATCATTCGCTGAGTATTTTACAAAAGTAGGGAGTTCCCTCATTTGAATGACATGCATATAAAGTTCTTATCCAAATACAATTCCCATACTTCATATCATTACCCAACACTTATTTTTTCTAAAAAATTCCCTGTTTTTTTATCATACTCAGGTTCATTTATTCACTAAAATTATTTTTCCTAAAAAATATTTTCAAAAACAAAACCATAAAATCTAGTTTCATAAATATGAAACCAATTTAATATATAATACTAGAATTTCATAATAAATATCCAATTTAGATAAAATAACATGGTTTCCATCCAAATCCAAAAATTGAAGTTTAAAAATTTGGAAATACAATTTTTTTACCAAGAAATTTCTGTAAAATGCTTTTAAAAAATCTATATCAAGATTTTGTTAGAAAAATACATTTATCAAAAAATTAGGAATCCTAATCCATTAAGAAATAAATAGGATCCACCAACTACAGATAAATAAAATATTATAAATCTATGAAACCAAAGATCAGGTATCAATATTATGAACTCATCCCAACAACACTATGTAATAAGAACATGGTATCTAATCTATGCTCACTTATTTTACCATAGAAAGTGATAGAGGTAGGTAGAGAGATTGAGAGAGATCAAAAAATTAGTAATATTGTATATTCCTAAAATTTTATCTAATATCAATCTATTTAAACCTAGTGATAATCAAATGTTTGAATATTGGAGAATCCCTAAAATCACTGTCATGAAGCCTTAAATTAATAAAACCCCTTATTATAGGGTTAATGAGGTTTGATGATGGCTAATTAAGATGTTAACATTCAAGACATACAACCCAAACCTAACAACATGGTTGGGTCGCACACTTCGAGAGGCCCCGATTCTACTCATGTTGGTCTCCTAATATAAAAACCCAAGATAAATGATTGGGATGTAGATTAATCATACCATGTACCTAACCATGTGAATGTCTCTTCCCACCGTAATATAATATACATTGTTAGGTCATATGATCAATGAAACCATGATCCTTACTATGCACTTATACCTATCACCCAAAAAATAAAAATCATATTCTAAAAAGACACCAATTCTTAAAAGGTATCTTACCTACAAAGATTAAGGTGTCTTAATCCCTACCATAGGATCTCTTTTCCAAGATAATTTAATGAACTTAAATCTCTATGAAAAACTATATCCACTTACTTAATATATCTTGAATCACTATATGATACCATAATACTCTCTCTAAAGGAATTATCCACTCTCTTAAGATCTTTATCTACCTATAAAACTTTCACATATTTCTTCCTATAAATATTACATTCAATTAAAATTTATATTTATCATAAAAAATTATATAATATGGACCAGGATAGTAAATTTGTAGTTAATAAAGATAAAGGATGTAATACACTCTCACATACTACAGTGGAAACTCCAAATGATAAGAAACATCTCCAATATTCTCAATAGTATTTAATAGTCCCACATAATTGCATTCCAACATTCATTTCTTCTCAAGTATTTGATTCCTTATCATTATTAATGTATAATAATTATCATTCTTTAATTACGAACTCCAATGGTAATTATTGATAGTTAATTTAAGAGTTATTCTGATTTTGATATGTCATTAATCTATACTAGATTAGATGCATTTTATCTATCATATATTACAACAAGTATGTTCCCAATAGAGATTTATCTCTTGTTTCCTATAAATATAGGAATTATTAACATGATATTTTAAATAATGTGCTGAAAAGAGTTATCTGAATTGATACATGGTGACTGTTCTTTTCATCAAAACTCTTACAGAGTGACATAATACTATAAATATTTTCTAAAGACTATATAAAAATCAAATAATGCACTAAAATATCTATATGGTCAATTATATTGATATATATGACTTACGATGATATTATGTACATATCTTCAACTAATTATCCATCACCTTATGCATTCATCTCTAAAATCATAATAAAAACTATAGATCTCTATCTGATAGGATTAATAAAGGAAATATATAAATCCCAACAAAATCTTACACATATATATTACCGAGGTTTTATATAAAGAATATATCCCAAATAAGTAATAAGTGCATTGATTTTATGAGTTGATATATAGTAAACTAGATAGTGGTACAATTTTGTGGGGATATAGATCTATAATGATACCTTCCCATCAATATGAAAATACCAAAAAATGCAACAAATGTTTTTCAGGTCATTTATGATTTTCACAGATTAGTAAACACCTTTGGGTAACTATAAGTGGTAAGATCATGAGTGGAATACTATAATCCGCAAAACCTATTCTTCCTAAATTTTTATCTACACTTATTTTTGTTGTTGTAAAAGTGATGATTCATCAACAATTTAAATCATCTATTAGAATTTTTGAATTCATGTAACTCAAAATATCAACTTTCAATCATTATTTTGTGTAATTTCATTCTAAATACAATGTTTTTATGTTTTTTGAAGTGATTATTAGTTCAGAACATGTGATGATAAATATACTTGTGATTATTAATGAGTTAAATCCTATTAATACTTTGTTGTTCATATTATTTTCCAATAATTGATTTTATATTCTATGTGTCATTTTTTTGTAAGCTTGGGTAAGTAGTTATGAAAAACCCAACATAATATTTTTAAGGATAGGATAGATATGAGGACTTAGGTGAAAACTATTAGGTTCATGGAGAATATACAATTCATATTACCTCATGTCTTGAGTTTCCCAATTATTATTGTTAAAGTGGTCACATAAGTGAAATTTTCGGGTCATATGTAATGATATATTCCAGTACACCTTGATAGTCAAGAAAAATTTGGGGGTGGTGGTAGGTTCTTTTGAGAATCTTAATATATTTTGGCTATACCTGATGAATTTACTAATGAGATTCAATTGGAAAAATTAATGGAGAACTCTATAATACTCATATGTTTACAGGTGGTTTTCTAATTATAGTAAACTGGTTATTTATCCAAAGGGTGATCAGTCTTGCTTCTGATTAATTTATGGGGAGTAAGAGGTTATAATTAGAAGGATTTTCATTTCTTGAGAGGTGAATCATGGGATAATCATAACCTAAACATTAGATAACTTGGGTATTTTAGTAGGACTATAATTATTAACCTACTAAGGTAATGATATGTTATCATGTTTGAATATTTAGGTCCATATCTAGATTATTGGAATGGAATAACATGTAATATAAAAAAGGTCATTTAATTTAATAAATTATCATTGATTGTTGTAGGTCACACCATAGATAGATAGGATCTGAGTTAGGTGGGATAGAATATTCAATACATAATATGCTAAATTACTGTTAGACAAGGGATTGAAGAGTGACTAATTTGGATAATTTACTCAAGAGGTGTAACGGAAATTTTATCGTAGTTTAAGTATTTAGGAAGACCCATTCCATGTGATTATGATGACGATTATTATTACTAACATTCTCTATTGCTAACGGGCTGTGCCAATGAATACAATGAATTATTTTAGGGGTTAAACACGGGTATATTAAGCCTATTTTCATGAGGATCATCTTGGAGGGTTGGATATGAATATTCCACTCAGGATGTCAAGGACCACTCACAGGGATAGATTATAACTAAATTATACTAGGATTATTACAATTGACTATACTATTAGATTAATATTACTATTCCAATAATGTTATCAAGGGGTCACTCTAGGGGTTGGATGCTAGCAACATTCTTTAAAAATTATTAATGATATTGATATATGTGCACACAAAACCATCGATTAGAGTATTACTATTAGAATTAGATTTTAGTTTTATGAGCCTACTATTAGTGTATTATCCTATAGGGTTGGATACATACACACCAACCACTATTTTGAGAGACACTCATAGGATTAGAGGTTTCTGATATATAATAAAAAACATTGTTTAGAGTTAGATGAGAGTATTATTTAGATTATTATTCCATAACCTACAGTACTAGTAGTTAATATCCGGATTAAACATGTGCATGGTAGTGTCATAATAGATTTAGATAATTAAATCCCATATTATTTCCATGATTGAAGTAGATATTTTCAATTACCAGGTTTTCTTCCACTACTATAAAATTGACCTAAAAACATAATTCTTTCAATAATTTTAAAATTTATAGAGAAATGTGGCCTAAGGTCACTGTTTATTCAGACCCTTATTATAATCTAAACATACATACATAGATTTTTAAAATTTTGATTTTACTTGAAATGGTTAACCTCTTATCAGGGTTTTGAGAAATTATGATTATAGTCTAGACTTTTAGTCATCATTTTCTAAAATCATAACCCTAGATCAAACTATAGTCATGGATTTGGAAGATCATGATCAAAGGTCAATTTTTTTATTAAATTTTATGATATTAATAATGACATTAAGAAATTATTATTGAAAAATAATTTTAGTATATATATCTATGTGCATCAATATATGATTATAAAATATTCCACAGTGTAGTGTATAAGTAGTATTTGTGATAACATATTGGATGCAGGATCAAAAACTGGTGGAAATTGTTTCCCTTAAATATTTAATACCTATAGAAATAATTTTAAATTCATTAATTTAGGTAAAAAAGTGTGAATCTATATACATAGGATCATAGTTTGAAAATCATGACCACAGTTGTCATCATGCAGTCACGATATAAAAAATGTTGACATCGAGTTAATATAGTCCCATTTTCATCAAAATAATGACTATAGTCCTACAAGATGGATTCGATAGTGAACATTTAAATAATCATGATAGAATGTTATTTTCATAGTTTTAGAGGCCGTCTACTTAGTTTGAACTATATAAATTGATAATTTTGGAAATAGTGTTTATAGTCATGTGATGATAAGACCTAAGTGATGTATGTGATTATTATTTCTTTAGATTCATATTTTATATTCATGAATATGTATTATGGATTATATTAGGATATAATTGGTGTTTTTCTACTTATTTTTATATCACACACTATATGTGCACCTCAGTGGATATGAAGACATTATTTTTGATAAGAAATTCAAGACTAGGGCCATAATACAGGTGATTTAGCTGGAGTGGCTCAATGGGGATATGAAAATTGTGTTGATGTGTGGTTAAATTATTTTATAGTGGTGTTTCTATCACTTTTTTAATATATTAAATTTAATTGAACCATCATTTGATACATTTTATGGTGCATGAAATATATGGTATGGAATTTTTTCAAATTTATATAACATGGTGATATGTTATTGAATGGTTGTATTTACATTATAAATTTCACAATATTCTCTAATATATTGTATGGTTTATGATTTTATTTATTATTATTGTTTGATATATGATTAATTGTAATATCTCCCCCTTATATTCATCAAGACTATATTACTAGTTTGTAACTTTTAGTGAATGAGAATGTTTGACAGAGGTTCTTCGATATTCCATCATAGGTTAGGTGATAAGTAACTAGACCCTATTATTAAGAAATGGTATATTAGAAATCCTATATTTTTTTTGATTTATTTACAATTGGTATATAGATATAAAAATGGTTATAAATTTATGTGGAATAGATATTTATCCTTGAAAAAACTAGTATGAGGAGAAATCCAAGTTACCAAGGAGTTATAACTATGGTTATTATTTTTTGTTATTGTATTTGTGGTATATTTTATAATAGATAATGTTTTTGTGATGGTTTATTATTTTAGTCTTTTCATAGGGTATTAAGAGGGAAAATATACAATAATTATACGAAGTTCCTAGGTTTTTATAGAATATACATGCTTTTTTGTTATTGGAAATAGGTTTTTGAAAATAAGTTTTAATTAAAACAACAATAACAAGTTAATTCATGATTTACGGAAAAAATATTAGCACTGGATTAATTAGTTGAACTTAATAGTGAATAAATTCATGATACTTTCCAATAGATAGTGATGTCATTGGGGATTTTATATGAAAAAAACCAACCCTAGATAGGTTTGTATTGGTATGTGGATACTTCGATGTGAATGAGAAACCCAGAATAAGAGAATTATTTTGAGATATCTTGAGTAATTTTTTTATGGAATCATAAACATTACAACATGAGATGTGTTACATATATGTGTGTGATGTATAGTCAAGATGATTTTATGATCCTTTGGGTACCTTGTTTATGTGTGATAATGAAACAAAAAATATATCTTTTTAGTTATACTGGATATGTGTGATAAATTAGATAAATGAGAATTCTTAATTTGAATAAATAGGAGAATGATACTAGTATTTTATTTAATACACATTTATGATGGTTTCATTATTTTTGTGATTTTTTTTCTTATTCCTATATTTCAATGGTGGAGAGAGGATGTAAATAGTCACTCAAAATATGTGGTACATTGAATGTTATGACCTATTGTAGTGATATAATAGAATGAAAGTTGATTGTAATTTTTATGACTAATTTTCAATGTATAGAATGATACAATACTTGACAGAATTTTAGTAGGGATATAAAGATTGATTAATTTCAGAAAATTTTTAATATAATGAATAAGATATAAATTCCATGTTAGTAAATTTTACTAGAAGTAAGATATTGGATAAAATGGAAATAACATAGGGTTTCCCATTGGTATTCACATATATGGTAAATAAGCATTTGGATTTCAGTTAAACATTAATTCTTATGTATTGACTTATTTATAAAACTATGATCATTACTTTTGGAATAATAATATTATATAGTGAAATATTCCTTCTATAGGATGATGAATATAAGATATTCATTTAAGGAATGAAAAGTAAAATAAATGTAGATTTATTTAAGGTTGATCAAAAAAAAATTATCCTTTTAAGTAGGTATGATTAAGGTATTTTAGAGTTTTTAAAAAGTTTTATGAAAGGATCAGTGGTGATGGCTTGATCCATTCATGATTTTTATGAACAATCATACCCAACCTTTAATGTTTAATTTAGAGTATAGGTTATATAAACTTTGATTGGTAATATCCAATTCATGTTTGAATGAATTGTTACTATGAGGGAGTTATATGTATATCTGTATGTTTCTAAGTTCTAGGGTAAATTATAAGAATAATTTTTTTCTTAGTGGATGGATAAAAATGGTGGAATATTATCATGGAGAATTTTTCAATTCCGCTTTATGATTTTTTCTAAAGATACTGTTCCCTGGGATTTTTTAGGAGTTCATAGTTCTCTAACAAATTGGTAAATCAATGGTAAAGTACAATTCTATAATTGAAAGTCCATTTCACATTATATTATCCTTTTAAGTGAATTATTCTATATAATATAACTATTTTGTGAAGAAATTTGTTGATATTTTATAAGTTTGTGTTGTATCATTTTCCCTTAAAACCTACTTTGTGGTGGTCAATAAAGTGTTTTACGAATATGTAGTGGTTATAATACATATTGAGGCTACAGAAAGCATGGTTAAGTATAGAGGTACGTGAGAATAGATAGGTTACCTTAAAAAATATGAATTTTTTTTATTCAATAAGGGTGTTATATACCTCTTAAATCCAAAAAAGAGTCATTCTTAGAGTGATTCAAATGCGATTGGGAGATTAATGTGAGGAATCAATATAATAAGGATCCAAAATAGTGTATTGATTTTGGTAAGGTAGAGTGCCGATTGAAATTTTATATTAATTATCACAAAAAGGCATAGAGTCTATAGTACACTTGAATGTTGGTTTCGTGTGGCAATGAATAATGGTTGAGAATATTTTAGGCATACATTCAGAACATGCATTGATGTATGAAATTTAAAATTTTAGCCAATTTATTTAATTTTATTATGTGTGATACATGTGAGGTCTCCATATGAATATAAACATTTCAATGAAAGATAATATTTAACCTTATATAGTGATAACACAATGTACTACAATTTATTTTTACTTTAGATTGAAGATCATGGTTTAGGTTAGTTGGGTTATAAAAATAATGGCTCATAAAAAATATTGTTTTGATGATAATGGTATTTACAAAATTCAACCATTTTTAATGATGATAGGGGAAATAACATGGTAGGAGTCACACCATTTCGTACTCAAATGTAATAAACATGTTTCGATGAAATATAGTGAATGTCCACTGTAATTTTTTGGGGTGAACCTACACTAATGGTGGTTCAAATTATTTTTTTTCTTGTATACCTAAGATACCAAAATTATGTGTTTATTAGTAGAATTTAGTTATAGTTAGGGTTTTATTAGAAGGATGAATACATATAATAGGATCAAATAGAAAAGTGGGATTGATGACCTTGTGGATGGAGATTTTTTTAAGATAATTGATGAAATTTCTCAAGGATGAGAAATATCATGGTGTGGTGTCTATTTCAAACCTGAATTTTGAGGTCAATTTTTAATGAATATTTAATTTTTTTACTTTTTTAGTATATTTTATAAATTTGGTAGAAATTAAATATTTTTTATAACATAGGTGGATGTAAAATTGGTAAAAATGATAGTTGAAACTACTAGGAAACTTCTTGGCGACACTAGGAACCTGATGAACCTAGAGAGGGATAGTGGAGTCACATGAATGGATACTTAATGGTTGGAGGCCTTATAGATAGTCGGAGACATATCAATGAGTACCAATGAACTTTGGTGTCAAATTTCATATATTAAATATTTGTACATATTTTAAAAACTGGAATTAAAAGCCTTATCCCACTATTAATTTAGAGAAATAGGCCTGTGGGTGGGATTTATTTATCTCAAATACCTCTATTCCTATATTTTTATCTAAACTTATCATTTTTTGTTAGATTTAATGTTTTTATATTGAACTTATCATCATTTATTAATATTAACTTTTCAAACTTCTAAATGTTTCCTTTATTTATCTTTTTAGTTGTATTTTATTCTAAAAATGTATTTTTACTATTTTTATAGGATTCATGATTTAAATGATTTTAGGATGAATCAAACCATAATTAGGGATGATTAAACTGATATTAATATGAGGTATTTCATAAATAGTATCCTGATTTTATATGCATTTATATGTTTTTTTATTTTTTATGCTTGGGTAATTGGGTGTGATAGAAATATTTAAAACTGATAGGGATCAAAAAGATGTGAGGGATAATTTGAAACCTTTTAGGGTTTTTACAGGTGTGTCATGTGTGTTTCCTCATATTTTGACTTTATTAATAATTAATTTTAAATTTATTAGTTGATTGACCTTATGCGGTCTTGTGTAATGATTTAGGATGTTCCATTATGATTGGTGATCCATATCTAGGATAAGTGATATGATTTATTGATAATCCTTATATACATTACATTCACTTGGGAAGGTGACTCATGATAATGAAATCTTAGAAGGTATTAGAATGTATCGTATATTTATGTATTGGTTTCTAATTTTTTTTATTATTATGTAATTCACTCAAAGATTAATTCACCAAGTTATTAGTGTATGAGAAGCTTGATATTTTCTTCACAAAAAATTTCACCACTTGATAGGTGGATTATGGGGTGAGTATGACAAAAAAACACAGAACAAAGGTAGCCTATTATGACCATGATTCTTAACCAACTGAGGGTAGTTTATCTTATTGATTATGGGTATTTTTGTTTATGTTGAGACCTTGAGTATAACGACCCATGTCTAGGAGGGTTTATTAAATGTAAAATTTGGGTATTTTATGGGATATTAAGTGATTAAAATGTGATTGGTTTGAATTTTTGATGTCCTATTAAGAGATTGGTAAATTGTGTTGTTTTAGATAGTTAGAAATGTGCACATGGTGGTGGATATATGGGTAAAAAGGTTTGTATATGATGTTTTTGGAGTTTAAATAGATAAGTTTTTGGGTTTTTGGTAGTATGTGGCCACATGGTACCCAATATCATACCGCAAAGTACTTAACAGACAAGATAATGTGAATGTCCCCATTAGACTTCCATCGGGTAGCTGGTTTGACTCCACATGGTACCCAGTGAAGTCATTATTATTTGTTTAAGGTTAGAGTAGTATGTTTATTTACCTCTTACTTATTATAAACCAATTTGAGGTCTCCATTTAGACTCATTTATTCCCAGTCATTCACACACCCACGGGGGTTCCTCTTGGCCTTTGTCCTACTGTCCTCTTATTAAGCGAATCATGGGTATTACAAGTGGTTTTCTTCCATTTATTTAAGGTATAACCTCAATTTATCATCTATTGATTCTTATATTATTTTTCCTTATTTTATATTTCATGAATTATATGGATTGGGATTGGATTTGACTAAATCATGGTGAAATATATCTAAAATGGAAATTATTAATTATTTCATAGTTAAAGGAATTATAATTGGTTATCTATCTTCTATTGATGGTTATTTTGATTCTATAAAAAAGTGATATAATCTATTGAAGGTATTTAAATAATTAAAGATGAAATTAGAGGATGTATAGGTTGAATTAACCAGAATGTTTTTCTTATTGTTTTGAATTCATTTTAGGAGTTACTTTACTCAGTTTTATTTGGTTTTAGTTATTATCTAATTACGGTTCCCGATTTAGTAGATTAATTTTGTGATGTAATTTTATTTAATGAAATCTATATGATGTTTGGTGACCATTGGAGTATGAATATCTCTCCAAAAGATTAATTTGGATAGTGGTCACAATAATACCTATGATTTTAAGGTTATTATTGAAACATGCCTACCCCTAGTTTTTTCTGAATTAATAATTAATATTAAATAAGTATTTTTTTTAATTTTAAAAATATATTTATTGAAAAACACTTTTATATTCCATGTTAAAGGTTGTAAATGTGATGTAAAATGAACCTAACTTGTGGTCTTAATTATTTTTTAATTTAAAAACTTGTGAAATGTTATCTTTTTTTGTAAAATATTTTTCATTTATATAAATTTTTAACTAGAATACACAAATCCACATATGTTTTTAATTTTTTTACTGGTTCGTTATTACATTTATATATGCTCTTATATTGAATTTATAACTTGTTAAAAATAATATTTTTTCATGAAAAACATTTTTACTATATATGTTTGACCTTTATTTCTTATTTGAATATATATAGAATAATTTATTATTTTAGAAATCAATATTACCATTTATTTTATTGTGAAATTTTTTTCTTTAATCATTTACATGATTTCATTTATAAAATATCATGCTTAGAAATTTTATAAATCTCTAAATGGTTTTAGGATCTATAAATATATATTTTTTTTAATATGTTTCGGTTTTGTTACATTAATTTATTTTCATAAAGTAACATAAATGTTCACATGTTTTAAGACTTGGTTCATGAATGGAAATGAATTATTTCTTCAATGTTATATGCTTCTATTAAGAGCCATTTTAGTAAAACTTAATTTAGTTTCTGATGTTGAGGTTTTAATGATGGAGGAATACCCTGTTTGATCATGCTCTTTAGTATATTATCATGTATTATAAAGTAAAGTCACATATTTCCCTTATACCATGAATGATTTATAAGTCAAAAAATAGTTAGCCTTTTTTATGAATTAAAATGTGATGAGATGACTAGTGGGTTGAATAAGGGTGAAGGAATGATTTTGAGAATAAAAAATGATTGATTGTCAAGATAAACATAAATATTTTTTAAACAAAAATTTTCATTATTTACATAAAGTATTAAACATAAAAATAGATTTTAGTGAAGTATTTAAGTTTATAAAATGTTATTTTTTTAAAACAATTCTATGTTAATTCAAATCTTATTTGATATGTTTTTATAATGTTTTTATAAATATTTAATTCATCATTTTTAACTTCATTTTTAAAATTATTGATTGAATTTATTTCAAATTAAATGATAATTCTGGAAAATGGGTTAAAAAAAATATTAGATTTTAATATTAATTAATTTATTTTTTTTGAAAATGTATTGATTGTAAAATTAATAGTTAAAACCTAAATTTCAAAAATAATTATTGAGGACACTAGCCTTTCACATGCTTAAAGGATCCATTTTCTTAAATCCATTTATCTTGACCACACTTCTATCCTTACTAAGGATTCAACCTAGATAGGTGGCACGTGAATTTCTTGGAATATGACTTTCTTGTCTCTCACATTTAGTGATTCATATATCTTATTCATTTTATTGTTTTTAGAATAAAATTACCTTAATGCCAGTTTTGTCTTTTCCCATTAGCATCCTCCCCACTTGTCTTTTTATTACAATTCATATATGTAGTTTTATTTTCTCTATAAGAACCTAAGTTATTCCTCCTTAAATAAATAATTTTTTCAATGAAATGGTCCAAATAAGACCAAAAAAAATACTTCTATAATGTATTCATAAAATTAACAGGTATAAAAAATGGTAATATAATTATAAAAAAAATAATTCTATATATATAATAAAATAAAGTTCACTTTATATATAGAATCATATAGTAAAGTTAATAAACTAATGATATATATTTTTTAAAATTTACTTATTTTTAAGAATAATATATTTTGATATGAATAAATTATTATCACTAGTTTATTTAATAATTTATAGGATATAAGAAGAAAAATATATAATCTCTGGAAAATCTCATTCATACAAAAAACAGTTTTCTCACTATGTTTTATATTTTGAATAAAAATTTAATTTATAAATTTTATAATTTTAATTTTGAAAAATTAGCATCCATTTTGGATTTATCCTTGTCATACTTTCCTAAAATTATTTTTTGGGATATCATAAAGGAATTTATTTTTAGTATAATTTTTTAAAATATTTTTTTTACAAATTACATGATATTATGTCAATTTTATTATATAATTATGAATTGGAAATCCATTAAATTATTATATAATACCCAATATATATTTTATAAATTAATTTATTGTTTAATTTTTTTTAATTTATAAATATATAATTGACATTTTTGAATTTAATTTATATATATATATATATTTTAAAATGTTTTATTACATTATAAAATTTGTAATTTAAAATTAATTTTTTCAGTTTTAAAAATTGAGTCCATTTTTTTTCAAATTTGGAATCATTAGTTTCATATTATATTAAAAAAAACATTTTATCTTTTATCTTAAATGAAAAATTACATAGCTAAAAACTAGTTACTCTGATGAAAACTAAAATAGTAAAATTGAGTAACCACATTGTTAAAGGATATAACATGTTTAAAACATGTTTCTATATAAATGTAAGAGGATTATATAGACCTTAAATCATCTCCAATCCATTATTAATGAATTTTCCATCCACTTTCCTAGAGATTGACTTCCCATTATTGAAAAGTTTTTGGAATTTACAAAACATTTCACTCATTTTCACTTATAAAAGGGATTCTCCTCTCCTCACTCACACTGACACTAAAATATTATAACTTCAAAACAATATATGTCTAAACATATCTTATATACTACTATAAACTTCAATTATATTATATTATTCTCAAAATACCATCCCTCAAAGGTTTATTCCCCTTCATAATAGAGATATTCAAAGAAGTGAGGTATAAGTTTCTAAACCTATCATTCTTTTTATATTTATATATAGACATTTTTTCTTCTAACTATTCCATTTTTCCAACAAAAAATTATAACATAAGTATCACTATTATACTATTATGTTAATATAATGATTATGAAATAATTAACCACCTTCCCTGTTACCTATTAAGAAAAATGAAAGCCTGAATCATGTATTTTTCAAACTAATACAACCATGTACACATGTTCTCCTACTCCCTTCATTTAAATATTTTCATAGTTTTAGTGTATATATTTTTTGAGTATATATGATAAATATAAGTAATATATATCTTTATTATGTTTCTTTTTATATAACAAAAAATTAATGGTCATTATAATGCAATCCATAAATATTGGTAAAATAATCCAAACCTTTTTTATCTTTCTTTTCATCTTCATGAAACATTAATAAAAAACATAAATAATGGAAATATAACATTTTAAGTAATTATAAAAAATAAATTACAGAACCTTTATAAGTTTATAAATGGTTATATTCAAGAGAAAAAGGGAGATTGATAACTCCTTTATGAACCTGGTACACAACGTTCAAGATTATAAACACCTGATATCGAAAATAGATTAGAATAATCTTATACATGAAGATAATTGTTATTAATGAAGAGTATGAATAGAAATATATTATAGTAATATTCATAAATAGGTAATTAATATGCCTATATTTATGATATATTAGGTTAAATAATTTCGTGTAAATAAAGCATAATGGTAAGAGACTAGGTAACTCATACTCATTTCTTTGAGTTATATAATTTATTATTAAACTATTTTTTCCAAGTATTTTATTTTAAAGGATTTTAATTATTTATTATTTTTAAAAAATATTTTTTAATTAAAATCCAGTTTCATGAATTGTTTTATTTTAACATATTTTTAGAAAATAGAGTTTAATTATCAGAAAGATACATATAACTATGAATTTTGAATCGATGATTTCAAATATTTTAAAGAAAGATTTTTTGTGATTTGTTTTTGTTTTTACTCTCTATAATAAAAAATATTTATGAATAATTAATTTATAATTAATGTTATTATTTTAATATGTGATTATGTTTGGGTGATAATGTTTTTATATCAATCAACTTATTTCGTGTTTAAATACAATTTGGAAATGTTATGAATGCAATTATTATTTTCATTTGTTATTTATTAAAAGTGAATGATTTAAATTTTTATTTTTCATAAAAATGTTTTCTTTCCATGAATTATAAATGAAAAGTTAATTATTTACATTTAGATATTTTAGAAGTCCATTATTTTTTAGTGGGTTTTTTAAGATATAAGGATGGTTTATTTTAAATGTCACATATATGTATAGATGATGATGGGTGGGGTCCTACACCACCCTAAAATTCATTGATTTATGTTTATATGTTGTGAGATACTTAATAATAGTGTTAATTAATTTATTTACATTGGTGTGGTAATGAAAGTTTTTCTCACATTTTCAAGTGTGCGCATAATGATTTTGTTCTCATTAGTGTGGGAATATTGAGGTTGCACACATAGATTTTACTATAATTATGTTTGTTCCCAATTTCCAAGTTATTCATCAGTTTATTTCATATTTTCTAGATTTTATTCTATTCCTTGAAGTTCCATGTTTTATTGATTATTCTTTATTTTTAAATTATACATTACTTTTATTTCATGTTGACATGTTACATGAATATTGAAATGTGTTTTGATCCATGTTATATTTTTATACTTCATTAATGATATTTTTAAGATCTTATATAACTATAATATGTCTTATGACTATATTATAAGGTCTTATGATCATTTTTATGTTATTTATGTCTTCTTAATGTTTTCCATCCAAATATGATATGTTTTTACTTACTAGAGGTCTGAGATCACAACTATATTATGTTTCAAATCCTCATGTTTTGAGGATGCTTATATCCTCTGATTTATCTAGAATGGGGTATATTGGAGCATGATTATGAATTAATTTTTCAAGTTTTGTAAAATAATATGTTTATATTGATAAACCCCAGACAATAAGATATTAGGTCCTCTGATTATGAGACAGTTTGTGAGATTTATTTTTTAAATCATGAGATTAATGTATTATTTAGGTTATTTCTACCCTGGTTTACATTAGATGGTATCAGTGAAGGGTTTAATTATTTCTTGATATTAGTTTATAGAACATTACAAAAAATCCTAGGGAAAATTATAATAGACTAGTCTTAGTACAATATAGAATCTTGGTGTTTTCTTAATGTAGATATTGTGTTGTTATCCTAGTAATTACATCCCTTTCAAGATATTATAAGTGGACTCATTATCTAGGATAGTTGAACCCAGCTGTAACAACCTCAAAGAGGGTGTATTGGGTATTAATAAACCAGGACTCGGTTCATGAAAAATAGGCCCTAAAACACACATGATGTGACACTTCTATGGAATATTATTTGTTAAATTACATTAAATTTCCAAGACATTATAATGTATTTGAGTTAATATAACTAGTTATATAAGAAATATAATAATAGATAACCTATATTAAAACTCATAGATTCATAGGCTGATATATTCACATCATTTTTGACGTTATTCTTATAAGTTTGCATTTACCTTTTATGTAAAATAATTTATTGAAGTATACATATCCCAAATTTTGTTTATTCAAGGTAATTGTGGGAATGTAAAAGAACTGAGTTGACAATGGGTTTAATGGGAAATGTAGAGATTTCCCCAATAGAAAACCTAATGATATTGAGAATGGAATGAAATATCTCCAAGAAATTCTCACCCAACTATCTTAATATTTTGGAAACAATCCCAACATTGTTGATATCCCAACACACCAAAAATGGAACAACTTGATATCAATTCCTTTATGAGGAAATTCCCACCATCTTTTAGTGGGACTTCTAATATACATGTTATTTAGTAGCTGGTCAATGAAATAGAAAATATTTTTTTCATTATATAGTGCTGAGAATATGAAAAGGTTATTTTGGTAATCTATCATCTAGAAGGTGATGTTTACTGGTGGGGGAGTCTCATTAAGAATATTATAGATGAGGAGGATATAAAATATATGGAATGGGAATTTTTTAAGAAGATATTTTTCATGAAGCATTTTACATGAACTATTCACATAAAAATGAAGAGTAAATTATTAAAATTGGAGAAGAAATAGGTCAAATCAATTTGACTATATGAAGAAAATTTCAAAAGTCTTTCAATATGTGCCTGTAGTTTCATCTCTAATACTGAAAACAAAATTCATCACTTCTTTTCTGGATTAAATCCTAGTCTTTGATTTGTGTTATACATAAGTGAATTTCAAAGATTAAAAGAGATTGTTTTATGTGGTATTATAGTTTTGATAGAAACTAAAACCTCTCAATATTTTTGGGGGAAAAGGAAAGTGAAATTTCATGGTAGATTCAATGATAACAAAGATGGTGGGATGCAATTATAATTTTTTACGTATTAGAAATGTGGGATAATGTACTTAGGAAATTATCTCAAGGGATAATGAATGTTTTTTATGTGTGGTAAAGTCATAAAGAAAGTCTACAACTATCGATCCAAGTCCTGGAGGAAGATTAACCCAACAAAAGATACGAAATTCCATTCTAATGATTCAGTCACCCTATAATGATTTGGTTAGAAGGATTTCATAAATTATATCACTCAATGCCCCAACACTTAGGAAAATGAATAAAATATACCCAAGTAACTTCCCAAACCTTAGGATGGAGGATATGAATTCATGTTCACTTACACTAATATGGATCATAATAATTAAGTAATGTGAGGTAAAATTGAGATCTTTATTTAATCTTCTAACAACTTATCTGATTCTGTTTAATCATATTATTTTATAATGATTTTTTAAGAATGTGAAATATGTACATCAGGAAATGGATATTGCACTATCTATAAAATCCATTAGTGGAATAACGATCATGTAAAATATTTTTAAATATTATCTGACTGATATTTATAGGAGGATACTTCCAAAGAATCTTTTTGTTCTTCCTTTTTTTGATGTTAACATAATATTGGGTAAGCATTAGATTTACCTATAAAAAAAATATCAACTTTCAGGATAATTAAGTATTAGTTCATATCCCAAATCGTCTATTTCAATGTATTGATGCAAGGATTATTATAAAATCCCAATGGATGAAAATTATATAATGTAGGTTATGGTACCCAACTGTACTGGAATCCTAGACCAAATGATCAAGATTGAAGTCAATATTCATAACATGGATTTTTTATGGGAATATAATGATTTATTTATTGATAAACTATATAGTCATTCCCTAAAGCACGAGGTTACGTTTTTAATCAAACTCATACCAAGATCGTTTCCAATAACAAGGAGTTTACATAGAATGAATCCTATTAAATTATAGGAGTAGATGGAATAATTTAGAACAATTTGGATATGGGTTTTATATTCCCATGTGCTATACCATGTGGTTCACTAGTCTTCTTTGTCAAAAACAAAGATGGATCAATGCGTCTTTGCATTGATTTTTATGTTATTAATAATATCATGACAAAAAGGTGTTCTTTAATCCATATCAATTATCTATTTGATCAAATATGAGGATGTGAATACTTATTAAAGACTAGAGTTCAATATATATACCACCATTTATGTGTTAAAAGGGAGGATATTTCCAAGAAATATTTCCACATGTGGTATAGATACTATTATTTTATAGTGATTTCATTTGGACTTACCAATGCCCTTGATATATTTATAGATATAATGAATAGGGTATTTTGAGATGACCTTGATCAATTTATGTCTCTCATTATAATTGATATTCTTATATATTCAAAGAGAATGGAAAATAATTAAGATAATTGTAAAATTTTATTAAAGAACATGATAAAGGATAAGTTTTATTCCAAATTAAGAAACAGTGGATTCTTATGAGAAAAGGTTTCATTATTAGGTCATGTAATCACCAGAAAGGGTATATTAGAAGATTAATCAAAGATTGATGTTTTTTAGAAATGGAACAGATATACCATTGCAACAGAGATCTATAGTTTTCTTAGGTTAGCTTGGTATTACCTAAAATTTGTGAGAAATTTATCATCACTATTAACTCCAATAACCAAGGTGACATTGAATGGAGTGAAGTTATATTAGATAGAGGAATAAAAATTAAGTTGTCTAGAATTGAATAAGTGGTTGGTCAATAATCCTATACATACATTACCCTACAGTAGGGAAGAGTTTTTAATATAAAATTATTCTTAAAAAAATGTTTTTGGGTTACATTATAAATTAGAATGATAAGGTAATTTCTTATGGTTCACTCCAATTAAAGAATAATGAGAAATATTACCTAGCGGATGATTTAGTGATTTTAGAAATAATAACTACATTAAATAATTGTCAATATTATCTATGTGGAGAAAAGTGTGATATACATACTGATCACAAGATATTAAAATATTTAGTCACATAGAATTAATTAAATATTCTATTAAGGAGATGGTTGGAGTTGATAAAATATTGTGAATTATTAATACATTACCAGACATGGAAGGAAAAAAGGTAGCTAATTATCAGATCAACAATAGACTTGTTACTATTTTTATGATGTGGATTGAAAAAGACCAAATACTCATGGATTTATAGTGCAAAATATAAATCCATAATGGGGGTGATAAAATTTATCTTACCCAACTGACTGCTCAACCATCTATTCGTATGAATATAAAAGAATCCAAGAAAGATGATGTAATGATACTTTGAAATGTTATAAAGTATTATGGATTTAAACTATTATAAATAGAGAGTTATAATGTTTGGAACTTGGATATGTTTCCTGTAAAAGTTGGAAATGAAGAATGAAAATTTGAATGATGCATATAACTCATCATTTTCTATACATCAAGGAAGTATAAAGATGTATAGATGCCCAAAAAAAAACTTTTCCTAGGATATAATGAAAATAGAAATCTATAAACACATATCTCAATGCTTAGTATGAAAAATATTTAATGATGAATGACAAATTATATGGTTAGGTTTAGTTCATTACCTATACCAATATATAAATGAGAAAATACCTCCACAGACATCATCATAAGACTCCCCAAAACTACTAAAGGCCATAACGAAATTTAGGTTGTAGTTGATTACAATACAATAATGCCACATTTTATTATAATCAGTGAATATTTATATCTTTACCAACTTTCCAAGATATATATATGGATGTGGAAAGTATTCATGGAGTACTACAATTCATTTTATTGGATCACAATATGAGGTTTACCTCAAGGTTTTTGTGAAGTGTTTAGAAAATTTTGGAGATAAATATGAGCTTTATAACTAAATATCATCCTCAGAAATATGATCAGTTTGATAGAAAAATTAAAAGTATGTAGAATATGATGATATATTGTTTATATATTTTCAAGGATGATGGGATCAACAACTCCCCCTAGTGGAGTTCTCATTTAATAATGGTTTCAATTATTTCATTCATGTGGTGAAATATGGGACTGTGTATGGGAAGAAATGCATGAATCCAACTTGTTGGGATGAAATTGGGGAGAGGAAACTTATAGCTCATGAACATTTATATTAGATTAAGGAGAAGGTTAAAAACTTTCATCATCATGTGAATGTAGAAAAATGTTGATAGAAATATTTTTTAAATAGTAATCGATGGTATATAGAGATTGATTTTGGTGACAGGGAGTTCCTTCAGATATCTCTAGGGAATAAAGTTATGAGAATTATGAAGAATGGAAACTATGACCAAGATACATGGAACACATTGTTTAGTGTGCAAGGAGATATAAGTTATAGGATAAAACCCCAACACAATTAATGATAATGACCATAGTTTAAAATGTTTAACTTTAGTGGTAAAGGTCTTAACCCATTTAAGAGGGGTATAATGTAACAACCATAGTTTCTCATCCTTAAATATATAATGTTCTTGATGGATTGGTCCACATGCAACACCAAATACAAAAAAAATAAAAACCATTGTAAGGTAGCCATAGAATTGGAAGGTATAAGTAGTGGTCATAAAATTATATATATATATATATATATATAAACAAAATAAAGTTCACTTTAAATTACTACTCAAATAGTGTAGCTAAGAAACAAAAGAATTACCTTTTCTAAAATTTACATATTTTCAAGAATAATATATTTTTATATGAATAAATTATTAAAAATAGTTTTAATAGAAATTTATAATAAAGATGATGAAGAATATATAATATACAAATCTATTTTCATATAAATATTTTTCTATATTTTATATGTTTAAAATTAAAATTTATAAATTTTAGGATGTGAATTTAAAACAATGTAATTTTTCTAGAATTATCATGGTCACATAAGCTTAATCTGATTTTTTAATAATTTTTTCTAAATATAATCTTTTCTCTAAATATTGTAAAATATCATTTTTTTGCAAATAACATACCTTTATGATATTATTAGTATATTATTAGAAATTTTAATTTTTTTATAAGTTTTTTAACTCAATATATGTATTTTTAAATTAATTTTTTATTTTAATAATGTTTTAATTAATTTATAATTCCATAATTGATATTATAAAATTCAATTTTTTTTTAAATAATTGTTTTTATTACATTATACATTTAATATTTTTAAATTATATCATTATAAATTTTAAAAACAAAATAAAAAATAGATTTTAAATTTGTAATACTTTGGTATGAATTATATAACGTGGAGAATTTTATTTTGGGGCATAAGCGATAAATTACCTAGGTAAAAACTAGTCACTCTTATGAAAACTAAAATGGTAAAAATGAGTAATTTTAGTGGTAAAGAGCCTAAACCATTTAAAACATTTTTTTATTAGAATAGTGGAAATTTTTTAAACATATATCCTCTCCACCCCATTATTTATTAATTTTTTATCTACTTGCGAGTGAAAAACAATTATTGAATATTTTGGGGTACTCATAAAAAATGACACTCTTTTTCACTTTTATAGTGAAGTTCCTCACCTCACTTACCCTCACAAAAAACCTATTATGTTATGTAAAATTTCTACCCAATCATTTACTTTAAAATCCGAGACACCATATATAGGTTATGGTATTCAAAATGGAATATCCCTCAATCCCTTCTCAAGGGAGATAATATAAGAAGTGAGGAAAAAGTTCTTAAACATATCTTTGTTTTCCATTTCTTTATACACTATTATCATTTTTTTAATTTCATTTCAACATTATAAAATAATAACATAAGTATCATTAATATTATATTATGTTATTATAATTATGATAAAATAATTAACTACTTTAACATTTTCCATATATAAAAATGAAAATGTGAATCTTGCATTGTGAATGCTTCCACCTCTACTAATAAATCTGTTTCATTTCACTTCACTTAAAAAAATTATAGTTTTTATTTATATTGTTTTGAGTATATAAAATAAATATAATTAATATAAATCTTTAATATTGTTCAATTTTTATAACACAAAAACTAATGGTCGTTACAAGGTAATCTATATATATTGATAAATAACCCAAAACTAATTCATCATCGTATTCATCTTCATGAAATTTGATAAAAATTTACATAGAATGGAATTATGACATTATTATACTTTATAAAACCTCAATTAAAAACCTTTAATGATTTTGAAATAATGATCTTTTGAATTAAAAGGGAAATCATCATCTATTTTACGAACCTAGTTCAAAATGGTCAATATTATTAACACCCATTATTGAAAAGAGATTACAACAATATAATAATAAATGAAAATTATTATTAATGAAAATTATAAATAAAATTATATAATAATTAAAATTTCAAATATATAATTAATATATTTATCTTTATGATACTAGAGGTTAAATAATTCCATCAAAATAAAGGGTAATTGTAAGGGTCTTGGAAACTCAAATGTATTTATTTAAGTTATATAATTTCTTATTAAACTCTATTTTCTAATTCAATCATTTTAAATGATGTCATAATTTAGTTCTAGGGAAAAGGATTATTTAATTAAAATATGAATTATTTTTCACATGTTTTTTATAAAAAAAACGATAAATTTTGAAAAGAGGCACATAACTATAAATTTTATATCAATTATTTTAAAATGTTTTCAATAAATATATTATATGATTCGATTTTCTTTTTAATCTCCATAATAAAAAATATTTATCTCTAATGAATTTATGCTTCATTTTCTTAAATTAATATGTGATTATTTTTGTGATAACAGTTTTTCAAATGTCAGTTGATTTATTTCATGCGGTCATAATATTTTTCAATGTTATGAAACCCATGTTTATTTTTGTGGGTTTATTATAAATATTAAATTATTTCCATTGAAAGTTTTTATGAAATATATTTTATTTCCAAGATTTTTTATAAAAAGTGAATGATTTCTATTTGGATGATTAAGAACCCCAATTTCTTTCCTAAAGGATCTTTAAGATATGATGATGTTTTATTTTAACTGGAACATATATGTATGGATGATAACAGAAAAGGCCCATAGCACCTTATAATTCATTTCTTTATGTTTATATTTGATGAAAAATTTATGAATAGACATTATTAGTTTATTCACTTAGGCATGGGAATTATGTGTTTACTCACATTTTTAGGCGTGGACATAATGAGTTTGTTCACATAAGTGTGGAAATAATTAATTTTCTCATACATTGTTTCCTACACTTATGGTTGTGCCTCATTTCCAAATTATTCATCATATCTTTTAAAATTTTGATGATGGATTTAATTTCAATGAAATGTATTTTTTTCTTAAATATGCCTCATTTTTAAAGTATTCTACACTTTTATATAATGGTAACATGTTATATGACTATTAAGATGTGTTTTTGATCATATTCATATCTTTTATTCATATTTATTGATATTTTTATGATATCATGTTACTCTATCATATTTTTATCATCATTAGTTTTTTGATTATTTATTATGATATTTATATCCTCTTCATATTTTCTTTCCTATTATAATATTTCTTTACCTTAGTGAGTGTCTAAGATCACCCCTTATGTTTCCAATATATAGGATATAATGATGATTATATCACCTGTGATATCTAGAAAATGGTCTTTAGAAGTATGATTATAATGGAATGTCACAAGTGTTGTAAAATGACATGTTTATGTAGATATTCTCTAATACACTAAACCTTTTGGTCCTTAGGTTATGTGACTACTTTTGAGATACATAATTTCAATCATTAGAATAATATATTATTTAATTTATGTTTATATTGGTTTTATTTATCCTACCACACTTTTCTGAGTTATTTTCTCTGTATTCATCTCAAATATATATTTATATGGTTTCCCTTTTGGACTTAGTGAAATAACCATGGTGGGGGCTACCATTCTAGGCCAGGTTAGGATCTATACTTGTGTGTCCCCTCAGGGTTTGTTGGTGGTTCTTCTTTCCCTTGGTGGTGATGGACCGCTTCCCTTCCTCAATGGGAATTATGTGATTCTATAAGTTTTTTGTTAGGTGGTGCAGTGTGAGGGTGTTATTCAAGGGTATGTTTTCATTTGGAATTCAATTATATTATATTTTTGATTAATTTATTTATAATATTTTGATCCAATAGTTTATGGTGAACTTTACTTCATTTCTTTTATTTGTGTTCAAGAATGATGGTAGTGGTGTACATATCTATGGTTCTCTATATCCCTGTACAAATTTCCTTCTATCTTACTTTTACAATCAAATTTTAGGGTATCTATGTAGAAATGTATCCATAAAGGTATACTTTGGAATAGGTGGACCATCAATGATACATTAAAACCACTAGTGGATATTGAAATATACAATGCAAATTTGGGACTAGGTTGTGTGGTTGGAAATCCACCAACTAATTTATAATATAAGAATTCCAGTTATTCTCTTGGTAGTGGATGTAATGTTTTTTATCCTGTTAGATGTTGATTTGGTATAAAAAGTGGGTGGTTAATTATATTTATAAATAAATATATAATTTTTCTCCTACATATGTTATTTTGTTGAGATAACAAGGTATGTTTTGATAAAAGTAATAATGCAGTGGAAAATAAACATATCATAAGTTAAACACACTCTGATAAAAAAACATGTAGTGGAAAATAAAATTATGAGTAAACATGTAAAATAATTCATTGAGTCCTAGATAACAATTCATAAACCCATAAAGGATATTATTACTAATCTACTTTTAATTCTAGATATTTCTTCACTTTTATCCGAAGTGATAGGAGGATCTAAAAACTCAATCCTTGGTATCCTAGTTCTATACCTATAACTTCCTCTATAATAGAATATTATTAAGGTACTAAGTTCCAAACCTAGAATTACTTCAAATGTAAACTAATCATTAATAATATATAGATCTTTCCCCAAGCACATATTTGATCTGGTGATTGAAAAAAAGTCCAAATTAAGACTTCATCAAACATAAGGGTTTTAGTAAAATAAATTATTGTCCTAGAATCTCATCAATATCAATGGTTTTGATTTTCTAGGTTTTAAGATCAAAACATCCTCATCCAAAAGGATCAGACATGGGACAAATACAACTGAAAAATCCATGATCTTGATGATTTAAACCTGCCAAGAAGACCAGTCTAATCCAAAATCCCTGAAATTAATACTATAATCATAATGACTCAAGAATGTATATTATAGAAACCTCAACATAACTATAGATCAAATAATCATAGTGTATCGTTAGTGTATTGCATTTTCTTCATTCCTTGTAGCATTGAGCTTATTTATTAGACACTGGCATAAAAAAATTCAATGGCGGGATCTTGATAACATCATGTGTGGTTAAAACTAGATTAGTCATAACTCCTTTATCCCGTAAACATTCCATAATAGTAATTTAATATATGTAGAATGAATCTCTACAAAAATTATTAACATACCAAAAAGAAGTGTTTCTGATCGATTCACCAAATGTTAAAGTATTAAACATGTTTTCAAAGAAAAACCAAACAAAAAATCCAAGTTCGATTAAAGTAATTAAAAATTGTATTTTAGTTTTCAAAAAAATGATTAAAAATTGGTGTTTTTCCAAAAAAATATCCCTTTTGGGAATCATAAGACGAGTAAGAGAATGTTTGTTTGAGTAAAAAAGGAAGGAAATACTTCATGTAACTCCTGATAAAACTCCCTTTGGGATTAAAACCAAGAAATTTTTTATTTTTAAATATATTCCTATTGATCAATCACTGGAAAACAATTATATCCCATATAGTATTTAGTATAAATTAAATACATCATTAGTAGTTAAGGAAGAAAAAAAATTCTCATATTTCTGTTTTTTTTCAAAAATATATTCATAAAAGGAAAAAGAAAATATTAGTAATACATTATAAATTAAGAAAATATAAATTTGAATACTTTATTTATCATGTAATACCCCTTGGTAATGTATACCTTCATGACTTTAAATATAAGATACAATAATATATTTTTTGTCTAATTCTGAATTCCATAATGTCTGGAGGTTATACCCCTATTCTATAATTTAAGTATATATGTAAATAACTTACAATTTTTTCCATTTAGATATTCTTATAGATATTCATTGACTAAAAATTAAATAAATTTTCCATGAAAGGTTATATCGCAATTTTTTCCGAAGATTATAAACATATTTAATCATTGATTAAATCATTCATAAAATGGTAGTAAAATAACTAGTGAATTTATTCACCAAAATATAGTATATATAATAAATGGTAGGAAGGTAAAATGAGATTAAAAATATATTATTTTCTAAGAGTTATATTAATCATCTTTTCTATCTTCTAAAGCATCATCTCAAGTCATTTTGATAAACCCTTCTCATCCATTAACATGTTTCTCAAATATTCCCAACCTAGTTTCCATTTTATTAATAATTGTTCTTTATATTTATGATTTAAGTCAAAATCCTCCAACTTTTAGTCATGTTCTACTAACCTTCTGTCTTCCACTTAAAAAATTTGACCACAATGACAATCTTGAATGATGGTACATGTGATTCCCACTATTATTGATATATCTTGAACCAAATCTATAAATCACTTCATGCTAAAAGATATGAAAACATAACTATTTTAAGAAACTATCTTCATAATTCCTTAAAAACAAAATCAATTAACTTCCTATGAAATAAAAATATATGATAAGGATAACTTTAATTAATCATAGTATGGAAATTATATTAAACGATCTGTTTAAAAATATCATGGAGTAAGACAAAAATTGAACCTTTCAAAATATATCTTCTATCATTGTGGATTTATATTCTTCTATAAAATATTTTTATATAAAAAATTCAAATAAAACATTTTTATCTTCTATTAGAAATATTAGTAGATAAAATATATTGATGTATGAAAGTTAGGAAAATTACATATACTCTCTAAAAGAAGGAGTTAATGTTTAAAGTAAAAAATTATCAATTTAAAAAAACTTATATAAAAAAGGAGACATAATATATAAATTATAATAAACCAAAAATATTTCACTAGGTACCAGATATTTTATTTTGGATTATAGTAGACATAAAATTCACTAGATTAGAAATTATGTATGAGCAATCTAAATATACTTAGGTCTTTGGGTGTGACTAATGAGAACCTTTTGATCCCACATACTTTTGACTATTCTGTTCAAAAGTTTAAGGATATTTATAGAAATAAAACATATATATTTTAAGAGGCATTAGATTTTATTTAAAGAAAAATACTTCCTCTAGTGTCCTCATATTCGATAATTAGTTCCAAATAGTGCACTACCTGACATAAAACATTATTCTAAAAATGTGGCATTTTAGTGGACTTTATTATGGGTCTATAAGTTGTCATTTTTAGTTATTATATGTATATATAATATATTAACACATTTTATATTGTTAGTGAAATTAAAATAAATGTTTTCAAACTTTATAACTTTGACTTTATTTTCTTCACCTCATTCATATATTTTGAACATGATACTTATTCTCCCTTTTTTTTGGAATTTAACTTTTGGAAATTTTTTTTAGATCATCTAATTATGATGAAATATTAATATTTCCATTCCACATAATAGATAAGATATTATAGAAATTACTAATAACTATTTTATTCTAGAAACTTTATTTTTATGTTCTGAGTATTTCTTTTACTATTTTTATATATGACTTTACACTCCAATACATAGTCTTTTATTTTATCATATATTTAGGGAAATTTGTCACTATTATATGAGCGTGGTTTATCTTTTGATTTAAAAGAAATGTATTTTATCAAAGATAAATTGAACTATGCAATTGATAAAATTTTTCCTATAAATAACATTTCATTTGGAAGAGAATATGTCACTTTATCCAAAACTCCAATTTTATTCTAGATATTTTTCACTCCCTGATTCAATATTATTGGAAGATGATGGATATTTTCTAAAAAGACATGTGTTGGTGGTAACCCTAAATGATTTACTTTAATTTATTTTTATATAATTTCCTTTCTATTTTTGTCTAATATAGGATAGTTAGGTATGACATGAATTTGTTTTTAACATTCTTATCATATAGTCTCTGATGATTCACATTTTTTATACTTGACTTTTATATCATTTACATCCTTATAATAATATATTTTGAAATTATATTTTTTTAAAATATTTATATCCATAGCTTATAGTTCTTTATCAGTTGGTTCCAAATCAATATCACTTGAGGACCTTCAACGATTCATTTTAAATGAACTAAGATGTGAAATATTTATTCAAACTGTTAATGTTTGAAATGTTTATGAAAATTCAACCACATTATTCTTTAGTTCTTTTTTCCTCATATATTTTATGTCTTCTCTAATATTTCTTGAGAGTTCTGATTAAATCATCAAGATATATATTTATAATATGTTTGGTGTTACTGATGACTATTTTCATCGACTATGATTTTTAGGTATGATATCAGTCATTTTGAAGCTTTGTTTATCTCAATGATTGATCACTTCTGTCTAGAAGCTCCTGGATTCATTATCTCCAATATAAAATATTGAATGTTTTTTCAGATTTAAATTATCCATATAACCGACTAGTGTTCCTTCCATGAATGAAAAATACACTCTCTTCTAATACAGAAAGTGTATGGATAATATACACAAGTTCAAATTCAAAATATCATAAGCAGGTTTCTAAAAATTGATACTCAACACAAAATGAAAATAAAAGTATATTCTGAAACAAAATGTTTCCCCATTAAAATAATATATAAAAATAAAATAAGGGTAAATTATGTTCAATGGTTAATTTTTTTTTTTCAAACTTGAGTTATTCATTTTATCTGAAAATTTATGTTCTAGTTAAATTAGATTATAAAAATTAAATTCATCCAAAAACCAAATAATAAAAATAAAATAATTTCTAATAAAAACAAGAATACAATGGAAAATGAACCTATCATAATTTAAACACATTTTTCATAGAAAAAATAAGGAATTGGAAAATTAAAAGATAAGGAAATGTAGAAAAAATTCACGGAGTTTCAAATACCAATCTATAAATCCCTATAGGATATTATTACCAATCTAATTCCAATTTGTAGAGAGCCTTTGATCTTATGCAAAGCGGTAGGTGGATCTATAAACTAGATCCTAGGAATCTCAGCTGAACAGTTGAAACTTCATCGACATAAGACATATTTAAAGGTACCATGTTATAGACCCAAAACAACTTTAATTGTAAGCTTATCAGTATAAACATGTTTTTCTATACCTAAACTCTTTTATGATAAAATGATTGGATTTAAGTTTTCACTATGAGTTTTTCAATCATGTGGGCTTATAAAGAACAACTTATAGTTATAGAGGCTCATTGATCATAATGAATTGTACTATCTAGGATCCAAAAATAAAACCTCATCGATCTAGATAATCATATAAAGAAAAAAATAGTTGAAAAATCAAATATATTTAAAATTAAAACCTCACCAGATGTGTAACACACCGAGATTTTATGAGATATATTATTTTTAATTTCTTTGATATCTTCTATTATACACCACACAAAGATTATCTTTTACTATACATAACACCGTATTAGCTTGCAGTATACACAACAATATTCTTAGATCGTGTTACACACAATTTCAAGTTCGTTTTGTGGAAATTATTCTACCCAACATTATGTATAGATTTTATTTAATGTATAAATGAAATAATTTTTGATTATTTTATACGCAACACCAAACAGAGCTTTCACTATACGCATCCTTGACTTGGATTGCATTACACGCAATCATGACCTTCTTCGATAGCGTGTGTTATACGCAATACCGAGTTTCACTAAACGAGATATTATTATAATATTATTATGAACTATCCGTTATGAATAATAATACCCAATTTTTGAAATTTTAAAAATTTTATCTTTCAAAATGGACTTCATTTTTGGATTTGTAATATCAAAATTAACCTGGGGTGAATTTTTGGTATTTTTCTGATAACTTTCAATTTTTGATGAATAGTGAAAAACACTGAGTTATAGTTTAAAACTGAATTTTTATTTAAATAATTTTTTATTTTGTTTAAATTTATTTTAGGTCAAAATAGATACAAAATACCTATATAAGTTCAATATAATTCATTGGAGTCATTTTATAATAATTTTTGATATATAAAAATTTTATTGAACATTTCACTTTCTTTTACCCACCTCCTAGGAGCATTTGAAAATTTACAAAATACTAAATTTTACCACTTCTATGAGTTGAATTTCAAAAATCTGAGAGGCATGGTTAATATCAAGGAGTAAAATGTGGTTCAATAAGATAAAAATATTTTTTGGTGAATAGTAACTTTTTTACTTCTATTTACCACGGTTAAAAGTAAATAGGGTAATTTAGGGTAAAAATGATATTATTATTACCCTAACACTTGTCCTAATTCTATTGGATAAGTGTAATTTGACCAAAAACAACCTTATTAATAAAATATTACCCTTTAGGTCCACTTGGATTAGATTAGGACATTTATTATTATTTAATTCAATGAAGAGTTAAAAGAGTTAAAATCAAATTTTAATAAGTAAAACATTTTTAACATAGGGTTATACATAAGATAAATTTGACTATAAATATTCATTAGAAATATAAAAATATTTCCTACATAATGGTATTTTATTTTTATTTTTTAGACCTTAAATAGGTTAATTTATTTATGACACAATGATGATATAATAATTACCTTATTAATGAAATATTAACATAATTGATATTATAAATACCCTAATAAATGTAATTTGAGACTTTTTATGAATTAAACTAATTTTATAGGTTAATATAACATATTAGTATTGGTTAGATGAATTTTTTTTAGTAATAATGCTGTTATGAATTTTGTGAAAACATAATACCAAATAGTGTCAAAATTGACATAAAAGAGTTTTTAAAACAAATATTATATTATTAATTGATATAATGGTCCTTAAAACCTAAGGTTAGGCCAAAAGACTTATATAATAATATATATTACATTAAAGAACCAATTGGAGTTCTATTGGTAGTTTATAGTATGTTTATTAACTATATAGTGTAAGAATACAAGAAGACACAGTAAAAGTTAAATTATTTTACCTAGAGTTAAATCTAAATGATAAGGTTAAAATGGTAACCTAAACTTGTATAAAACCTATTGGTTTAGATAATTTCTTCTCATACCCACCCTATTCTCTAAATAAGTCACTTTGGAGCCATTATAAACCGAATGTGATTTTATTATAAACTAATATTTTAAGTTTTTCCTAAAGTGCCCCTCTCCTCCCTTATAAAAGGGCACATACCCCCTCTTCTCTTTACACAATTTTGATCCATAATGCTCAGAAAAATCCTTCCAAATTTCCTTATCAACTTACCTACACACATTATAGAGGTTCTGGTCTCCTCAAAATACCAACTCTAGTGCCTTAAGAGGATACTTAAAAGAGGTGCCTTAGAGAAGAGGTAATCTCTTCTACCGATTCTTTCAAGTTTCTTTCTTCTTAAAATTAATTCTTTAGTTGTTTCATTATAAATTAATAACATAAGTATAAATAATATACTAATATGTTATTATAAATAAGACACAACCCCATTTCACCTTTTATCCATCCTACGGAAAACGAAATCACCGCGCGTGCGTACTTACGGAATACCGTCTCCACACCGTGGTGTAATATGTTTTTCCACCACCACCTTACATGGATGGGTATAATGGTGTAAAGAATAAATATTTATATTTACTATAACATAATACTGATTCTGAGATATTATGTCATCCACTCCACTCCAATTCAATAATTATGGGAATGATATCATCGCTCGTGTGTACATACAGATTACCGTCTCCACGACGCGATGAGATTCATTATCAATGTTAACCATTCAAGAATGATTATAAAGTATATATAATGAATAATAATTAAATATATGACATAATGAATCTACTGTATATATATATATATATATATATATATGTCATCTACTTACTTCCATTCAAGTCAATAAGGAAAGGAAACCAGCGTTCATGCATACGTACGACCTACCGTCTCCATGAACAGTGTATTTCATTTCATTCATCTATCTATTATATATATATAGTGAATATATATTATATATAAATCATGATTTAAATTTTGGAAGTAATTAAATCAAGATATAAGTAATAATAATATCAATAACAACAAGTCCAAACACGTAAGTCAAATAAAACTATTTTACCCAAAACGCTGCTTTAACATGGAATTTACAAAAGAATGGGTAATATAAAGTCATAAGTGAGCCATATATGATATAATAACAATGAATATGATTCTGTAATAAGTCAATGAAATTATTTAAATCGTTATACTGGAGGTTTGGATACGTACAAAGCATATCAGACCTAAGGTAAGAGATAATTTTTCAATCTCATTTTTATCCGAGATTTCTTATACGTAAGTATTTACTAGCGTTATATTTTTCATCCATGTCCATAAAAATGTTTTTCATAAAGTTTTTAATATTCTTACATGTATGTTTAAAGTCATGTTTACCCCTCTTTTACTTTTAATTTTTGTTATGGAAGGAATATTTCTTTTGTTTACCATATAAAGTACTTTTTGACTTTTCCGGCAAAAGTACGAGAAGAATGTTTTTTTAACTTATATGGCATGAACGGATTTTTACGATTTCATAATTCCTAATTTTCAAGAAGCTTCCTCTATAAGTTTTCCTGTTTATTTTCAATAAAATCCTTTTCTTTTAAAATTGTGTGGAATTTTGTGAAAGGAAAATGATTTTTAAGAAGAAAGGATATTTTCCTCAAGAATTCATTTCAAGTGTTTTATCAAAAATATTTTCCATCTAAGATGACATTATTTAGAATATTTATGTTTCAAGTATAATGCCTTTATTATTTACATGGTTTCATGTTTCTTATGATGAAATGATATCCATTTGTTTTATATGGAGTATGTTATGATGGGATGATGTTTATGAAACCCATTTTACTCTTTGGGTTATGATGAATGATTTATGTTTATTTTCTGGCACAAGTAATAATTATTTCATTATGATATGGGTGAGACCTATATCTCCCTGTAATGAATTGGGTAAAGATTTATATCTCATGAGATAGACATGGGTGGAATGGTAAGTTAATCTGGTTCAGTGATACTGGACTGGAACAAGGAGTGAACTCGATTCAGAAAGGGACTTTGTCCACTAATGTGGTCTTGACAGCAATGCCCTAGATACTATGGAAATAATATCATATTCTTAATGGTTTCCACAATTACATGTTTTATTCCCATTCTATTTTATCACGATTGACGTTACTTTATGATATATGCCTTACGTACTTCCAAGATTTATGTTATTGCTCAAGATTTTGATGTTTAGATTTTATGTTCAAGTTTTTGCATTCAAATGTTTATGGATTGTTTTACATTCCCTATGTTTACCCTTACTGAGCATTTGAGTTCACCCTTTTTTAAGTTTTCTTTTCCCCAATATATAAGTAATGGTTTTAGGTAAGAAAGAAAGGGGAAGATCTTTTTGGGAGATGTTGAAGATCTTTCACTATGATTAGAATATTATATTCTGAGTTTCGAAAGACACTAAACTATTACAATCCTTCAGTGTTTGTTTTTTTATGTATTAATTATTCCATAAAATAATGTAATGTCCATGTATGTCAACATTTGGGTCTCTACAAGATGAAATATATTATCCAAACACACTAAAATAAATATTACAAATAGAAGTTATTTAGAATATATATAAAGAAAGCTTTAAAATGATTGCAGATCAGATCAACATAGTATAAATTTAGAATATTGAATTTATTCTATTAATAATAACCCCATATAAAATTTATAAACTCTAGAATAAAAAATCATTATTCTGATAAATTTGGGTATGGTTTCTAATGAAATAGATGAAAAATATCATCTTCTAACAAATTTAGCTTCATTCTTATTCACATGATTGATATAACATCACAATGTTTCAATATTTTTTCCGTGAATATTTTTTAAACTTCTTAACATATTAGTACGTAGGAAGACCTGATAGGTTACATGGGTATTAAATTGAAAGAAATTAAATTTATAGAACAAATGAACTCAAACAAAAATATAAGTTAAATAAAAATAATTAAAATGTGTGTTTTAAATTTCAATATAGGGTAGGAGGATTTAGGGTTTGAATCAACACTTTGTTTTATTATATTGGTGGAATTTTTTTGGTTGGTCCCTTTTTACCAGATCAATAGCGAGTTTTCTTCATGTATAGTTTGTTCTTTATTAATTGTTAGATTCATTGGTCTAGAAGATATATGTGATTTAATGTTTGGTTTAAATGATTGGAAAGTTATTATGTTGTGTGATGACCGACATGGATTTTGATAAACTCAAGGTAATGGACAATGAAGGTGGGATATGATGGGAAATTCATAATGTGGTTGATCAAGGCTCTACCTGAGTGGAACTAACCTAACTGTATTATTTGAAATGTTTACCTATATAATACACTTTTTATTTTTTTTCTAATTTTGGTTGTTTTTTAGTTGGTATTATGAGTGGTAATATTTAAATGTGTGTAGAATGAGTAGGTTTCTAATTTTTCCCTTAAAAATTTTCTATATGATAATGAGATTTATTTTAAAGGTAAATGATTATAGTATATATTTTAATAAAGTAATGAAAATAAAGAGGTCCACAGATCAAACCATGAATGTATAAGATAGTTAACATAAATGAATAGTCTCCTGGTTATTGGTGATACCTTTCCTTATATTTTTAATATAGTATTATCGGTTTCCATCAGTAGTTATTCATTTGAATATATATTATTTTTTATGAATTATTATATATTTCAATACCTGTGACTCATTTAAATTTATTATGGATCATTTAATTACATAAATTGTTGTATTTTATCCATGGGACAGTCAAATTTATATTTTATATTAAAAAATCATAAATAACTATTATCATAGAAGAAATATTTGATGTTTAGAATACCCAAAATTAATTCATTTTTATCAAGAATATGTATAATATTTTTTTATATGGAGCATGTTGATGTTATAGTTTTTGATCTAATAATTTACATGGTTACTAGTTTTATATATTGAGTATGTAAAAATTCAATATATATTGTCATTATAAAATTTTTATGGAGTGATATCAGTTGTTGAAAAACATATTGATCTCTTTGGATGGGTTTTAATTCCTTGAATGTGTATAAATTTTTCCCTTTACCCCTCATGGGATATGTTATAATTCTATAATCGAGTATAAAAATTTCGTCTTCCCATTAATGGGACGAGTTGTAAGGCCCAAATTGAGTATTCAATTTTTCTTTTACTCCAAAGAATATGGGTTCCAATTCTCTAACCAAGTATATACTTTCCGAAGTTGGTTTTTTAGGTATGGATCGTCCAAGTGTAGGGAGTTAATTATTATAGTCAACAATCATCTAAAATTTTCTATTTTCATATTTATTCTATGCTTTGATGATGTCATGTGAAACTAATTTCACATAATTTTATATAAATATGAATAAATGTTCATTTATACACCTCTGTATTCATTATGGGTGTTGAGACACGAATGGTTGTTCCCAATTTAGTATTTATTCACAAAATATTTATGTTTACTCCAATGGAAATGAAGATTTAACTTGTTATATTTTAGGTACGCTAGTAGTTATGTTGAGCATTACATATTTTATGAATTTTGATACTAGTTTTTTAGGTCTGGTCACTAAGAAGTTTGGAGTATGTAGGATGTTTTTTTTGAAGTATTTCTTTCAAACACTCACATATTCCTTTGTTTATATCATGTCTTTGTGGTTATATATGATAATTTTATTTTTATGAGATTATTTTTATACTTTGAATGCATTCATATAGAGATAGAGTTATAATTAACTTGTGTTTTTATTCAGTAGTATGATACATCACAAGTGTATTGGTTACCCCTTATAGTGGAAATTGTATATATTTATTAGAATGAAAAAAATATTATATACAAATGAGTCTTATGATATTTTTAAAATAATATGGTTATGGATATCATATTTACTAATGTAGGAAAATCATTCCTCATGGGTAATGTGAGATACAGAATATAATTACCCATTACTTAATCATACCATAATTACATGACTATAACAAGGGGTTCATTTTTTTATATTTCTAGCATCTTTTAAGTTTAGAGTTTTAGAGAATTAGTAAAACCATTACATAATATAATGTAAATATCCACATACCATGCATTTTTTCAAAAATAAATATTCCCATATCTAAACTCCCATTTCAATGTATAAACATTTTCTTTATTAAAGACATATCACCAATGAACTTAAAATAATTAATACAGATACACATTCTCTGTGTTTTTTTGACAATATGTTATGATTAAAACAAAGCTCAGTAACAGTTATAAAAAATATTAAACTTGTTAGTCCTTTTGAAAATTCATAAAAACCCCTAATTATCTTCCTTTATATAATAAGATTTGATCTTAAAATAATCATTAATTACCCTTGAAATAAACTTGTAATCCCACAGTTTTATAAATTATTTTGTAATAAAGAATAAAGAAAAAAAATCATAATCATGAATGTTACTTAGGAAAATATTAAAACCCATGAAAATAAACATTTCTTATTTAGAAGAATATAAAATTTACCTTAATTATGAGTTCATTATCTTATATTATGAAATAAAAATATTTAATTGAAAACCCATTGTATGAATTGAAAAACTATGTATGTATATTTAGAAATTATACATTTATTAAAGCTTACACGAACCCTTAAAAAGGAATAACCACCACAAGTAATTCAAACATATACCTTACAAATAACATAATTTTGGGGAAATCTTTCACTTCAGCCTATTTATTGGAGAGATATATTCAAATTTGTAAGATCCTGAAATTTTTTTGAGTTGTATTGTGCTCATTTACAGGTTCTCTTTTTTCTTTTATTTTAGTACATCTTGGATTGTTTTTTCATAGTCTTTCAGGTGAAATTTTAGAATTCTTAAAAAAAGGGGAAATGAACAGTTGGCGCATGGTTTTCCCAAACAGTGTGCCTACCCCTAGACAGCTATGTAGTCCTAGATAGAGAGAAATTACATAGTTGGAGCATGGGCTGGAAAACTATGATCCATCTTATCAAAACTAGGAACTCATAAGATGATGCACACAATTAGGGCCATGTTTGTAAAATCATGTTCCCCAAACCCAGAAACCATGCTTGTAGGTTTTAATTGACCAAATATTTATTAAAAATCCCCAGAACCATCGATATTATCCCTAATTCAACCCAAAATAACCCTAAACCTATTAATATAAATTTTTAAGATCCAAGGAAGGTTCTTACTTTTCTTTAACCCCATTCTTAATTAATAGAAGATCTATTTAAAGGATCAAATTATCGTTGGAAAGTAATTTCTTCCCCATTTGGTTTTATCTCTCTTACATATCACTTTTACTATAGTTAAGGATGTGGTTTAATTAATTGTTGATGGTTTAGATATTGGTTTTTAGGGATATTAATATATTGGATCTTGTTCTTAGGTTTTGGTCCTATATCTTTCGTGCCTTGTGAATTCAATCATTCCACTTAAATTTGGGTATTTATGTTTAGTGAACACTCACTAATGAGTATGAGTTTAGTGGTATAAATTTTAATTAATATAATCTTGAATTATAATATCATTTATATAATTATGGAATTTTAATTTCCATATTTGAAAATTGAATCTGAAATTGGATTAATTAAATGGTTAAATTAATTAATGGAATTATGAAATTTATGGGATGTTGGAATTATGAAACTAGTCACTTAATTGGAGTATGGGATTGATTGATAATTTTAATTAATGGTTTAGTTGGATTAACCTTGTAGAGTTAATTGATATTATGATAAAACATTGATAAATTGTTTAATGGTGAAGTGTTCATATTATTCAATGTGATGTAAATGAAGAAATATAATTTTTGAGATAAATTAAAATGGTGAACCATGATAAGAATGGTTTATAGTAATTTTAATGATGATTTACCTTGATGAATGTGATATATGCGATATATGTGTTATTGATTGATAAATGTGGTGTGGGACAAGGACTGATGCTCTCATTAGCCATTAGGTGCTAGATATGATTTTCTAATCCCAAATTCATGCATGTTAATTTTATTTTATAGGATAGAGAGTGATGCACCAAATAATCATGAGGTGTATGATAGGTAATGAAGCTTCAAATTCCCATGGGGTTCTTGAAATGACACTCTAATATCAAGATATTGGAATAATAAGGGAATTAAAGGTATAAATTGATTGAAATTGGATTTAAATGAATGTTTAAAGTCCATGATATAATGAATTATGATTTCAAATGTTATATTATTCAAAATATAGAATAATATGATGTGGGTATTGATGGTTCATGCGTCATCATGAACTTGAGGTTTTATGTGGCTAAATAAAGAATAATTCAATGTAAAAATGTTTACTTTATTCTTGTAATTTATTTTTTATTAAACTATATAAAATGTTATAGAATGGATATTTTTTTAGATATAGTTGGTTGTGTCCAACTAAGTTGTAATCACACCATACCTAGGCTGCCTAGTATGTAACAAAAAAATATCAGGTTTTTAGGATAGGATAAAGGAAATATCCCTATGTTAGATGGATGAGGTAGGATGGAACATGGGTGAGGGAACCATACTTGGTATTGGGACATGATTGTGGAGTTTTCAGTGTATCTTTATTTTGGTTTTTCTTATTGGAACTTGACACATATATGACTGAACATATCTACCACTTTGGTTTGGTTATTGTTTTTCTCTTGTTCTATTTCATCATGTGATATTGGTTTATATTGGTTGTGGTATTAAACTGGATATTTATTATCATTATTGAATATTTTATTTATTTATTTTTTCTATTGTATTACTCTGATGAAGAGGGTATTTTCTCCTCATGATATGTCTATTAAACCCTCACTGTTAGTCAGAATCCTCTCTGATATGGGAAGGTGCGCCTGATGTCATGTGACCAAATGGATCAGAGAATTTGTGTATGACACCTCATTCGGGATATCACAAAGTGGTATGAGAGAATTTTTATTTTATTTTATCTTATTATTTGGGAAAGGTTGATAGGAGTCTCGAAATAGTTGGGATTTATTAATTAGCTCATGAATTGGAGTAAATGACGCACATACATGGGTAATCCAAAGTACCCAGGGTGGGATTGTTGTTATTGATGTTTGTTGTAACAGTTAGATATTATTTAACCTTAGGTGATGAACTTGTTGTGTGATGTTATTATTTTCGAAGATTATATTCATGGCCTCGTGTGGCAAAAAGGTATATTATACATTCATCATTATTACTACTCTTGAATTATTATGACATGCATAATTTTAAGAACACATAAAAAAATAGGTTTTGGGTGAGTTTTTTAAACAGAGATACTTTTATTTACTTTATAATTTAAATTAAAATGGTTACTAATATGAAATTTACAAATGTAAATTGTAGACACCTGACCTTAGTAATCCCATAGTTGATTCCCACTACCATTACATTGGTATGATTACAAAGAATCAAATCCCAAAGGACTAAAGAGTTTCGTAGTCTTGGTAAACCATATATATAAATTAGTCATGTATTAAAAATAAATACACTAATTACAACATATTTTTTTCCTTTCAAGGGTAATGTTATTCCACCTAGTATATACTTTCATATCTTTCTTAGTACACTTCATGGAATATTAGGGAAAGGAAAACAAATAAGGGTGAGCTGAAATGATCAGTAAGGGTAAGTAAAGTAAAAGCAATAATTAATTGATGATAATAAATCAACATGACAGAGTAAATGAATGAAAAAAATTTCCATTTTAATAACTAGATAATGAATAATTAATATAACAATGTAAGAAAGAAAAACACATACCATTTATTCAATAATATGAGAATGAAATGCATCAATGGATATTGTAACACAATAATCTCATTTATAATCATAATAAATGAGTTCTAATTAAATGAAATTTTTAATTATTAGACTTCACATTTACTAGACACATTATACCTTTACAGTCAAGACCTTTCATAAGACAATCCAATTATAGGAGTAGAAACCCATATATTCTGCTCAGAAACAAACTTGAAAGGTTTATCGCCAAATAATTCCATCTCATGAAACTACCAGTGCATCTTGGGGATTACATTAAATGGTCCCCAACATTTGGGGATTGCATTAACCAGTTCCCAACCCATAGGGATTGCATTAGTTGGTCCCCAACTCATATAGTTCATGTTCGGAGTAGTCCTCATATATCAAATAAAAAAAGTGCCTTAACAAATATCCGTATTTAGTAAAGGAAAAAAATTTAACAATATTTCCCCATTAAATCAAATAAATGTCAAAATTAAGCCCGATATTTAGAAATTATATATAGTATAAGAAATAAAAATATCCATGATAAATGATATGGATAATTAGGGGAAATTTAATGTCCAATGATCATAGGAAATTTAATATCTAACGGGGGATAAAATGAATCAAGGTACGGAATTTCAATACTATCATTAGTTAAAGAAATCATAAAAAATACAACAAAAAAAGAAGTATGGTATCAATAAAACATATACAAAGTGGTGAAAAATTATTTTATTATTCTTGTTGATGAAGGAAAATATTATAAAAATTTACTTTTAGAAAATTAATAAGAAAAAAATATTTTATATTTTAAAAAAAAATTTGAATATCATTTTTTTTAAAAATAATTTTTGAAAACATTTTATTTAAAAATAATCATCTTAAACATAAAAGAGATGATTCAATGAAATGACATTGGTTAAATCTATACATGTCATATGAGGTAGAAAGAACATTCATTTAAATAATAAAATGCTAGAAATGTGCCTTGTTCATAAAGATAAAAAAATATTCCTTTGGAAACATATTTAAAAGAAAAAAGGGTAAAAATGTATTTAAAAAATAAAATTTTAATTTTTAAAAACATTTTTGAAAACATTTTTAGAAAATAGGTTTTTTATAAGAAAAAAATTTCTCTGATTAAAGAGAGAAATATATTTGGGTTTTTTAAAAAATATTTTTGAAAACATTTTGAGTACTAAAGAGTGAAAAAAACTTACTATTACTTAAAAAAGGCTATTGATAACCATAACAGAAGAAAATTATAGGGTTTTTTTGGGAAATTATTATATAATTTCTTCAAAAGTAAATTCAAGTGTAAAAAATCATGAATAAAGTGATATTGTGATGTAAACCCTTGAAAATACTATGAAAATGATTTTAAACTCAACCAATGAATAGATAATGTGTGTCAAAAGTAAATCCACATAAATTAAATTGAAATACAAAAAATTATAATAAAAGGTTATTACACACATAATATTATAATATCAATAAAAATAAGGAATTAATGAAACCCAAAGAAAGAAATTAGGTTGTGAAATTATTTTGCACATGGTAATGCTATATTCAAATCCCCTTAGATGAAATATTTCAAATTGAAACTCAAAATATCATAGAGAATGAATGAATAATGATATTATATACCAAATTGGTAGTATGCACACCAAATATAATAAATTATATGCATGAAAATAAAGTATGTCTCATGTAATAAAAATACCATACAAAGATCATTACAACTATTCTTGAGGAAAATAATCATTAAACATTCCAAAGTGTCCTATACCATTTTGAAACATTTGAATCATTAGACTCATAAAAGAATAAAATTAAATGAAAATTTTAAATACCATAAATATAAAATATTTCATGATAAAATATATCAAAATAGGTTGTAGATCCATCACACAAAAGAAGTAAGAGGTGAATATGACATTTATCTCAATGACGTAAAATGTGAGATAAAAATTTATTACCCTGTCTTTACTTTTGGGTAAAAATAATTTAAATTTCTATATTATGGTTTTAAATATTATAATAACATATTAAAGAGAAATTTATATACGTATAATTTAATATATTATCTTCTTATAACATCTTATTACCCATTTGTTCATAATCTTTCATTATTTTAACTGTTTCAGGTGTTAATTGCCTAGTTTTTCAACTATGTTTTTCCTTATTCTTTGTTGTTATTCTTAATTAGATCGTTATTTAAAAATATATAAGATTTAAATCATGATTTAATTATCATATATATATATATATACATTATATTTGTATTGAGAATAATCCATAATTTTTGAAGATAAGAAATGAAAATCACCGTTCATGGAGACGATTGAATGTATATATTCATGAACACTACTTTCTTTTATTTTCCATATTTAAAAGAATGAAATCTAAATGATATATATTTATATTTATATTAAAAATAAATTATCATATATATGTCATAAATTTTTCATATATTTATTAAATATATCCTTTATACATTCAATGTATAGCATTAACGAATCACATTTCTTCGAGGGGGTGTTAGTCCACACTTCCACAAATCAAGTTAGCATATTAAAAAAAATGGAATGAATAAGGGTATGTATTATTGAAAATTAAAGAATCAAAAATTAATTATAAATTTAATATATATCATATATAAAAATAATTTCTATTATAATTCCCAACCATGAGAGTTGGTAAAGGAAAAACAAACGACATTGTTTTATGAGGTGGCAGTTAACCATACACATAAAAGGTAATTTCATTTAGCATTAGATGGAAGTGTGTTTGAGAGTAGGTATAAAAATTATAATAAAAAAATATCAATATATTTAAGATATAATATTTATTATATAAGTGTGCAATAAAAATATTTAAGGGGGTGGATAATAAAAATAAATCAAAATGGATTGAGGAAGGATATTACCTTGTCTTTGGGTAACTCCTTTTGGTTTGCATCTAAGGGCTTCCTTGGATATATTTCTACAAAACTATAGGATTCTAGGTTTATGGTAGGTATTTCTGAGAGCTATTTTGGAAGATATTTTTAAATATAATGTGTCTTTAAAGGTGTGAAAAATTGGACTGCTGAGTGACTCTTTATAGTGGAGGAGGAGGGGTATTCATTTAAAATTTTGAAAAGGGAAATCCACTCACATTTTTCATTTGAAAAGTGGATTTTATACTGGTCCAAATTCAAGAGAATTTCTGATAATGTGAGAATATATTCATTGAATTTATTTTTCACATGTTTCTAGATCAATTTTCCAATTTAGTTTTAAGGTTTAGTCTCTCATTAAGATGATTTTTATCTAAATCATTATAATTAATTTGAATCAATTACACTAATATTTTTTTCCAAAACTATTTTGACCTTATTATAAATTATAAATTATGATGATTCCAAATATGGAATCCATTTTTTCAAATTAAAATCAAATGATTGGAATAAATTAATCTAAATTTATTCCCATATACGGGACGACTAAGTGGGTTTTGTATATATAATATATATATTACATTAATGTAACTCAATAATGGTAATTAATTTAATTTATTAGGATAAAAACATTGTGGGAATAAAAATAGTTTTCAATGAAAACATTTCCTTTATATGAAATTGTTTATTATAATTTTTTCTAATTAATTTGGAACCTCTGAATTTATTTTATAGTTGTATAAACCATGAATTTTTATAATTTTGTTAATACTATTAATAAAATATCATTTAATGGATATGTTAAGTCATATTATATGAAATAATAATATTTTATTTATATATTATTGTTTGGTAAAATTCGTTCTTGTGTGTAACACAATACATTGAAGAAACTCATTGTTACTTGTGACAAAATCAAACTCATAATCTTGTGAATTTCAAGGTATATATTTTGTTAATTTTATTACGATAGTAAATACATTAGAATGTATCAGTATATTATATTCCCTTATATGTTTGGTGTTTCATTTCATACACGCTATCGAATAACATGATATTGTTTTAAAATTTTGGGGCATTAAATCCTCGTAATTTTAAATTTATCTTTTTAATATATTGTTTTATATTTAATATGTTAAATTCCCACATCTTGAGAAGTGTTTGTAGAACATCCTCTAGAAATTAGAGAATGTGAAGTACAAAGGCCACATGGACTAATATATAACTAGGTCTCTAAGTATGATAACATTAGTAGAATGAAGAGATACATATATGGCAGGATAACCTAAATCTTTATAGGGAGTGACTGAGTTCATCTATTAAAAACATGTAAATGATCAATGAACAGTTGAGGGCCTTAAGTCCATAAATCTGCGATGATTCAAAATACTGTCATTTCAAAAAAATTAATGTATTGGGAAGATATATTTGTTTTAATATCCTTTTCATAATGTTGAGTAATTATTTTACTGCCTATGAATATAAAGAAATCTAATTACATAATATATTTCTATAAAAAAAATTCATTCTTTATTTGTGCTTTGAAAAATTTATAATTCATCCATTACTTTATGATATAGATATCCAAAAATTAACTTACATGCATGAAGCACTAAAATAAACATTTAATAGATTATAAGTCCAATAAAAGTGTGACAAATTCTAACTATTTATCTATAACTATTTTCCAAAAAAAAAATATAGTTAAGAAATTAACATTTAAACCTAAAATTATCACTACTAGTCCATCATTAATATTAAATCATCAAATTGGTTCACTAAAAATAATTAAAAATTATCATAAAAATAATTTAGGCTAGTGGTAGACGAGAAACCCTTATCGTCTTTTAGTCATCGGTTCAAGTCCTGCAACATTTCCAGAAATGATGGGTTGTCACCCAACATGCAATTTTACATTTTATAATACCATATTAATATCATTTATAAAATAAATATGATGGAAATACTAGAAATTTAATCTTTACATATTTTTTTAACAATGTTCTTAAATACAACTCTATACATAAATACCTCATCCATTTATTTTCAAATAATTCTTTACTTGATCTAGGGTATATCCTTTATAAGTGTACATTTCCCAAAACCTAAAAACAGAGTGTGAGTAACAATAGAATTATTGATAAAAGTATATGCTCATTTATATGATATCTAAATCATGAAACCTTATCTTCAATCTAAAACACATTAGGATTAATATAGGTTATTCATTTTCACTATATATTCAAATCCTTTATATAGGTTTGTAAAGAAAATATGAATTATTTTAATAATATCCCATAAGTGTGTTAAACTAGGTGTGTATTAAGAATCATTGTCATGTACCAAGTTACACTTGAGTTAGGCCTGACCAACCTTATCAAAGTGGTTACCCTTAGTTATATTAGTGTATGAAACATGTCCCCTTATAGTATCTATATAGGGTTGTATTGATTGAAATACCCATATAATATCTACCTTATTAAAATTCTATAATGTTCTTATATACATATCCTAAAATTCTACATTGTGGATTTGTTCTCTAATCTATTTTTACTAAATCTAGTTCCCAAGGCTTCTATTGGACTTCCTCTAATATGAATTTTATCGACCTGACTCTAGTAAGCCAGGAGCTAGTGTCTACTACCATTAAATTGTAATGATTACAAGGAATCAAATATCGTTGGACCGAAGAGTTTAGTAGTATTGGTAAACTAGACACATACATGAGTCTTGTATTACAAATAAATAAAATAATTAATATATAATTATTTCATTCAAGGATAACTTTACTATATCTAGTATATCCATCTATTCATTTCTTAGTACACTTCTTGGAATACTGGGGGATGAAGAAACAAATAAGGGTGAGCTCAAATTATTAGTAAGGAAAGGTAAAGTGTGAGAAATAATGAATATATGAGAATAAATCAACATGTAATGGAAAATAACTGATGATACATGGTATTGAAATAACTGGATAAGGAATAATTAATATGGAAAGGTAAGAAACTAAAACACATGTGATTTAATCAATAATCTAAAAATGAAATTCATATATATATATATATATATGTTGATGGATTAATCTTCTCGATAATAATAAAAAATTTATTCTCAATAAAGAAACCACTTAATTATTAGTATTCATGTGTCCCAGGAACATGATACCTTTACCATCAAGTCCATTCGTAATAAAATATAAATATATGGGTAGAAACCCATATATTATTCTTGGAAATAAACTAAAAGGGTTTTATGCCAACTAATTACATGTCATGAGACTATCGATGCATTTTGTAGCTTACTTTAAATGGTCCTCAATGCGTAGGGAGTGAATTAACCCATAAAAAACCCATCGATCTTGCATTAATTAGTCTCGAACCTGTATAGTGCATATCCTTAAGAATATTTCATATATCAAATTGACAAAGTTCCATACCAAATATCCATATTTAGTAAAGAATTTATATTTATCAATATTTCCCCATTCAATCAAATGACATTAAAATTAATCACTATATATATAAATGATGTCTGGTTTAAGAAATAAACATATCCATGAAAAATGATATGAATAATTAGGGGAGATTTAAGATTTAGTGATAATAAGAAATTGAATATCTCAAGGGGACTAAAAGGAATCAAGGTAGTGAATGTCAATACTATCCTTGGTCAAGGAAATCATAAACCATCCAAAATAATAATAAGGATGGTATAAATACAACATATCCCAAGTGGTATAAATATAAAGGGTCATTATCATTAATGAATGGAAATATAATAAAAATATCTTTTAAAAACATTCTTGAGGAAAATATCCTTTTTACTCAGAAATGTTTTTGAAAATTAATTTTCTTTTAAAAATTAATTTTTAAAACAATTTATTTAAAAATAATATTTTTAAAATAAAAAATAAAGATTCAAATAAATGATGGTAGGTAAATTCCTTCATGACATATGAAGTAAAATGAACATTCATTTTCATGGTAAAAGGTTAGAATATAACCTTGTTAAGAAATCCAAAATAAGATTTCATTGAATACATTGGTAGAAGAAAAAAGGGTAAAATGCCTTTAATTAAACATTTTGGAATGATGAAAAATATTTTTAATTTTTTTTAGAAAATATGGTTTTAGAAGAAATAAATTTCTCTGAATAAAGAGAGAAATATTATAGGGTTTTATGAAAAATATTTTCTAATTCATTTTGAGTACCATAGAGTAGAAAAATGGTACTATTACATGAAAAGGTCACAAATAACCATATTAAAAGAAAATGAAAGTTTTTTTTGAATTAAATGATCAAATAATTTATGTGAAAGAAAATTAAATTGTAAAAAATCTTCAATAAAATTATATTGTGATGTAAACCCTTTAAAAGAACATAACATTGATGATTGACTCAACCAATTAATAGATTTTGTGTGTCAAATGTAAATCCACATAAAGTAAGTGGAAATAGAAAGATGATATTAAATGGTGATTAAAAATATAATATTAGAATATTAATTATAATGAGGAAGTAATATATCCCAAAGAATGAAATTGGGTAAAGTAACAGTTTTCCACATGGTAACACTCAATTCAAATCCCCTTAGATGAAATAATTCATATTGAAACTCAAAATACCATGAAGAATGAATGAATCATGATATAATATTTAAAAGTGTATATATATACACTATATATAAGAAATTATGTTCAAAAAAATAAATTATTTATCAAAGAATGTAAATACCATTGAAATATAAATAAAATTATTCTTGAGGAAAATAATATTTAAACATTCCAAAGTGTCTCATAGCTCTTTGAAACATTTGAATCATAAGACGAATGAAAGAATAAAATTAAAAAATAGTTTTATATTCCATGAAGTTATAATAATTAAAGATTAAATATATCAAAATGGGCATTAGATACACCATACAAAATAAGTAATAGGTGAATATGACATTTATCTCATGAATGTAAAAAGTGAGATGAAAATTCCTTACGTGGTGTTTCCTTGAGGGTGAGTATTCCTTGAATTACAATATAATGGTTCTGAATATGTCAAAAAATTATAATGAAGCCATATTTGTATCTATAATATCATATATTAACTTCTTATAATATCTTATTACCAGTTTTTTAATAATCTTTCATTATTTACATTATTTCTATTGTTAATTGCTTAGTTTTTCAAGTATGTTTTGACTTGTTTTTTGTTTTTCTTATTATTTTGATCATTATTTCATCATATAAAAAATTTAAATAATGATTTAATTACCATATATATCCATTATATATGTATTTATAATAATCCATAATTTTTGGAGATAAGAAATGAAATGCATCATTTATGGAGATGGTAGGAAGTATGTACCTCGAACACTACTTTCATTTTTCTACTATATTTAAAAGAATGAAAATAATTGATATAGATTTATATTTATACTATTAATCGGGTATCATATATATTTCATATATATTTCTTTGTTTTATTGAAACCATTCTTTATACACTTAATGTATATCGTGAATGAATCACATCGCTTTGAGGGGGAGGCAGTCCACACCTCCACAAACGATTTTTTCTTAGTTTCAAAAAATGGAAAGAATAAGATTATTTGCTATATAAAAATTACCTGATCATAAATAAATTATAAATAACCTAAATATAATATATAATTATAATATAACTCATAAATACTAACCATGATAGGTGGTAAATAAAAAGAGAACAACATCATTTTGTGAGACGGTAATTCGCCGTACACATAAATGGTAAGTTCATAACACATTATATGTAAGTGTGGTTATGTTTAGATCTAAAATTTAGAATTACAAAATCTAAATATATTTAGGAAACTTTTTTTATTCTATAAGTATGTAATAATAGGAATTTAAGAGTGAATAATGAAATTAAAACATAAGATCTTAAGGAAGGATGTTACCTATTCTTTGGGTAAATCATTTTATTTTTCACCAAATAGATTTCATTGATAACTTCATTACTGATGTGTGGATTATATATTGAGTGGAGGGGACTTTATTATCTATTTATTTAGATCGTGGTCAATCCAATGTGGTTTAAAATGTGTGATGATGTGGGAGTTGTGAGTTCTTTTTTTATAATGGTGGAGGAGTGTCATTGTTATAATGTTTTGAAAAGGAAATTAATCCCATGTTTTTACAATAAAAATTGGATCCAATATAGGTTCAAATAAAATAAAATATATTATAGGTTTTAAATGTCTTGAAAATGGATTTTCTTCAAGTTTCTAGGTTATTTTAGCCCTTAAACATAAGTTTTAGTCCTTTGTTAAGATAATTTTTCTCATAATCATTGTAATTAATTTTAATCACTTTCACTAATATTTTTTTGTAAAAAACTAAGTAGAACTTATTATAAATTATAAATTATTATGATTCCAAATATAGATTCCATTTTTCTAAATTCCAATATTAGAAGTGGAAAAAATTAACTAAATTTTAATTCTGTAGACGGGACAACAAAGAAGGTTTTTAAAATAAGATGTTCAAAAGTTTGCAATGTTTTTATATTTATTTTCAAAGTGAAATTGATTCCAATAACCCAAATTGTATAAATTTATTTAAACTTTATCTAATTAAACTTTAAAATAAATTTAAAATTTAATTAAGTATATAAATAAATTTGACGAAAAATGAGGTTTTATTTAAAAGTTAGTATTTTTATATTCATCAAAAAATAAAACCACACAAAAAAATACAAAAAATACACCCAAATTTAATTTTTATGTTTATGTTTTAAAAATTAACTTTACTATTTCGTACTAAATTTATAAAAGTTCTAAAAAATAGATTTAAAATAATTTCTCTATTAATAGGTAAAAAAATTAATTTTTCAAAACATACCATTTTTAAGAGTAAAACATGATTTATTATTATCTTATGCATATAAAATATATTGGTTTAATATCAATAATAATGTTTTATTAATATATTGCTGTTCAGTAAAACTCACTCTAGAATGTAACATAATCCATTGAAGAAACTCATTGTTGAATATGAAAAATTTAGACTCAATATTGTGTGAATTGAATTATATATCATGGGTTTTTTTATTAAAACAGTAAATATATTAAAAATTATCGAGATATTATATTACCATACATGATTTGGGTTGCGTTACATACATGATGTGGAATGCAATGTCCTAAATTTAGAATTTCAAGGTGCTACATAAATGATGATTAATATGATAAATGAAATTTATAAATGTGTGTTTAATGATAACAATTGATAAATGAGGAATTTTCACTTTGAAAACCTTGACCTATATGAGGGATGGTTGAGGGTATTGGTACTGCCTCAGTTTTGACTGTGTTCCGGGGTATTGGGGGGGGGGGGTGAATTATTATGGATTATTGTGAATCCCTCCTACGTTAATTTAATAATATTGTTCAATGTTTCCAAATATATGTGTTTGTAATTGTATATATATTAATACAACGCTATTCTTATTGATATCATGGCAGGAGTAAATGGTTGGAAATGATCATCCATTAGTGTCGCCTAAGGCTCCGATTGTCCCGGGTGAGGAATATAAAGAACAGTTTCGTTAGAACATTGATCTATTTATGTAGTTTATGAAAGGAGGCATAGGGTGGGTTGAAAAGAGTATGTTATACTTGAAAATGGAGTTCTAATTGTATCAGGATTTGATGTTCACTAGAGAGGGCGGACCTAAGGTAGCTGAGTTCAAGATTGAGTCTGTCTAGATAATCCTTGATCGCTAGGAGACTACTATTGAAAGTAGAGTAAAAATATATTCTTATGTGTTACATGGTCAAGAGAAACATTGATGGGACATCCAGTCATGGGATGGAAAAATGAATAATATTTATTTCAAGTACTTTTATGATAAGTTCTTGGAAAAATTTATGTTGAGACGCACATGAAAGAGAGGGAAGTTGAGTTCTTATGGTTGAGACAGGGGAGAATGTCTGAAATATACTATATTGGTTGCTTCATGGATTTGCAACAATTTAAGTCATAATTGGTATGATATTAGGAAACTTTGGTAAAATGGGTTTATATTTAGATTTAATGTGTTCTTAATTCCTAAGTTTTCATCTTTAGGTAGAAGAAGTTTTCAAAAGTGGTGAATTATGCTCTCTTTTCCAAGAGAAACATAAAGGAGGCTTCTAATGGGGAAATTTGGTTTTTTATAGATAACCAAAAGTTATATTTTTCAGGATTAGGAAGCGTATATTTGAAAATGTAAACTAGGGAGATAACAATAAAATTGTCTAGGGGGAGTATTAGTTTTTTCAGAAGATTACTAGTGTGCGCTATCATTATTGTTGTAGGCCAGGTCACATTCATTGGTAGTTTGCCTAAACACTGGTAGATTTATGAGATTATGGATGGAAAATCTAAAATAGTTTACCAAAACCCTAGATAGGTAGGTAATGATGCACGATCTAGGAAGAATCAAAGTGTTGAAAGGGGGTCTTTTAACCCATATCAGTCTAGTAGTTGGATTTTTTACTAGTTGTGGCAGTCGAAACAATAGAGGTTTTACTTTTTAGAAATATCACACTTATAATTAGAGTGGTTCACCTAAGGATACTCTTATTAAAGCACATAGTGGTGGGGTAGGATAATTGCAAGGTGTATATCCTATACTTGTGGATAATGAGACTGAACCATCGATAGTCTAAGGTACTATTCTTGTAACATATATGATTTATAGTGCCTTTTTCGATAATGGTGCCTATCATTCATCTATATCTACACATATTCTGAATAGGTTAAGTCTGACCATAGATTTTGTGAGTGGGGTTATGACGATCAATACCCCATTGGGAGTATGGTCGAGAGACATCTATTTTTGAAAGGGGTGTTTTCTCAAGGTTGGGGAACATCATTTATGTAGGGATATTCAAATACTTCACATGTTGTATTTTGAAATGATATTGGGAATGGATTGGATTGTAGTGTACTGTACACACATAGATTTCTACTACCAAAGAGTGACCATTACATCTCATTAGGGATTACACCTGAGAGAAATGTGGTGTTCACTATTGAGATAATGCCTAGAGATGAGCCTATTTCCATTTCAACTTATATAATGGAACAAATAGAGCTTTAGGTTATTAGGAATAAACTAGAATATTTGATGGATAAGGTATTTATCCATTCAAGTAAGTGACCTAGGGGTTGTCTAATACCCTTTTATAAGAAGGATAACATAAATTTTTGACTTATGTGTTGATTATTAAAAGTTGAACCAGATTAAAATGAAGAACGAGTATCCTCTTCCTCATATCAATGATCTATTTGAATAGTTTAGATGAGATTGTGTTTTATGTAAGATTAGATTGAGTTTTAGTTATCATCATATGAGTGTTCAACCTTCTGATATACCATGGTAATATTTAAGATGTGGGTGTGACCAATATGAGTTCTTCATGATGCTGTTCAGGCTGACTAATGTTCCTTCTATGTTTGTGGTCTTGATGAACTAAATGTTCCACAGGTACCTAGATCAGTTTGTGGTTGTTTTTGGGGATGAAAAATTCCTGTACTCCAAGACACATTATGATCATTCCCATCATCTTAACATCATCTGGAGTAAATTGAGATTGAATCATATATATTCTAGTCTATCTAAGTGTCAATTCTGGATCAACTAGGTACATTTCATGGGTCACACATCTGAAAGGAAAGTGTGTTTGTGGACCCATATAAGGTTAATTAATTTTCTAATTGGGAGAAGCCTAAGAATATCTTTATATCTATAGAATTCTACGCTTATAGGGATACTATATGAGTTTTATCTGGGACTTTTATAGCTTGAAAAAATCACCTTTGGGCGTGACCGATAAGGGATTGACGCTTTAATGTTCTGAGGCATGTGAGAATGATTTAGAGGGGTTAAATATACATTTTATCACTATATAGATATGGATCCTACCTTTGCTGGGTGAGGAGTATATAGTGTTTTTTGATGCATCTGGGATAGGACTTGGATTAGTGTTGATATATGTATATTGGGATGTAGTTTATGGGTCATGGATATTGAGTCCACACTATAGGAACAACCCTATGAGTGACCTCGAGTTAATAGTAGTGGTTTATTCTTTGTGGCGTTGGCATCATTATCTGTTGTGTGAAAAGTTTACTATGTATACCTATCATAAGAGTTAAAAGTATATATTTTTACAATGATATTTGAATATCCAATATTGGAGGCGATTTTAGTTTATGTATTCATTTGATTTTTAGCTAGCATATATTCTTGAGAAGGGAAAGAGTGTTATAGATGCAGTGAGTAGGAAAACACAAACTCAAGCAGATCATGAGTGTTTTTATGAGTGGAAGATGATGAATTTTCTGGAAGATATGCATGTTTTTGTTTAATAGGGACAGTAACAGATGAACCTCATCTCAGTATTAGTATAGTATACACTTCTAAACCAGATCATAGAGAGAGACATTATTAGGATCCTGTGTGTTTATCCTTGAGGTAAATCCTTGAAGGAGGAGGGTTAACGTCAGATTAGAGTATATATTATAATGAGATCATCAAGGTCAAGAATTGTGTTTTTTACCTATGAGTAGTTTGGTGGAGTTGACGCATTAGTTTCATGCCTCAAAGTGGGTAGTGCATCTAGAATTTACCAAAATGTACCAATACCTACACAAACAGTATTAGTGGATGGACATAAAAAAGGATATTATAGGGTTCATGACTCAATGGTACACCTATCAATAGGTGAAGGTTTAGCATAAATGGCATGGTGGTTTTCTACATCCATTTCCCATTTTTGATTGGAAATGGGATGATGTTACAATGTATTTTTTGATAGTTGTATTGCAGACTCCTTGGAATAATGATGATATTTTGGTGAATGTGGACCAACTATAGAAAGTAGCAAAATTCTTTCCAATCAAGGATACTTTCTCAGTGGATTAGATGGGAGACTTCTATGTTTGGGAGATAGTCCATCTTCATGGGGTACTGTAGTGTGTTGGTATAGTTAGTGAATCATGTTTTAATTCATTTTCTAGGATGACTTGAAGAATGTTCTTGGTACATAGGTATTTATGAGAAATGATTTCCACCCAAAGACATATAAGTAGTCATAACATAAAATAAATGTTTCAATGTATATTATACAGGTGTGCATTCATGAACTTGGTGGGTCTTTGGAGAATCCCTTTGTGTTCTTTGATTTCACCTATAACAACATTTATGAGGAAAATATTAAGAAGGAACCATATGAGACTCTTTATGGTAGGCCATTCAGATCACCTCTATGTTGGATAGAGGTAGATGAGTCATAGTTATTGGGACAGAGTGTCCAAAAGAAGATATTAGAGTAGGTTAAACTGATTTAAAAAAATATGGATAAATCATAGAATATGAATAAGTCATATAATGATATACTTTAATGAGCCCTTGAGTTTATAGTGGAAGATCATGTTTTCCTTGGGATGTCTTCTAGATTGGGCCACTGTATGATATGAAGGAAGGGAAAGTTTTCACCCAGGTTTGTTGGACCATTCATGATTTTGGAGAGAGTTGGGATGATGAAACACCGATTTGTTCTTACATAGATATAAAATGATATGAATGATGTTTTTCAAATGTCATAGATTTGGTGATTTCACCCCAACCCTAATCACATGATAGATGTAAATGATTTTTTTATTGAGACTGATGTCTCCTTTTAGGAACTTTTGATACATGTTATAGATCATTTTGAGAAATTATTCTTTGGAAGTACCATATCTATAATTTGAGTATCATGGAAACATGGACATTTTTTAGGAGGAAACATGGGAAAGATAAGAGAATATGTGAGCTTAGTGGCATGATATATTTACCTCTGAATCTTAGAGAAGCTTGGGAGTATAACTCAAGGATGGTCTATTATAAGGTGGGGAGATTTTCAGATCTTGAGATTTTCTAGAGATGTCTCGTTCTCATTTACAAGTACTATTTTACCTATATTTTTATATATATTGGGTGGGTTTTTCATTCAGTGTGTTTCAAGTGATATTTAATAATTTTGGACAAAAAACCGGTAGTGCATGGTAGGTGTATTGTTTTCCCAAACCATGAAACTATCCCTATAACGCCATGAAATTCTAGGTAGAGAGGAATTTCATTATTAGTGTATGACTTTCCAAACTTTATACCCTCTTAGTAAAAACCATGATCCTCTATGATGAGGTTCCCACTTAGGTGATGCAGTTTGAAAATAAATGTTCCCCAGCCCATGAAACTATGTACACAAGTTTTAATTTCACAAAAATTTATTAAAAGTTTCCGACCACTGGTATTAACTCTAATTTAACTTAACTTGATCAAAAACATATTTCTTATAATTTTGAATATATCAGGAGGGTTCTAAGGCTTCTTGAACATAGTTCTTGATGAATCAAATATTTTTTTCCAAGGAATGGATTCCCATTGGTTAGTAATTAATTCCACATTTGGATTTATCTATCTCCTATGTCTCTTTCCCTGTGAAAAGTGATGTATTTTCCTCCATTGGTGATGGTTTAGAAGTAGTTTTTCCTAGATGTTAATCTATTGAATCTTATTATTAGGATGTGTTGATAGATCATCTACACCATTTTAAATTAAATAATTCTACTTTAATTTTGGATTTTCATTTGATGAATGATCATCAGTAACCTTGAGGTAGGTGGTCTACATTCCAATTACCATATTCTCTATTTATAGCTACAAATATTTAGTTAATGGAATTTTGAAATTGGTGGGATATAGTAATTTTGAAACCAGTAAACTAATGGGATAATGGTATTGATTAATAATTGTAATTAAAGGTTTGGTTGGATTCACCTTATAGGATTAGAGAATATTATGATTAAATGCTGTTACATGGTTTAATGGTGAATGGTTCATATTATTCCATTTGATTTAATTAAAAAACCATGATTGATGTGATAAATTGAAATGCTGAACCCTGAAAATAACTGTTGATAATAAGTGTAGTGATTATTAACCATGATGAAAGTCATATATATGATGTGTGTGTGATTTATTGATAAATGAGGTGTGGGATATGGAATGAAACTCTAAATAGCCATGGGGTACTAAACAATATGTTCTAGGTCCCAATACATGCATGTGAATATTATTGTATAAGATAGGGATATATGCTCCAAATACCCATGGGATGTGGTATATAGAAGGATTCTATAAATACCAATGAGGTGCTAAAATTGACATTCTAGGCCTAAAATAGTTTCCTTGGATAGGAATTCCAAGTTGATGTGAAATAAAATTGGATTGAAATTAATGATTAAATCCCAGGATATAGTTAATTTTGTTTCTTTATGAGTTATGGTTCAACCTCTGGTGTGATCCCAATAATCTATTCATAGTTCAGGTGTCATCCCAAACCCGGGGTTTTATGTGAGTAAATAAATAATAATTTGATATGAAAACTATTAATTTATTCTTGTACATTATTATTTGAACAAATACATACACTGTTATGGACTATATATTGTTTTAGATAATGTTGGATGTGGCCTACTAAGTTGTACTCACAACCAACTAGACCTGCTTGATAGTTACCCGAATAGATTTCATGTTTGAAGGTGAGGATAAGAGAAACATCCCAATGCTAGATAAATTATGTGGGATAAAGATTAGATGAGGGAACTAGACATGGTGTCGAGACCAATATGGTATTTCTCAGTGTATCTTTATTTTAGTTTTAAATATTGGCACTTGACACATATATGGAATGACATATCTACTTATTTGGTTTAACTATTGTTTTTTTTATTTTTTTGGGTTCAGAAAGTGATATTGGTCTGTATTTGTTGTGGTATTATTCTAGATATTCATTATTATCATTAGATTTTTATTTATTTCTATTTTTTGTGATACTCTGACAAATAGGGTATAGTCTCTTCATGATACATCTATTATACCCTCACTACTAGTCAGTATCCTCCAGCATATGTTGAGGTGCACTTGAGGTCATGTAAGCAACCATCTTAGGACACCGGTATATGACACCTTGGTCATGATGTAACAAAATTGATGAGATATAAATTGATGAGATATCATATATATAAATATATTTTGATGAGATATCATATAAAGGGGTTCATGAATTATAAATTGATGAGATATCATATATATAAATATGTTTTGATGAGAATTTAACGTGTCATATTTTATTTAGATATATATTATGTTTTGGAAAAGTAATTGCTAACCTAAGACACCCAAGAGGGGAAAATCAACCACTTATGGGAGATAGAGAATTCCACATGGGAGTTAGCTCGTAGAAGGAACTCCATGGTAGAATATGAGAGTGGGCTATATAATGGCCCAACATATTTCATAGTTTGTATATAGTGCTTGCGTAAAACAATTTTGATTCATCCCATTGACCTTGTAGTGGAATAGTACGAACTGTATGGGCATGAGGTGAACTGTGTTATTGGTGATGAACCTAGTGTTATCTTGAACAAATAGTGGGAATGATATCATTGATATAGAGATTCCTAGTAATTTTTAAAATTTATGTGGGATGGGTTATCATGGGTTACTATTCTTGTGATTAAAAATTTTCAAATATAACTATGCCCATTTAATCAGTTAAATTGAAGTTAACCAATCGATCTCATGTATTGTCTTATACCTGAAGCTTTTGAGTGTAGGATTATTCTAGTTTTAGCAGTGCAATTCAACAATGTTCTTTTTCACACATCAGATGATTGAATTGAGATTTTGTGGTCATGTCGTTTTACAACCTTGGTGAATCAAACATGATCAAAGATTCATGAAACTTTATTTTCATGAATAAAATGAATTCCAAATAGATTCTTCCATAGAAAAGAATAATTTGACATGAATATTTTATGTGGTAGTGTTGACTCATATGATCTTCATTTCATGCACATGAGGTGTTCACTATGAAGAGAAACTCGACCTCTTGTAACAAAAGTCACTACTACTATCTTCCTTATAAGGTTTAAAAATAAATAAATGCATAGTATATGTTTAAATAATGAGATTTTTAGGAATTAATAATATTCATATATGTGGAATAAAACATGATATTGAAAGTCAATTAATGAATAAAGTTAGATGATAGAAGCTTTCCCAAAAGTACTTATTCACTGAGGAGAAGACATTGATTCTCTTCTCATTTTTAATCGAGAGGTCTCAAAATTGAGAATATCTAAAGTAATCCTATTCTGAAAAATTAATAGGTTCCATGAGCCCCTCAGATAAAAGAATAAGGGTTACTATATACTCATCTATAGCATGAATAAGAACCGAAAATTCATTTACATGAGAATAAAAACCGCATAACCTTGACTTGTGTGAAACAAACTTAATGAGATTCTACGAAGAACTAGTTAGGAGAAGAAATATATTCTTATGTAAAGATCTATCTTGTGATATTTATTATCTTGTGAAAGAAAGATTAATTATAATCAATTCAGTTCATGAAGATTGAATCATGTATTTACTATTGAGTATGTTTAAATGGATAATAATTTTTTTCATGGGATACACACACAAGATAAAAGATATTGATCATTTACTATAATAAGCTTGGATTTTCGTAAATATTTATTACATCATTTTTGTTGAATATTCTATAAATTACACAAAATACCGTCTAAGAACCATAGTATTATAGTTGCTTCAGATACTGAAAACAAAATCTTCTAATTTGGTGAAATATCTTCAACATCTCTCACAAAGATCATCTCATATAATACTCCTCTCAGACATTACCTACCAGAACATTTTTTCTTAAAATTAAGAAGGAAATATATTAAAGTGTGAGATCATATGCTCAGAAAAGGGTATATATAATATTTATAAATCTATAATCATATGAAACCATAATATAATGAAAATGGTACGTTATTATGAACAAAAATTATGAAGTTCATTCCCAACCTGTCATAGATCATAAAAATGACTCATAGAATAAAACAATATAATTTATAAAAAATGTCCCATAAGGGTGATATATCATTATAAATAAATAATGAACCACCGTTTCATATAAAAAAATGTGGCACCATCATAAATATTATAAACCATTTCATATGTCAAGGTTAAAAACCAAGACTATCAATATAGTGGATTAGGATTGATCACATGGATCCCATTTTGGATTTGGACACACCTATTTACCAAAGTGGATCAGGGAACACATATTTACTATAGTGGATCAAGAAAAACCTATTTCCTATAATAGATCAAGAACATCTACTTGTTTCTAGTTTTTTTCTCATGATATATAAAGCTTTACCAAATGAATTTAAGGGCGATATAGGTCCCACATATCACATAATGAAATAATACATATGTGTAATAAAAGATCATAAAATATTCAACATATCATAACCCATGAAATGAAATAAGATTCATAAATATTTCATCATATCAGAAACTATGAAAAAGAGACAAGTTTCATAAACATTTTATCATTTCATGACCCGTGGATATAAAAGTCTATGACATAATAATTTTTGTATCATGGTGTAAATAATGAAAGAGAAACCATTTTCATAAACATCATGAAATCATATATATATACCATTAACATAATTAATAATAATGGAATCCTTGGTTTATATCTCAAAAAATCATAATATACATCAAATGATTTCATCTTATATGGGGAATGAGTTTGAATGATAAATCACTTGGAATATTTCTTGAGGTAGATAAATTTTTTATCTTTAAAAAAAATAATAATAAATATTCAAAACATATTTTGGAAATAATTTTCTTTAAAAATAACCTTAATAAAATTTATAGTATTCTTAAAATAAAATAATGGTCATGACGATGAGGAGTTTCATTCATGCCTTACACGTTAAAATAAATATTTCTTTCATATTTTTGGAAAAACCCAAACATGAATTTTTTGGAAAAAACAAGAATATTCCATTCAATTTTTTTTTCTAAAATGTTTACAATGGGTAAAATTTTCATTTAAAAATATTAGTATAATAGTAAATTTTTTTAAGAAACCATGTTTTTGGAAGAAAATGGATTCTAACAGAAGATAAAAATAAACCCATATTTTCTTAAAAAAATTTACTCAATTACTTTATGTACCTAAGAGTGTAAACATATTATTATTAATATCTTGAATTGGATAATAAAAGTAATTATTTTCTTTACAAATGGATCATAATATTTTATTATCAGAAACATAATTAGAAACTATCCTGATAAACATTGAGATTATAAAATAAAATCATTACCACTTTGGAAACATTGAAAATATAAGAACCAAGAATGAAAATAATTAAATAAAACAAGGAATATCATGAGGAAAACAAATTCATGTTATGACATGTTAAAGGGAATTCATATTTACCTCATAAAGAAATATATGTGTATAACTTTACATATATATCATAGAAGGTTAATTGACACAAAAATCCCTTGTCACTTCAGAAATTTTTTGAATCATAATACCAAATAAATATTTACATAGAAAAAAAGTAAATATAATGAAAATAATTTTGTTCATTATAGAAAATTAAAAATTGGAAGTTTATACACCACACAAAATAAATGAGTTGATAATTTTCATATGTCTCCCAGAAATAAAAAAGAGACCAGAAATCCCATAACATAAGTTTTTACATACTCAAAACACCTTAAATCCTCATGTATAATAAATAATAGTTTGTTATATATATATTACCAAAAAATAATATTATTTATCATACTATATATGATTTACTTATTCCATTTTACTACCTATTTATTAACAATTCCATGTAAAAATAACATTTCAGGAATAACCACTTTATTTTCCATATATGTCTTGATTTATTATTTTTGGTAATTTTACATTGATCATGGTTACAGAATATATAGAATAATAATCATGAAATAATTATCATATTTATAAATATATTATACTTTTAAGACTAATCATGATTTTTTTGGAGAAATGAAGTATGTTATGATCACATAAATGGTAGGCCATACACACACATGATTGGAATTTCAATTTCTCAACGATCATTATAGAAAGGAGGTAAATAATATTTTATACTTCATAAATGATCATAATATCATAAATAAAATATAATTTCTTTAAATATACTTATACATATCATCCATATATTTTTGTGATAAAAATAGAGAGTCACATCACTTCGTGAATACAGTAGTCCACAGGTACACGGATGGCGTTATCGTCTTCCAGTGAGTGAAATGATAAGAAATAGAGTGATATATTACCTCTTAAGAATGATAAATACTTCATTGATATCATAATTATTTTTATATCACATATATATTTTATCTTTATCCTTGTTATCTTCCATTTAAGGCGTTAGTGAAAACTAATCACATCACTTCACGAGGATGTTGTACGCCATAAACACGAACGACGTTATTGTATCCCCTTTGAAATGGATAGTAAAAAAGGTATATAATATATAATTACTACATAGGTATTATAATTTTTAAAATATCATATATATACATTATATTCATCATCATACCCAATCGTGGGAGGTTTTAATAGTAAATCGAATGGCAATGGTTTGTGAGGCGGTATTCCATCTTACTTACAGACAATGATTTCATAACCCATTTGATGGAAGTGGAGATAATTTTAGCTAAATAAATTAAAATAAAAACATATATTTATATTTAAGTTACTCATGGAATTATATAATTATATTTAGTAATAAAAAACGGAGTTGGAAGAAGAAATAAAATGAAAAGGCTCATTGAAGAACATTGTCTCTTCTATGGGTATCCTTATTAGGGTTGCACCTAAATAATTCATAGTATAGATTAATGCAATAAATAATGATTCTAGGATGATTGTATTTAATTTTAAAATGTATTTGGGAAGGTATTTTCTAATACAAAAGGTTTTTAAGGTGTACAGATGTGAGAAGAGGGGTGGGCTTTTATAAGTGTAGTGAGTGGTACACTTATAATGTTTTGAAAAGAAAATATGTCACCATATTTTTTTCTCTCACCAAGGATAAATAATGGAGTATTATATATACTTATAAATTATAGTGTCTAAAATTTCAATAAATATATTTTATAAATAAACTAGGTCATTTTAACCTTTATCGTTTTAGTTTATCCCCCGGTAAAACAATTTTTAGATTGATTGTGATAATTAATTTTTATGGTTTCACTATTTATTTTTTAAAAAAATTAAGTTGAAATTATTATATAATATAAATTATTCTTATTTCAAATATATAATCCATTTTTATAAATTCAAATCACATAAGTGAAAAAATATAATTTAAAATTAATTCCATAGACGTGATGATAATGCATGTTTTCATAGAAAATGTTCAAAAGTTTACATTGTTTTGATATGTAATTTAAATATTAAATTGATTAAAATGATATAAATTAAATATATATATATATATGAACTAATTTAACATTAAAATTAATTTTTTAAAAAAAATTTAATTTAGAAATAAGTTAAATGATAATACAGTTTCCAATTATAATTCAGTATTTTTCACTATTCCTTAAAAATTAGCTCCTCAAAAAGTTATCAAAAATAAATTCTAAGATAATAGTTATATGAATATTGAAAAAATTATGTTTATTTTTTAAAATAACTTTCTAAAATTGTGAAAAAATGTAATAAAAATATGTGTGCAAATGGAGACGAAACTTCTTTTTAGACAATACACTTTTTAGCGTAAAATTGGATTCATTATTATCACTTTTCTTGAAAAAACATAAGATGAATGTTAAAATTTTGATTTATTATATAATATATATTTCATTATAATCAATAAAAAATTTATTTCATAAATTTATTAAATTAAAACACATTTATGTGAATGAAATATTTTATTTATAAAAATATTTCTTCTCATTTCAAATGGTTCTTATATTATTTTCAATTAATTGGTTTCCAAATAATTAATTTTATATATATGTGTAAACTATATTTTTATAATTTATTTAATGCTATTCAAAACCCCTTCCAATAACTAGGGTATAACTATCACATTAAATAATAATATTAAAAATATCTATCTATTTATTAAAACTGAATGTCACATGTAATGGAAGATAAAATTATTTTTTCTTGTAACGATATTTAATTAAAATTTTGAGAGTAATATAAAATATGGGAAGGATTAAATTTAATAAAAAAACCTCTCATGAAATATCTTGGTGTGACATTCTACCCCCCTTAAAATGAATTTCTCTCTCAAAATTCGTCACTTTGTTACAAACTATTCAGGATACTTCTACCACATTATGTCCTTAGGTTCTCACATAGATTCTTCAATATGATGGTTTTCCCACAAAACATTGACTAGTTGAGTGATCTTGTTTTGTAGAAATTTCTCTATTCGATCCATAATATTTACATGTTTCTCCTCATAAGGAATATAATACACCAACAGTAAAACCTCTATGTTAGTACATGTGGTGGATTAGGTATTTAATTCCTTAGGAGAGATACATGGAACACATTTTAAACTTGAGAGAGTTTTAGTGGAATCACCAAGTGACAATATTTAGTCATAATACTATCAATAGTTTCCAAAGGACTGATATACCTAGGTCTTATGTTTACTTTGTATCATTACCACAATTTTAACCTTTGGTTTCACTTCAATCAATTTTTACTTCATCACTTACTCAAAGATGATGATTTTTTTTATAATATAATTACTAACAGATCACAAGATCCATAACAAAATGATAATTCAGTACTTCTGTCTCTAGTTAAAAAAATTTACTGTGGTTATACAATATGGATAAATCTTGATGAGGTAAAGTAATAAGTTAATCAATCAAATCTCTTATGAAGTTCAACATAAACCATTCCACAAATGGTAAACCATATAACCATACAAAATATTAAAACTTTTAAATAAGGTCACTAAATTTCTCAAAACTAACTTAAAATTAATCTCCCATATATAATAATAGTGGCTCTTGATTTTCACATAACAACCATGTAAATACCTTAATCATATATTCTCTTGAAACATGGTAGTATCTGAAATTACCAAAAACAATTAGTTAAAAAATAAATTATTCCTCAATACCTATATAAAACAATGATTATTTGATATAATAATTAAATATAAAAACACTATACACTCCATCAATGATGGCATAAAACACATTGTTAATAAATCACCAATAAGTTACAAGGAACTCAGTACTATACAATTTAATTTATCTATACCTATCATATCATTAACCCAAAATTATTAACTCAATATTAGAAATATATTATGGGTTACCCTTCCCTTAATCACGTGTTTTCCATTAATATCACATTTCCATTAAATAACAATTCTACATCATTAGTATCATTCAACCTATTTTTACTAATCCTTTTTGAAAAAATTATTCTAAAAAATACTTATATATTTCATAATTCTTTAATTTAAACATAAAAACACTTCAATCATTATACTTCATTATTAAACCATTAACTAGGCTTAATCATTATATTTATTATTACTTATTTCCTTTTATATGTCATTTATAGTCTCTTTATCATCCATAGTAAAACCATTACTCATACAACGTTTTTGATTATCTTCATGTTATTTCCCCTTAGGTAATTGATTTTTATAATTACCAAACTCACCATATTTAAAACAGTAATCCAATGATAATACATTAGGGAGGCCCATATTACCATTCCTTTTTCAAACTGAACTTTTCATTTTCTCTTAGAAATTAATTGCCTTGAGTCATTTTTTCCACACTCAAAACGTTTTCTTTTACCTTTAAAACTTTATCTTGATTTATTATTCCCACATTATTTAAATAAAGGAAATTGAATCTTCTTTCCTCCATGGTCTCCACTACCCAAACTCTCAGAAAACTCTATATATATCTTTATTGGTGAGTCTGAGAGTTGGTCAATGTGTATATTGTTAATCATGTTTCTTGATAAATGATTATTCATAATGAAAATATCCTTTGTTCCATTTATCATCCCATTTTACTACACATTAAGAAATTGCTCATCAAATTCAATAATAACCAAGTTCTATCTGGTTCCCACCATTTACTAGAGTCAATAATCATGGTGTGAGCAACACCAGTCCTAGAAAAAATTACTTATAGTAGGGCTAAATCAGGACACCTTATTTTTAATTTATGAACCCTTAGGTTTATCCTAGTACATTAATAATAATCATCTATTTAAATCCATAATGATTTTTCAACAAGAGTTTGTGAATTTCCAAATCATATCCTCTATGAGTGTCAAATCAAGTGTGTAACAAGGAATATTTTCATTCACCTAGTGATGATTGAGTCTATATCAATGTGATATTTGTATAATGTTGTGTTTTTGGACTAAGTGGTTTTTTGAGGGAATTTGATTTGCTGGAAATTATTGGGCCGTCTAATTTTGAAAACGAGTTTTGAAATGGAATTATGAGAGTTATAACACTTCTGTGTGATGTTTTTGGGAGTGGATGAAGGCCCAATAGGTCCCTTGGGCATCTCATCGAGTTTTGGGTGTTTCAGGGTCAAAAATCACATCTTTTGAGGGTTTTCATAGGGCACATTATTTGTTTAAAACCCTATGACCCCATTAGAAAACCATGCAAAATTATACAGGTGGGGTAGTGGCTAAGCACATGGTCTGAACACAGTTTTTCAAACTATTCACATATCCCACACACATAGTGACAATAGGTAATACCTCTGAAATAACTAACACATGGTTTGTTCATGGTTAGGATAACCGTGTGGGAAAAACTGTGCGGGGTGGCTATGTGTCCAGTTGAGGGTGCATGGTTGGAACACGATTTTCTTAAATGTGCATAAGAAAATGTGTATGGTGACTGATTTTAAAAATTGAATTAATTTAATTATGATTAAAATAAAATAAAAAGAAACCTAATAACCCCCTTTTCCCCTAGTTCTTGCGACACATGCACCTCCCCTCTCTCTCTTTGGGTGTGTGAAACACCCATCATCTCCCTCTATCATTTGAAATTTCAATCGAATTTCCTTTGGTTTTTCATTTGATTATTCTAGGTATGTCATTCCTCTCCCTTTTCAATCTATAGTTGGTAGTTTTTCCTCTCTTTCTCGTTGTATTTCTGTCTGAATGAACCCAAGGGTTAGGGATAACCATATTTTTGTTGTTTCTTCGAGTGTTAGGGAATGTGGTGTGTCTCTCGGTGCTCATTTATGCGGTTTTTAGTGTTCACCACCAAAGTTGATGTGTTTTGGGTCAATTAGGTTTTCTGACACCATCCGAGGTAAGGTTTTATACCCATTTTTTGTTTCTCATTTTTCTTTTTTGGGTCCTTAAGTGATTTAAGGTTCTTGGTAATTATTTTTAGAGCATTTAGTGACTCTAAAAGGCTTACAATCATAAAGAAAGCTACATGTTTATATATATATATATTTATATATATTCTCTGTACATGTTCCCTGATGGATAATTGAATATGTGCATTGGATTTATATATATATATATATATAATGGAATGTATGTGAGTGCAAGTGTGGAGAAATCTTCATCAAAGGAGTCGAGTGCTAAGAGTTCTTCTTGGTCTTCTTTTTAGGAAGGATCCAAAACCATTCCCTTTAATTTAAGAATGATTTAGTTGTCCACTCAATGATTATTTGATAAATTGAATTGTGAATTAAATGCTTATAGACGATAAATGATTTTTTTAGAAATAAAGTCGTTTTTTCATAATAAAACCCCTCCAACATAGGTGCACTATATTATAAGACAAAAAGTATTGATTAGTGGATTAATACATACCTGGTTTAATGTTTTTTAGTTTTTATAAGATTTTATTAATTAGAGTGTTGTATTGGATGTTTAATACATTTCCTATAATAGAGTAAGGAAATGTATTTTTCCTTTATAAGAATTTAAGAAACCATTTCTTCTTTTTAAGTTCCATTTTTATCTCTTCTTTGGAATTTACCCTTACTTGAAATACCCAAGGTGTGTGTTTGTATGCTTTCTTTGTTAGTGGAAGCTTAATTATAACATAAGGGAATTGGTTTCTTAGTTTGGTGATGGGTTTCTTTAATAACACAATGATTATTTTAACTAAATGGTTAATATGGAGTATGAATATCTTGTTCGAAGATGTCATGCCTCCTTAACTAATGTAATGTTAACTTTCCATGCTTGAATCAGTAGAATTTTATAAATGTTAAATTCTTAAAAGAGTGGGAATAATATTTTGGTTGGTTTGAATTTTATAAAGGATTAATTAAAAAAAATAGAAATGTGAGTTGGTAAACACATATTATATTTTTAGTTTTTGAATATTAATTGTAACAAAAAGTGGGTATACTTAGTGGTTTCTTAGATTATTAATTAGGACACATGAGTGGTTATAATCTTGTGATGTAATTTGTTATGTTTTGTGATTAATGAGTGGGTATATTCGTTGTATGGTTTATGTTTTACTATTTATATATGTGTGGGTAGACTCATATGGTGTTGAACATTAAATTATATGAAATGAATGAATGATTTTTTAGATGCCATGGATGACTCCCTATGGATCTTGAATGTGGTAGTGGACATCTTTGGTTGAATATTCCCACTGGGTTTTTCTTCTATTGGATTTCTTGGGCCTTGATACCCCCGAAATATGGCTTTATTTTACTCACATTAGACATATATCTAGAAATACATGCTCCTCAGAGTCCAAATAGTATCTTTACCATGTTTCCATCAAGATTCTGATTAGAATCGATGAGGATGACTTGGTCTTCGCAACTTTGGATCTGATGCTTTGTGGTGTGACTCTTTGAAAAAAAACACAACCATGTGACACATGATATGTTTAGTTATATGTCTTGGTTGTGTCTTGTATTGACATGAGTGATTATACAGCTCGAACATGATTGTTCTGACTCTTTTGGTTGTATATTAGGTCCATGTAATTTAATTGTGCATTACTTACAACAGTCCTGTTATACGATATTGAATTTCTTTTGTAGGGAGCCTTGAGAGGCTATTTTTAGTATCACTAATTTTAATGTTTACATGCCATAAGAATATTTATTTCTATTATTGATTATTTTTTTACATGCACACTACCTTAATTTATATTTAACACAATAAGTTTGGTTAGAAACCATGGGTAATGACCTACTAAGATGTTATCTCACTCTTTTATTAGGTACCATTGGTACTCGAGTAGAAATTATTGTTTGTAAGGCTATGTAACTTTACTTGTTCTATTTTTCTTGTACCTGATTACTTTGGATCACAAGACAGAGTTGGAGGTAAGGATTCTTGTTGGGATCACCATTAGGACATTTAGTTCATTTCTTTACTTGAGTATTGTATTGTACTGAATTGAAAATTATTATTTTGGTTTCCCTTTATGATTTTGTATTACCATCATCTAGAATTTATAACTATATAAATGACTGTTGGACATATTTTATATTCAGTTGATATTACATTTGTCTTTCATTGCTTATCATTACTATATACATCATTTTCCTCTTTATATTTTCTATATGATAAATGACAGTGATACATTGACATATGGGTATAGTCTCCCCGCTATCACCTCTCTTTACCCTCACTGCCAATAGACAACCTTTGGAATATTGGGAGACACACTTGAGGGTATGTGGTGACTGGTCCGAATACTGGTTTAATGGTAAGTCAGGTAGAGACACTTCAAAGTATTATTTGAGGTATTTTTCCTTTGTCTTACTATGTTCGGCTAGTAGACATGATACGAGGAAAGTTTTGATGCTTGTTAAATAGCTGTTCTTAGGAATGATCACCCCAAATAAGGGATATGACCAAGTGGCTAGAGTTAGGATTTTTTTTCATGTTTTTTGATATTACAATTGATTAATATTTCACCTTATGTGATATGTGTATTTTCTACTGCTGATTGATTTATGATATTTATGGTATTTTTTTCTTTGTCCTGGTATGGAAATGATGGAGCATGAAATGCATCATAAAAGGAACTTAGAATTTCACATTCCATGCCATGTAGTTGCATTAGTAGGTTGCCTGCTAATTTTGGTTGTGTGATTGGGTGTTATACCATGATTAGTTATATGTGTTTAGGTAAATTTTAGCATGACTGATTTCATAACATATATAGGTGATTATATTACATGCTACCCCTATTTTTATCATGTTTTACTAATATGGAATTTTCTTGTGTTATCACATGATTTTTTTGATACTGCTTATGATAACATGCTAGATATTTTTTTGTGTAAATGGTTTCATGGGAAGAATTATTTGTTGCATTTACGATGAGAAATAGTTTTTAGTTATAAGGTGTATGTGGACCTTAAAACTAGGAAATGGTAACCCATGTATTCAAACCATTGAAAAATAAGGGATTCTATTTTAAATGTTAAAATATATTGGTTCCCATCAATGGGATCCATTTTCAAATTATGAAGTGTATGAGAGGTTCATGAATTGGTAATTGGAAACACATATTAAATGTAAAGGGATGATGTGTTTTGAAATGGTGTAATGTAAAAATTTATTAATATTTATTTTAAATTAATTAGTTAACTTTCAAAATTCTCTATTAGATCGAACTAGTTTTCTGGAGATTTTTTTATAATATGAACTATTATTGGCGTTATTATTCCAAATTTTAAACAACCACTATTGGTTTACTTTTCTATGATCCTTGGTAGGTTTGCTGGGACACTCATGGGTCACCTTATCTGCTAAAGTGAGTTTATATGACAAATGTTTTAATTATTATGGGATGTAAAAAAGTGTTAAATATTTCAAATGGAATTTTAATAAAACATGTCTATTTTTTCCCGGGGGTATTGGTTAAAATCAAGTGCCTAGTGTTTTGTTTTGAAATTGTACGTGCCATTTTGAAATTAAATGTTCTAGATGTGTAAATATTTAAATGTGAATAAATTTTACCACCTTAAAAATGGAACCTAAAGTGGTTTACTTTATTTAACCCCATGTGTAAGGGTAGTTTTAATGTTTCTAGTGGTATGCTTTGGAACTGAGATGTGAATGTTTATCCATAGGATTTTTTTTTAGAAATGGAGTAAAAGAAAGGATCCAGATCCAGGTGAATTATTTTTTTCTTGGACTGGTGATAGGGTTGACATGTATGCTTTATAAAAGGATGGAACATGGTAGGTAGAAACCGTAATGTATAAACTCCTTGCTAAATTTGTTGAGCTTATAGACACTTGGTGTCATTCGGGTGCTGTTGTCCCTAGTAAAACTTTAGTTTTTAAATATATGACCTTTTTTAGATGGGATTTCAATGTATATGGACCCTTCATTTGGAAATGAGCATCAAGGAATACTTAGTTTAGTAGGTTAGATATGCCACATGCATTGTCAACTACTTCCTAGATCATGTAAACCCATATTTTCTTCAAATATGGACAACTTGATACATCCTCATATGAGTTAATCAGAGTATGATATGATATTAATTTGATCAATTTTATTTGTGATCCATCTAATATTTCTTTTCATTGGGTTGAGAACCTAGGGATAGTATTTATGATGTGTTGTTTTCTCTAGTGAAATTGGGGTAGTATGTGTTAGTAAATGCGGTACATGTTGAGTGTTTGATGTGGTAATAAACCAGTTGAGTTTGGTGTTATCATTGATCCTTATGATTTTGAGTAAGTTCTGAAGTACACTCCAAAGTAGTGTGATAGGGGAATCAATGAAATGAGTTTGTCCCACTACTCGAGAGGACTATTTGGGACACGAGTGTTTTGACACACTGGTCGGTTTGATCTTTTCTTTCATGCCAAATCCTTTATCTTATGTGAGTGTGATTTAGAGGCGCGCCACTTTTTTCCTTGTTGTTATTTTCTCTTCTATATAGAAAGAGAAAAACCACAATGGTCCATTTTGGTATTATGAGTTTAGGTTTAACACCTTTTGGTTGGTGAGTTTTGTGAATGTAAATGCTTTCTTGGTAGCTCAATGTTGATATTGTTGGACATGACAGAAACCTTTGAGAAATTATATTATTCTCATATAGACTTTGGTTATTAATCATTATAGATCATAAGATTACTCAGGTGATAAATTTTGTGATCTTTTAATGGAAATGCATCAACAGGTGAAGCCAAGCTTCTTCTAAAAGAATTTTACCAGTAATGGTTTGATGAATCTTCTTGGTAAACTTTGGTTTCCTCTTAGTGTACTCTTCTGAAAGAGATGAGCATGTACCCTATATTTTCATCATCTTAGATGCACTAATATGGTGTCAGTCTTACAACGTGCTAATTTTAAAAACATGTTGGGATATTTTGACATCGCTATCTATATTGTATATTAGATGTGACTCTTGGTTAATTTGGTGTTATACATGGGATCCTACATAGGAACACCTTATATGGTTTATTGGACACTAGTCTATTCTTTAAACATGAATACCTGGAGAATGATACTATTGGATTAGTAAATGTTTTTCTGTGAACATTTTTTCTTTTTACCAACATATCACTTGTAAATATGGGGCATAGGCTACCTTGGGTTAGTTCTATAGAATCAAGTTCAATGAATCCGAGGTTACCCTATAATTATATATGGGATCATAGGTGTCATTTAAATGGTAATGAATTCTAGTGGGAGGGATATGGGTTAAAACTTTCTTCATGTAGTGGCATGACGATTTAAAAATAACCACAATATTTTTTATGGAACGGGTGACACTAGAAGTTTGCTATAGAATTTAATGGGAATGTTCTTTATAAATAAAAAATTCCTTGGAAAGGCACCAATTTTTTTTAAATACACTAATTGTCATATATGAGTATTTGAGGATAGTCTACTGGTGTGGCTTGATGTGTTATCTTTATTATTTAGTGTATACTGTTTATGATGATTTTTTTAAAATAATGTCACCAGTTTAAGGTGTGTGTGGTTTATGGGTTGGAAATGAAATTTGAGGAAATCACACGTGGCCATTTTTTATGGTTCAAACAAGATTTGAACGTTCCCTTTTAGTGAGGTCCCTTTTATAACCTCAAGAATATTCGGGTTCACCGAGTTAAAGAAAAAATGCATGTAGCTTCACTAGAATACTTAGGGGTGTGAGTTGTAGGTTATTATGATGGTGGATGTACTATAGTTTGGAATTGTTTGTTAAATAATTAGACCCTTGGTGGGGATCACCAATGGGATGATGTTTAATGAGATGATGATGTTATCATATCTAAGTATTAGCAAGCTAGGTTAAGTTCCATTTTAATTTTTTAGGTGGAAATCAATAGTTGGCTCTAGTTTTGATGTATTAAGTGCCATATGCTTAAGAATTTATTGGAGTCGTGTTTGGTGCTTTGAAATTCATTGCAACCATTTCAATGACAATTCAAGACCATAGTAGGTTAAGTGATGTTTCTTTTGTTTCTGGATGCTTCATAGGGATGTGAAATTCTATGGTGGAGATATTGTTGACTCCAATGTTTTTGGACCGGGTGGTTTTCTGATGGAATTTGGATTTTTAGTAATTACTGGATGGAAAAATTTTAAAACCAAGATTAGGAATGAAATTTAGAGAGTTTTAATTATTTAATGTGATTATTTTGGATTGGGTGAAATGTCGATAGGTCAATTGGGTGTCTCATTGTATTTAAAGAGTGTTGGGTTTGTAAATTTCTTATTTTGATGGTCTGTAGAGGGTTCATGGTTTGTCTAAAATCATGTAGCCCCAGTAAGAAACCATGCAACATTATGTAGGTGGGGTAGTGGAAGTGCACACACGTTGCATACATTTTTCAAAAAAGTGTTCCTAGCCCACACAATCAGTGACAAGAGGTAGTATCTAATAACTATTCTCTATATTTTTTGCGCATGGTTAGGCTAACCATGTGGGAGAAACCATGCAGGGTTCTCCAAGTGTCCATTAAAGAGCACATGATTTTCTAAACTGTGCATCCCAAACCCTATGTGGTGGCCTATTTTAAAAATTACATTAATTTAATTACGATTAAAATAAAATAAAAAGAAACTTATGAATCACCCTTCCCCTGGGTCGCATGACACATACACCAACCCTCTCCCTCTTGGTGCATGACACACCTCTTGGATCCCTCTCTGGTTAGTAATTTCAACTGAATTTCCCCCAGTTTCTCTTTCTATTCAGTGAGGTAAGGAATTATGATCTCTTATAATATTTGGATGAAAATTTTTCCACTATTTAGTGCCTGATTTTAGGCTGACTAAACTATAGTGTTTGGGATAAACAAATTGTTGTCATATCTTTTGGAGTCAGGGCATGCAGTGCATCTCTCAGGAATCCTTTGTGCAGGTTTCTGTGTTCTCTACCAAAGGAAATGTGTTTTTGGTAGATTATATTTTCCACCACCATCTGATGAAAGGTTTTACTACCACAATTTTGTTTCAATTCTTCATTTTTGAGTCCTTCTGGGATTTAGGGTCATTAGTAATTATTTGTAGAGTGTTTAATGACTTTGAGAATGCTTGCACTCATATACAAAGTTACCTGTATATATATATTCATATCTTCTATGTACATGATCAGTCATGGAAAGTGTAATTTGTTCGTTGGATTAAGGTATATATATTGGAATGTTTGTGTGTAAAAGTGTGAAGAGATCTTTGTTAAAGGTGATGAGTTCTGAGAGTTTGACTTGGTATTCGTTTTACGTAGGACCCCAAACCTTTCCCTTTAATTTAAGAATGCAGTAGTTGTTTGATTATTAATTCATTGATAAATTGATTTTTTATGAAATTATTAAATATGTTAAATGATTTGTTGATAAAAAAAGACATGATTAATAATAAAATCACTATAATATAGGTCCACTGTCTTCTAAAAAACTATTCACTAGTCATTTAATGAAAACTAGACTTAATGATTTTTAGTTTTTTGTTTTCTTTGATGGCATATCATGATGTAATACATGTTTAGGACATAGTTTATAATGGATTTAGGAAATTTAGTTTTCTTTTATTAGTTTTTACTATACCATTTAACCTTTTATTTGACACTTTTTCTTCTTAATTTAAATTTTCCCTTACTAGTACCACCCAAGGGGTGAGTTTATATCCTTTCATAATTAGATTAAGCTTAATTATAATATAATGGAATTGATTTTCTTGGTTCAGTGACGATTTTCCTCCATTACACATGGATAAATTTGACTAAATGGTTAATATGGACACAAATAGATTGTCACGAGATGTCCTACCTCCTTACTTAATTTGATGTTGACATTCCATGTTTGAATTGGTAAAATGACTTAAATAGTAAAATGTAAAAGAGCAGGAATACTCTTTTTGAATGTTTTAATAGTTTATTATCTTACTTAAACAAAATTATAAATGTGAGTGGATAAAATAATATTATGTTTACATGTTTTGAATGTGAATTGTAACAACGAGTGGGTATACTCATTGGTTGAATAGATTATGAATTGGGATAAATGAGTGGTTATAGTAATGTGATGTAAATGGTTATATTTTGTGATTAATGAGTGGGTATACTAACTATATTATTTGAATGTAAATGGTTCTATATGAGTGCGATGAATCATATGGCGATGACTGTTAAATGATATGAAATGGATGAATGATTGTATAGATTCCATGGATGGATCTCTATAGATCCATAATGTGGTAGTATAGAAATTAGGTTGTTTATTAACCTTGGGTCTTGATTTTGTGGGATGTATTGTTCCTTGCTTCCCCTTGGATCCATATTTCATAGGATCACCTAGGACATGTCTAGAATGGCATGTTCGTCAAACTCTAACTGGTGCATTTACAAAGGTTCCATCGAGATTCTCATGGGAATCGATGAGGATGCCTTGGTCTTAGACACCTTGTATTTGGACCTTTGTGGTCTGACTCCTTGACATATATAATGGCTAGGAGGTATGTGATACATTCGGTTATACAACTTGTCCATGGTAATTTGTCACCCGAGTGATTATACAGTTTGTTCATGAATGTTCAGACTCTTCTCATTATACTGAAAGGTTATGATTGATTTGGAACATGTGCTATTCATGAAGGTTTTGGTGGTATAATGTGTTTGGATGAATAGAAAGGAAGTGTTATTTAATTGTGTATTATTGCAGCTTCTTTGTTATAGGAGCTTGGCTATATTGTGCATGGAGCCTTGAAAGGTTTTTTTAGTATTAATGGTTTAGCAGTTCACATTCCATGGGAATCATTACATTTATTACTTATTATTTTTTACCTTCTCTCTACCATAAATTATATTGAAAGAAATGGATTGGGTTAGACACCGTGGGTGCATGCCTATTGAGATATTATCTCACACCATACTAGGGTATCATTGGTACCTGAGTAAACATTATTATTTGCAGGGCTATGGACCTATACTTGTTCTATTTTTCTTGATCTTGAAGTGTTGGGAGAAGAAGGCTAAGCCAAAGATCAGGATTCTCAGGGGGATCTCATTCGGGATTTTTAGTTACTTTATATACTTGAGTCCTGTGTTGTATTAAATTGAAAAGAATGGTGTTAGTTACCCTTTTAGCATATGTATCATCATCTGGAATAAATAATTGTATTAAATGGAGTTGGAAATATTCTATATTCAATTGATATTATATTTTCCTTCCATTTATTATCATTTCTTTATATTTCATCTACTATTGCTTGCTATTTACTATTTAAAAAACTGATGTGATACTTCCACATGAGGGTATAGTTTCCCCGTTATCACATCTCTAGACCCTTGCTTCAAGTCAGCAAACTTTGGAGTATATGGAGACATTATTGAGGCCATTTAAAAGCCAGTCTAGATACCAGTTTAATGGTAATAATGTTCAGAACATTGCAATATTTTTATATTTAATACCACTAGGTACATTTCTTCAAGAGCCACATCCACTTTTAATATGAATACATGGATGTAATATCTTGGAAACCCCTTTTTCAGTCCTTTATCAAAATCCAAAAAAACATTTACCCAGACTTTGACTCATCCTTAGACTTATAATTAGATACATACCTAGAAATATCCTTCTAAATATACGTAGGGAAATCACGAAATTTTTCACATAATAGTATCCAAAGGTTAACCAAACCTTTCTTCTGATACCAAATATAGTGACACATGATTCTCATATAATGCTATTACTTATTTTTGGATGAATATTCAATAAATTACACACAAAAATGTGAATGGGGACCACATTATTTCAGTGTCTTCAGAGACTGGATACACACGATTCTAATTTGGTGAAAAATATTCCACATCTACCATAAAGATCTTATTACATAGTACTCCTCTTAGGCATTCCCTAACTAAAAATTTCATCATAACCTGGGGAAGGAAAAAAATGTGATCTTAACTTATCAGTAAATATAAAAATAATAGATATCAATCTATGACCAATTGAAAGAATAATATAATAATATGGGTATGTTATAATGAACATAACTTATCATGTTTATACAAAACCTATCATAGATCAAAAACAGGAGTCATAGAATAAACCATTATAATTTATAAAAAATGTCCCATAAGGATGATAAATCATCATAAATAAATCATGAACCATAATAACAAGTCATGAATGTGTGGAATAATTATAAATATAAAAAATGATTTTATTGGTCAAGGTTAACTACCATTTTCAATAATATAGTGGATTAAAACTCATCACATGTTTTACATTGTGGATTTGGACACGCCTATTTCTTAGTGGACCAAGACACAAATTTTACCATAGTGGATTAGGGTGTACCTATTTCCCACTCTGGATAAATCCCATTGACCTGTTTCTATTGTTATCTCGTGATATATAAATATTTACCCAATGATTTGGAGGGATATTTTGATCTTTCCAGAAAAATAATGAAAATAATACAAATTTATCTCACCAGATCTTAAAACATTCATCATATCATAACCTATTAAATAAAATGATCTTAATATAAATTTAATTATATTATAACATGTCAAATGTGATAGTTTCCATAATCATTTCATCATTTCATTATTGTATGAACCTGGGATAAAGAAGCGGGTTTGGTAATAATTTTATCATGGTATAACCTGTAGTAGATAAATGAGTTTCACAAACCTAATGACTTTAAAAAAATAAAACATTTAGATAAATAATAATATTGGTATCACTAATTTAAATTTATAAAAAATAATAATTTACATATGATGATGTCATCTTAGACAGAGAATTATTTTTAAAGATAAATAACATCGAACTTTTCTTGAGGTAGATAAATTTTATTTAATAATAAATTTTTGAAAAAAAAATTCATAAAAAATTTTCAAAATAGTTTTATTTGAAAATAAACTTGAAATATATTGAGGTAAGATTAAAATAAAATAATTTCTAAGATTATGGGGAGTTTTTTTAATACTCTACATATTAAAACAAAGATTATTTTCAGATTTTTTATAAAATAATAACATTTTTTTTGAAAATTAAATGAATATTCCTTTTATTTTTTAAATATTATTAAAGGGTAATAATGTATTTTAAAAATAATAAGATAATATTAAAACATTTTCCAAAACATTTTTTGAAAATATATCATTGGATAAAAATAGATTTCTGACCAAAGAGATAAATAAATTCATATTTTTTTAAAATTATTTTCTAAATAATTTTAATAGAAAAATAGAAGACTTTTTTAAATATTAATACAATTAATAGGATAATAATATTCTTTAAATTAATTATAAATTTATCATATGATTTTATCATAAAAAATATAATGATAAAAATTCCTGATAAACAATAAGATCAAAACATTAAATCATTCCCACTATGGAAAATTTTAAACTTAAGTACCATGAAGTAAAATAATTAAATGAATGATAAAATATCATGTGAATAAATAAATTCATGAAATAAACATCAATGGGTATGTATATACACCTAATAAAGGAATATATAAGCAGAACATAACTTATGTCTCAAAGAAAGAGTATTGAGACAAAAATCAATTATCGCCTTTGTAATTTTATGAATCACAATACCCAATAAATAATAACATAAAATGAAAAATGAAAAATAATTAAAACAATATTATTCAATATAGAACCTGAAAAATGGTTAATTATATACAGAAAACAAAAGAAACAAGTGGTGAATTTGCATATGTCTCTCAAATATAAAAGATACAGTAGAAATCCCTTACTATAAGTCTTGACTTACTTAACACTCATTAGAATATTATATATAAAAAATTTAAGAATATTATACATTTATTATATAACTACACTTATATATTTCTTACCATATATGGTTTACTTATATTATTTTATTACGCATTTGTTAATAATTCCATGTTAAAGTCACATTTTGGGTGATAACTACTTTGTTTTTTGTATATGTATTGATTATTATTTTATATCATATTAATTTTATCAAGTTTCCATAATTTAAAGAATAAAAATCATTAAATAATTATCATATTTATATATAAAATATACTTTTAATACCAATAAACAAATATTGTTTTGAGAAATTATGAAAGTTATGATGATGTAGACTGCATGTAGTACATGTACATGAGTAACATTTCCATTTTCAATGATATTTGTGGAAAGAGGGTATGTAAAATTATATCTTTAAAAAGTAATAATAATATACAAATTAACATATAATTTCATCAAATATTCTAATAAATATCATCCATGTGGTGTGGTGATGAAAAGATAGAGTTACATTGCTTTTTGAAGGTAGTATTCCCCACAAACCCGAACAATGGAATCATCTTCTAGAGTGTAAAAAGGTAAGAGAGAAAATGAAATATTCTATTTTTATAAGAATAAATATTACATTAATATATTAAATATTTCATTCATATAAAATATATTTATTTAATTTAACCTTATTATCTTCAATGTAAAGCGTTAGTGAAAATGGATCACATTGCTTCATGAGGCGGTAGTCCACTATACACACGCACAACGTTATCGTATCCCCTATGGAATGAAAAATAAAAAGGTATATATTATTCAATAACTAATATGGTATAATAATTTTATAAATATCAAAAATATATTCTTTATTTTCATCATCATACCCAAAATTCAGAGGTGGTAATTGAAAAATAGTTGATATCAATTCGTGAGGCAGTAGTCTGTCGTACACACGAGTGATGATTATGTAACACAATTGATGGAAGAGGAGATGGTTTTAGGTTGTTAACTAAATATAAAAAAAAATAATTATATTTAATATACTTAGGTTCTTATATCATCATTGGTTAATAATAATTTAAGGATGCGGGGGAAGAAATAAAATAAAAACATTTGTAGAAGAACATTAGCTTTACATTAGGTATCCTCATTTGGTTTGCACCAAAATCTTACCTCAGAAGGATTTGTGACATAAATAAGGAATAAAGGATAATATGAGGGAATTTTTTACCATATTTTTATATATAATTTTCCAAAATAAAAAGGGTTTAAAGCTGTGAAAAAGAGAGGAGAGGGGGTGGGTTTTATAAGTGAGGTGAGTGGCAAACTTGTAATTATTTGAAAAGAAAAATATGTTCCCATGTTTTTATCATGAAACAAGGCTCGAAAATGGAGTATTATATATAATTGTATATTATATATTCTAAAATTATCCATAAAATTGATTTTATAAATTTTTTTAGGCAAATTGTTTACTCATATCCTTCTAGTTTAACCCTTTGGTAATCCCATTTTTTACTATAACTACAATAATTACTATTTTTTTACTAATCATTATTGAAAAATAAAATATTTTAAATTATTAGATAATATAAATTATTCTAATTAAAAATATAGAAACCATTTTTCCAAATTAAGATCATTTAACTAGAAAATATTAATTTTAAATTAATCGTTGAGAAGTGATGAGAAAACGAGTTTTCAAAGAGAAAATGTTCAAACATTTATAATGTTTTCACCTCCAATTTCAATAGGAAATTGATTAAAACGAAAGATATTAGATTAATATATATATAACTGAAATAATTTTATAATTAAACAATATAATATTTTATTTAACTTTAAAATTAATTTAAATGTAAAGATAATTTCAATTAAAATTCAATATTTTTAACTATTCATAAAAAATTAGACTTTTCATAAAACATTCAAAAATTTACCCTGTCATAATTTTGATATTATGATTTCAAAAATTTATTTTATTTTTTAAAATAAATTTTCTAAATGTTTCAGATATTAGATATAAAATAATTGTAGAAAAATGTGAGAAAACCACTTTTTAGAAAAATGCGGGTTTAAGAGTAAAATTGGATTTATTCGTGTCTCCTATATAGAAGACTCAGAAGATGAATGTTATTAAATATATAATATATATATCATTAAAAAAAATTATCCAAAATTTTTTGGTTTAGTTTTTGATGTGAAATACTTTTGTCTGCATTAAAATAGTTTATTCAGAAAAAGAATTCTTTTCTTTTTAAATGGTTTTTATTTTTAATTATAAATAATTCTTCCCCAAATAATTAATTATATATAAATGTGTAAAGAATATTTTCATAATTTTGTTAATATTTCTTATACCCTTCATTCCAATGACTTGTTAATTAATATATTATAAAATAATAATATTAATATTATCTCAAGGTTAGTTAAAACTCAATATCACGTGTAACACAAGATAAAGTAAATGTTGTGTGTAATGAAAAATGGAATCAGTGTTACGTGTAACATAAAATATCAAAAATATTAAATTTTATTTAAAAATGTATTTTATAAAATCGCTTGGTGTTATATATACAATACATGATATTTATATCAAGAATCTATACTCATTTACCTGAAGGATATTAAAATAATAGGGGATAAGGGTGTCCATATGTTACATGTAAATAAGAATGAATATGAATATGTGAGTATAGAAAAGTATTAAAAATTGAATTTCAATTAAAGGAGAAACAATTTAATGGACATGTATTGAGAAAACGTGCATACATTCGATACCGATTTAAAATATAAGCACTAGATAAGTGAGTGTATATTTAGTTGAGATAGCTGAAACAGACTGATAAATATCCATTAAAATAAAAAATAAATTTATATATATGATAGGTTTTGTAACTTAGTGAAGTCCCATGAATGTTGTGTCATACATTAATGTAGATTAATAAATTCACTTTTTTATGGTTTTTATGAATATAATTAATTGAATTCTAGAATGAAGCCAAAAAGAATATTAGAATAATTCATATATGAATTATTATTGTATTATGTTTTTGAATGAATATTTTTTCATAAAACGATATCTAAAGTGCAGTGCAATTAAGTTTCAAATGTATTGGATGAAAAAATAAGAACAATTGGGAAACAATAATACATTCCCTATTAAAATCATTTCGAATAGAAATAAATTAATTATGAAGATATTGAGATGAAAATACATTGGCTCAATAATAAAAGAGGTGGGTTTTCATTATAACAAGTCTATAAATTTAGTTAACATGAAGGAATAAGGGAACTTACACCAGATACCAAATTGAGCTTTGATTATCATTTGGGTAGAAGAATAATTATAAGATTCCCATTCAAAAACATATTCATATTATTGTGTTTGAAATCCGAAGAATAATAAGAAGTGAAGATTTCCGTTTGATTTTTTTAGGAGAAACAATTTCTTGCCTACTAATATGCAAGTAACAAAGGGAAGAATAAGTTAGTTGAGTAAAGAAACAACACTATGAAATTCAAAAGATTTTTAATATTATTGAAGACTTGGTTGGAGTTACATAGTAACATAAAAAATAAGTCATATAATATATTCAGTGTGGTACAAAGAACCAATAAGGGGTTTCAAGTTTTAGTAGGTTATAACCAGTCAAGGGAAGAAGAATTGTTTCATTCCCCATCCTAAATGGAAGGGACCCACACTAGCTAATGATGTTCTCTTAGCTAAACCATTTTTACTTGAAATCTCATTATAGTGGTGAATACACATACTAGACATCACCATACAAGAAAAGTAAAAGATAATCATATTTATAAGTGAACATTTTAATAAAAACTCAGATTTTTTTTGATTAATGATTCCATATACTTTCATGTGGAAAGAAAAAAAGTGCAGGATAAATAAGATCCTAATAAGTATGAGATGTAAAAGGATAAAAATTTATAATTAGTGAAAAATTTCCAAACAAAATTTCACCACCCCCTTAATTTGAGTGTATCCCAAACTGTTCCTCTTGATTGGTATTAGAGTTAAGGTTCACCTCTATTCGATTCTATAATTTTAAGTTATTCTCTTTTAAATATTTTAATTTTTTGTTGTGTTAACAATAATGTGAAGTTTTAGTGAGGATTCAGTTTTATTGTCACGACCCGTCCTCAGGGCCCATGTCGTGACTACCCCAAGCTCGCCTTCCATAGGCCAGGGGCTGGCGACTAGCACCAAAGGCGTAAATCCTGATAACTGGGAAGGCATTGCCTTTATAAAACATAAACACATCCAACCTGAGTACAAGTAGAAGTAATGCACTAAGTATAAAAGAATGTGATGAAAAGTAAATGGGCTAGAATACAAACGCAACTGAAAATTACAACTACAACTGAATGAAATTACAACAGAAAAGACAAACAACATGAAGGTGTTAAACTACTCCAGGATAATCATCCGAAATTCCCACCTGAAGGGTAGGTACAGATGGCCACCTCAGCTCTCCACGTCCATCTGTCACCTCCGGGTACCTTCTCTTCGCAAATTCCACCTCCAGGTACCGTCTCATCGTGAAGTCCAACTCTGGGTACCGTCCATCTCTACAAGCCTCAACCACGATCAGTGTTGTCTGTCATCTGCATCCAACACAATGAAGTGCAGACATAACCCGTGCAGGGGTGAGTATAACGATACTAAGTAGGGACCCCAAGACCCTCAAGGTCTCACTAAATCAAACAAGGATAACCACAAAGAAGGATCTCAACAGATAACCCTTACTTAGGTATAATCCCATACTTATACCTAAAATTATTAAGTAACCCATCTTAATCATGAGGAAACACAAAGGTCATGAAATCAATGAATAACCACTACTTAGGTATAATCCCATACATATACCTAAGTTATCAAGTGACCCATCTCAATCATGATGTAAAAAAAAATGTCATTGACTCAGATAAAACCAAGATTTCAATTAATGATAACGAAACCACAACTGCTGCAGAGATCTTCCTATGATGATTATAGTGATACTGTCACAACTCCGAGGCACTGCTCACTAACCTTGGACTGCTGAAGTACTCCTCTTGTCGAGCACCGTGGGTCTGCCACCCAAACACAGTAGTACTCCCCGCCATGGGTCTGACACCTCAAAAAGTAGTGCTCCCCCTCATAGCCTACATTGGTACTCCTTCTGTTGAGTACCGCGGGTCTACCACCCAAAAAAAGTAGTGCTCCCCACCGTGGGTCTGCCACCCAAACACAGTAGTGCTCCCCACTGGGCTATACAAGTCACTCCGACTCAAATTGAACAAGCAGTCATCAGGTCTCAGCCAGCTACAAAGTCTTCGTACTCAGTACGCTCATTTCCAGGAGGGTCCGCTTTATGAACTACTGGTCGATACTTCCAAGTGTCATGTAATCTCACGTGGAAGTATCTCAAAGGACCGCCTCATCATAGGCGTCTCAACACAATAGACGACGCGTCAATCGGATGCCCGGTTGGTTTCGTGTACGAACCAACCTGACCATATCTCACATGTATCCCGAACTCCCATGGGTATACTCAAAGGAACCATTTCTCAATGAGATTACCAATACCGCTGACTATTCGTCACACAGACGTCCAACCTGAGAGTTATTAGCTTTTCCGTTCTAGGGGCCCGGTTGGATTTCGAGTACAATCCAACCTGGCCATACTCCAACTGCATCCAAACCTCAGGTGAAGTATACCAAAAGAACCATCTCACTAAGAGGAATACAAAAAAGTTGACGACACATCAATCGGACGTCCGGAGCTCAAGTTACAAGCGTTTCCGCATCAAGGGCCTGGTTAGTTTTGGGTTCGAACCAACCCGGCCATAATCATACTTTGCCTAATCCTTGAGTTTAAAATACCGAAACGACCATCTCGATCTGATGAATCCTACGCAACTGACAGTGCATAGATCGGAGGTACACAAATCATGTTATGGGCATTTAACTGAAAATGTCCGAAAATAGGGGGTTTGGGCCCGGTCAGACCCGCCCCAATACCCCCTGGGTCGGATCAGACTTGGTTGACCCGACCCAGGTCCGGGTCCAGCCCGGAGGGGTGTGGCCCGAACCGACCGGCACAATCCGACCCAGCTAGGGGAGCTGGCTCAGCACGTTGGCCGAGCACGTCGCGCTGAGGGGGGGGGGGGGGGACGCGGACCCCCGTTTGTAACCGATGGCGCTAGATGGTGCCGCCATGCCTCCCATAGCCCGCCCGACCGCGGGGTCTGGTGCTTCATTTTCATGACTATGCCTCAGCGGATTTCTTCCAGTAGCGCACTGGGGCACTGCCGCCTCCAGGCGGCCGGATGGTTCCGGCAGCCACCTCCGGTCACCAGTGCTGCCGCACCGGTGCAGTGCGCTGGCAGTGCCTTCTACGGACCACTGGATGCGTTCTGGTGGTCCGATTTGCCTGTCGTCTATGCCTGTGGCTCTCCTGGGACCCGACCTTCACTGCGAAGGTTTCCATATGCCATTTCAGCTCCAGTTCATCATTTCCCATCAATCCGCATACAAAAGAACAACCAGCGGAGGGTCGTCGGGCCGTGTTTTTTTGGCCCACGCCCTCCACGTTAGGCGTTATCGATTGGCAATAATAGAACACATGATTTGAACATTTAAAAGGATATAATTTATTCAAGAATAAATTATACTAACATCAAATAAACAAACTCTCATTCTCATGAGATAAAACCACTCAAATGAGAAATAAATAAAATTCCACTACTATTCCCCCACAAATAATTAGTCCAAACCCGTAAATAAAAACATTCGCAGATCAACTTGATAATGAGTTTATCCACATTCCTTGTTTTATAAGGGAACAATCATGGGAATATTAACATTCTCAAATTAATCCCCTAACTCTATAAATATTCATGGTAGCCGAGCATCGTGGATGACGGTGTTACTTCTGTCGTCATAGGAGAGCACCCGAAGAAGAATTGACGTCTCCTCTCTTGTCATGTGATGAAGAAGATAGAGGGCGCGTCATCGTTCATCGTGGAAAGGAGTGTTGTTCTTCACTGGAGGTTTTTTGTTCTTCAACAAGGGAGGAATACCCCTCTTCCATCACAAGCTCTCTCTCAAGAGGTTTCGCCCAACAAAACAAATGCCAACCTAAATAAAATAATACTTCACATTATTTTAATTAATCTTGCCAAGCCATTCAAATTTTTAATCAAATAATTAATTAATAGAATAGGTTCCATTAATTAAATAAGGTGTGTTGGAAAAAGTCAAAGAGAAAGAGAGAGAAAAGTAAGAGTTACATAAATAAGAGAGATTAACTTATTAAAGTGAAAGGTTATCATAATAAAAGAAGAAGAAATTAAATCGGGGTTTATGAGAGTTAAGTAAGATTAGAGGTTGGGGCTCATGTGGGCCCCACCTCTGATTTACCCACACTTGGAATAGTTTAACTTCCATGATATAAAAATAAAATTGTTCCACAATTTTATTTATTTTAAACTAAAACCCCAAATAATAAAACTCAACCTGCTTAAAACACAACTGTGGTAAAGGTCCCCTTAAGAAATTACCGGTGCTGTGAGTTCATCAGTGCCCTTATATTTCAATTCCGAGCACCGGTTCAAAAGATAGAAAAACCCGCTCGTTCGTTCACTGAACGTACCCAAGCTAAACTTTGGAAATTGATTCTGGGCACACCAGACCTCGGAATCAAGTGCCATTAGAAGCTACAGACTCGTAAAATTTCCAAAGAAATTAAGAAAAAAAATTCATTGAAATTTCCAGGTCTTTACATTACTCAGACCTTAGGGCTTTACATCCCTGTAAAGCTTTAACATACACTAGGGAAAACAAAAGGAGGTCTGAGCATGCATCTGAGCCTCCCGCTCCCAAGTGATCTCCTGGAGGTTCCCGTGCTGCCAATGAAAGCGCACAAGAGGAATCAACTATCCTCGTAGGACCCGCTCCTCTCAATCCTCAACCTTTACTGGAACCCTATGAAATTCACCCCTTTCATCGATATCGAGCTCTCCGTGGTCAGTGATGACTGATAGGTCTTTCACACATCTCCATAGACCTCGTCGAGGTGAGACCCGTATAAAGATGTGGTCGCCATCCTCGAACGCTAGAGGCCTCGGTTCCCTGTTTCGAACTGAAAACACAAAAACTCATGCTACCACGAGGTTAAGGTTGGCCGACTCAAGAGTGATCGATCACTCCCTCCTATGCATGATTCCATCCTATGCAGCCTGGGGTTTCCTTTCGACGATCAAGGAAAAACCCATCCCAACGTTGTAGGTAAACCACAACCCTTTTTGCATAATACCGTCAATTTATGTATGAACTGTGGTTGCCCAGTCCATACCCAAACTAACGTCGTAAGGCCTCGATGCTGCCACCAAGAGGTTCCAACCGAAACACTCACCTCTAGGGTCAGATCACACCATCGGTGTAAGTGTGATTATCGAGTCTCCTCTTAAGGTATCTCCAGACATGAGGGTCAAGTCAACGTCTTAACCAGAAACTCTAGGTCTAGGACAAGATTCGTGGAAGGAAGGGATGATTTGTATCAATGTATATTGTTACAGAAGCTAGTAGTAGACATTGAACATACCTTGAATCATTCCTAGAGCCCATGGGTCAGACTTTTTGACCACGTGCAGCTACTATCTTCCCCTACCCTTCTGTTCCGAGAGCCTGGCGGGGACTACAATGTTGGGTGGTTGTAACATGTCGAAAAGTACACCACCACATGCTGCTCTCCTAGCACTGCTTCCACGTCTGATACTCTGTAGATTCATCTGTCCTTACCACTTTCTCTTCTTAAAACATTTTACACGCCCAAGTCTCCAAGACTGGAACCAGTTTCTTACTTTCCCACTGTTAAACTTTACTGGTTGTATCCACTCAGCCAAAGAATTCTCAACCACAAAGGTTCTCTCTAGCACCCTAACATAAGTTGGAATGTATAGAGGAAGAGTGATACCTCATATATACTTTAAACACACGTCGATCAGAGGTACGAGCTCTAAAGAACTAATAGAATCGTAGTCAGCAAGTACCAGGAAATATTGGTACACCTCGATGACTGCTCAACTTCCGACATGTTATCCTGTCGAAGCTGTATAGATCTAGAAAACTCTCATCCACCTCCTCAAGCCAGTCCTCAGCCGCCTGTGAGTCGGGTTCTCCTCGAAACATAAGGGGTATCTGACGATGAAACATGTGTAAGGCAATGAACCAATATGTGTCATCTACCAGTACCGCCGGTTGAAACAGGTGACCATCACGTAGTGATATAGCTGGCACACTACCTGAAGGTACTATCTCAGGCATCGGTCCACGTACCAAAGCCTCATCACTATGTGGACCAACCTCATGGTCACTCACTAGGAAAGCACCAGTAGCTAAGTTCACCATCTGCTTTACTAGTGTCTAAACTAGTTGTAGAACTCTAGAAATCGCCACCATCCAGTCCTCTAATGCCTGGAAATCTGTCTCACCTCGTAACATCGGAGGCCTCTGCTACTAGAACTCATGAAACACGCTCTGTCAGCATGCACCGTCCACTAGTATGGCTGGTGGAATCTGCTGCCTAACAGGTGGTGGTGCTGTTGGTACACCACCCGAAGGTGCCAACATAGAAAGAGGGCCCTGCACCAGAGTATCATCGCTCGGTGGGCCATCATTGAGTACTCTCTCAGAACTCCTATTGACTGTCTGGGTGGAGACATCCTGAAAAGATGTGACATGGTTAACCGATTTAAACCTGGTGAGCTAACCTGGTTGAGATGACTTTAAGAAAACTTTTGGAAACACACACAGAATCAGGGTTTTCGTCCACTGAGTTGGAAATCAAAAGTCAGGGTCTTGGTGTATGGATACGTCAGCCACCGCACCAACACTGGACCCCCTGAATATAAAACCACACTTGGTATGCTTAACACTATTGATTCACATAAATGAAATATTAGATTCATAAGTTTTATGGTAGAACCGACTCATTTGATACCAATTTTTAACTACCCGTCCTCAGGGCCTGTGTCGTGACTACCCCAAGCCCGCCTTCCATAGGCCAGGGGATGGAGACTAGAACCAAAGGAATAAATCCATATAACTGGGAAGGAATTACCTTTATAAAACATAAACACATCCAACCAGAGTACAAGAGGAAGTAATCCACTAAGTAAAAAAGAAAGTGTTGAAAAGTAAATGGGCTAGAATACAAACCAAACTGAAAATTACAGCTACAACTGAATGAAAGTACAACAGAAAAGACGAATAGCAGGAAGGTGTTAAACTTCTCCTAAATCATCCTTCAGAATTCCCACCTAAAGGGTAGGTACAGATGGCCACCTCAACTCTCCACATCTGTCTATCACCTCCAGGTACAGTCTCATCATGAAGTCCACCTCTGGGTACCGTCTCGTCGTGAAGTCCACCTCCAGGTACCGTCCAGCTCTACAAGCCTCAACCACGATCAGTGCTGTCCGTCGTCTGCATCCAACACAACGAAGTGCGGGCATAGCCCGTGCATGGGTGAGTATAATGCTACTCAGTAGTGACCCCAAGACCCTCAAGGTCTCACTAAATCCAACAAGGATAACCACAAAGAAGGATCTAAACAGATAACCCTTACCTAGGTATAAAACCATACTTATACATAAAATTATCAAGTAACCCATCTCAATCATGAGGAAACACAAAGGTCATGAAATCAATGGATAACCAATACTTAGGTATATGCCCATATATATACCTAAGTTATCAAGTGACCCATCTCAATCATGAGGTAAATACAAAGATCATTGACTCAGCTCAAACCAGGATTTCCATTAATGATATCGAAACCACAACTGCTGAAGAGCTCTTCCTCTGACGAGTACAGTGATCCTGTCCCAACTCCGAGGCGCTGCCCACTAACCTTGGACTGCTGAAGTACTCCTTCAATCGAGCACCGCGGGTCTGCCACCCAAACACAGTAGTGCTCCCCGCCATGGTTCTTCCACCTCACAAAGTAGTGCTCCCCCTCACAGCCTACAGAGGTACTCCTTCTGTCGAGTACCGCGGGTCTGCCACACAAACACTATAGTGATCCCCACCATGGGTTTGCCACCCAAACATAGTAGTGCTCCCCACCATGGGTCTGCCACCCAAACACAGTAGTGCTCCCCACTAGGATATACAAGTCACTCCGACTTGAATTAGACATGTAGTCATCAGGTCTCGGCCAGCTACAAGGTCTCCGTACTCCGTACGCTCGTCTTCGGGAGGGTCCACTCCACGAGCTATTAGTTGATACTTACAAGTGTCACGTAATCTCATGTGGAAGTATCACAAAGGATTGCCTCGTCATAGGGGTCTCAACGCAATAGACGACGCACCAATCAGACGCCCGGTCTGTGAGTTATTATCCTTTTAGTCTCAGGGGGCCGGTTAGTTTCGTGTACAATCCAACTCGACCATATCTCAACTGTATCCCAAACTCCCATTGGTACACTCAAAGTAACCATTTATAAATGATATTACCAACACCGCTAACGGTTCGTCAAATGGACGTCCGGTCTGAGAGTTATTAGCTTTTCCGTTCGAGGGGCCCGGTTGGATTTCGAGTACAATCCAACCCGTACATACTACAACTACGTCCAAACCACTGGTGAAGTATACCAAAGTAACTGTCTCACAAAGAGGAATCCAACAAAGTTGACGACACGTCAATCGGACGTCCGGAGCTCAAGTTACAAGCGTTTCCGCTCCGAGGGCCTGGTTGGTTTCGGGTTCGAACCAACCTGGTGGTACATAAACTTCACCGAAACCTTCAATTTAATATACCAAAATGACCGTCTCGATCTGACGAATCCTACGCAACTGATGGTGCATCGATCAGAGGTCCATAATTCATGTTATGGGCATTTAAAAGAAGAAGGTCCGAAAATAGGGGGTTTGGGCTCGGTCCGACCCGGCCCAATACCCCCTGGGTCGGCCCGAACCAGGTTGAACCGACCCGGGTCCGGGTCTGGCCTGGATGGGCATGGCCTGGCCCGACCGGGGGAGCTGGCTCGGCCAGTTAGTTGAGCGTGTCGCGCTGATGTGGGGGGGACGCGACCCCCCGTCTGTAACCGGCGGCGCCAGCTGGTGCCGCCACACCTCACGGATCCCGCGCGGCTGCGGGGTCTGGCACTTCGCCGCCGCAGTTTGGTCGCGGTAGATTTCTTATGGAAGCCGGACAGCTCCGGCTACCGCCTCTGGTCGCCGGTGCGCCGGTAGTGCCTTCCGCTGACCACCAGACATGCTCCGATGGTCCGATTTGCCCACCGTCTACGCCTGCGTCTCTCCCGGGACCATCCCTTCACTACGACAGTTTCCATACACTGTTTCGGTCCCGTTTCATCATTTACCATCAATCCGCATACAAAAGAAAAACCAGCGGAGGGTCATTGGGGCGTGTTTGTTCGGCCTGCGCCCTCCACGTTAGGCGTTATCGATTGGAAATAATAGAATACATGCTTTCAACATTGACAAGGGTATAATTTATTCAAGAATAAATTATACTAACATCATATAAAAAATGTCTCATGCTCATTAGATAAAACCACTCAAATGAGAAATAAACAAAATTCCCCTCCAATTCCCCCGTAAATAATTATTCACAACCTATAAATAAAAAAAATCATGGATCAACTTGATAATGAGTTGATCCACATTCATTGTTTTAGATGGGAACAATCATGGTAATATTAACATTCTCAAATTAAACCCCTACCTTGAGAAATATCTGCGGTAGCCGAGCATCGTGGATGACTGTGTTACTTCCGTCGTCGTAGGAGTGCACCCGAAGAAGAATTTACATCTCCTCTCTTGTTGTGCGATGAAGAGGATAGAGGGAATGTCGTCATTCATCGTGGAAAGGAGTGTCATTCTTCACCGGAGGTTTGGTGTTCTTCAACAAGGGAGAAATACCCCTCTTCCTCCACAAGCTCTCTCTCAAGAGGTTTCCCCCAAGAAAAAAAATGCCAACCTAAATAAAATAAGCCTTCACCTTATTTTAATTAATCTTTCCAATCCATTCAAATTTTGAATCACTTAATTAATTAATAGAATAGGTTCCATTAATTAAATCAGGTGTGTTGGCTAATGTTAAGGAGAAATAGAGAGAAGCAGAAGAGTTACATAAATAAGAGAGATTAACTTATTAAAGTGAAAGGTTGTCATAATAAAAGAAAGAGAAATTTAATGGGGGGGGGGGGGTTATGAGAGTTAAGGAATATGAGAGGTTGGGGATCGTGTGGGCCCCACCTCTCATTTATCCACACTTAGAAGAGTTTAACTTCCAATATATAAAAATAAAATTGTTCAACAATTTTATTTATTTTAAACTAAAACCCCAAATAATAAAACTCAACCCGCTTAAAACACAACTGCGGTAAATGTCCCTTTAAGAAATTACCAGCTCTGCAAGTTCATCAGTGCCCTCAGATTTCAATTTCGAGCACCGATTCAAAAGAGAGAAAACCCACTCGTTCGTCCACTGAATATACCTGAGATAAACGTCAGAAATTGATTCCGGGTACACCGGGCCTCAGAATGAAGCACCGTCAGAAGCTACAGACTCATAAAATTTCCAAAGAAATTAAGAAAAAAATTTCCTGGAAATTTCCGGGTCTTTACATATATTTGAGTAGAATTTTATTTATACATATTCCATGATGTATAGGATAATTAAACAGAAATGAAATTTTAAGAAGAAGCCCAAATTATCTAAAGATTATATAGTATATTTACCTCAATTTCTTTCAATAAATGAATACATATTACATCCAGAAAAAAAATGATCAAATGGATCAAACTTGCACCAAAGATGTGGACTATCTCTCTACCTCAAGTGAGAAATATTTATTTATAAGTTCCTTTCAGATAGAATTTGTAGTTATAGAAATTTGTTTAATTTATCAACTAATGCATTAAATGATATGATTCATGGATATCCAAAAGAATTATTCTCTAATATTTTTGGTATATTTGAAAGCATTCTTGATGAGATCACACTGCTCAAGGAGTAGTCATATGTAATGAATAAAGCTTAAAATAATTTTTTCAAAAATGTTCAAAGGTCTCCATATAGATTGAATCCTTTGAAGAAACTAAGAATGATATAGAAACAAGTTCCTAAAAATAGCTGAAATAAGTTTTTGAGAATGGAAATGTCAAAAGGTTTTAGAAGAAAATATCCATTCACTTGAATAAAAATTGAAAAAACAATATTGATATTAAGTATTTACAATTGGAAGAAAAATACAAGAATATCAAAGAACCCGAATCTCTGTTACAAAAAAGTTAATCTACCTGAAGAGGTAGTTGAAAGAATGAAGAAGTATTATAAAGAGAAGATGATTATGATTGAAGATTAGAAAATCAAATTTAATATTAAATTTCTAGAATTGGAAATTCTGTTGGAAAATATTGAGAAGACATATATTGAGACTTTATAAAATAATGAGAGAGTTGAGGATGGTACTCAATGATGACTAAATTTTTATATTGTTATAAGACATCCAAAATGTTGTAATAATATCATGAATTTATTCAATTATCTATCTAAAGAAGTTATGAATAAATAGTTACTATCTTTCTTATCATTTAATAATATTTAAAAATATATTATAATTAATAGTAAAATTCATAAAAAAATTCCGAACAAGTATGTGTAATGAAAGGTGACCATTAACCTGCCACCATGACTAGTGTGGATTGGAAAACGAGTGTGGAATTTATATCCCCATATAGAGATAAAAAATCTATGAATAATAAACAAAAACTTCTTATAGGAGAAATTATAATGTTAAAGGTTGTGGGTCAATGTTGGTGAAGTGATATATTTGGGTATTTTGAATTATATGGTGGGTAAATTTTCAGAATGTAGAAGCACAAAAGAATCCCATTATATGGGGGAGAAAGATAGAGATTAAGAATAAACATCCATGGTTCAAGAAAAATACGTATAATCCAATAATATTTTAAATTGAGAAAATATATATTATTTATGAAATGGAGGTGGTCATGAGAATGGGAAAAGGTCATCTAAACATGTATATAAATATGTTATGAAAATAAGACCACAAAAGTTGTTGAAGTAAGAAGAAGCGACTTTGGGAAGTAAAATAAATAACATTGAAATGAAAAATCATCTCAATAAGATTCCAGTATATAAATTTGGGAAGAAATTACATTTCAAATCCAAGACGATAACAAAAAGCACATCATCAAAAGAAACTATTAAGATTGATAGAACTTAGAAGAATCCATGTAGAAAATGAAAATTTTATGAGAGTATTCCTAATGACATGTTAGTTATCTGACAAGAAGATTTAGAAATAATGTGAAAAATAGAATATAAACACGTAAATTCTAGTGAAAAATGTAAAATAGAAGATGAAAATATCTTAAATCAAAATTGAAGATCATATGTGCAAGTGTGAAGATTAATGTATGAAAGAAACATGGTTGATAAAACCATATCAACCTTGTTGTTCTCATTGACGAAGTACGACAGATTGAGCTTATTACCTTAATCATTGTTTTTTTACTTATAATAAAAGTGATCTAGGGTAACACTAGTTTTTAGGTGGAGAACCTAAGAAGAAGTGAGTGTCTTTATGTCTTGATAGAAAAGATGAATAAGTCACCATCCTTGAGTGATTACTCAGTTGATATTAAGAAATATATGATAGAGGATCATATTTGAGGAATATAAAGATAGTGTTATAACATAATGGAAAAAATGGCTAAAGAATATTCTTTTTTGGTTTTGATATTATATTTTTTATCCTCCATAATAAGTATTGAATATGATTATATAGTGATGTTTTTAATGTTTTCAAATATGGACAGCCAAAACTTGAAGATCTAATTTGGTGTATTATCAAAATTAAAACATCTTTAAATTCAATCTTGAATAATCCCTTAATATTAATATGTTGAGGTGTATTTTAATTTCAGAGGAAGAAAATAAAGAAAGATGAATTTTATACTATAACCATTATTTCAATTGATATCAATTTTGATTAGTCTGGAAAGTACGTGAAGATCATGTTATTAGAAAAGGTATATTTTTCTTAATCTCTCATCCATGAATATAAAAAATAACATACTTAACCTAAAGTTTGATTAATTGAATTAATAAATTACATAAGACAAGTGTAAGAATAAAAATTTCTAAAGGAATATTATCCTAATTATTATATTGGAATATTTTTGATCTGTTTGTTAACATTAGTGCCTGATTTTCAAGATGATTGACCTTATAAATGTTTTATTTATCAAATTGGTATCCTCAGCATAGAATTAATTTGGATAATTATTGAAGAAAATTGTTTGAGTTCTAATTTTATGTGGTATCATGATCAGTTCATAAAGAACTACATTGTTGTATATATCAAATCCCCATGTTTTCTACACTATGAATGAATCACATCATCTTATAGAGAAATGATCAGTGGAACATTTCTTAATTATGAACTGATATACTTTTCCCATGAACTTTATATTTTATTCAATAAGGGGGGAGAAACTGAAATGAAAGTATTGAAAAGTAAATGGGAGATATTCACATATTCACATATATATATATATATATATATATATATATATATATATATTTGTGAATAACATTGAATGTATTTCTAAAAAATACAATAGAGGATATTTAAGATCCCAATTTGTGTATATGTTTTAATATTTTTCAATGGTTTTCAATAGTGGAAAATGAAATAGATTTATTTATATTAACATTTTGAAGAATACATAAAGAAATAATTTGTTGAAGTGTCCATGATATCCAATATTGATATCAAACATATTCCACCATTGATGAATGGATAATGAATATAACACACAATTCTTACTATCTTATGGAATTTATTTTGAAGAATTTGAGTTTGTAACTTCTATTATTATCACATTATTACTTATTAGTATAATATTTTTCACTAAGTGCTTTGATATGAAATATTATTTATAACGATTAATAAGGAATACGATCCATTCAATGACATTTCTTGATTGGATAATTCTTAAGAATGTTGAGTGAGAGGAACTGAAGAAGGTCATTCAATATTTAATTATTACATTAGAAGTATGCATGATATTGAAGACCATAAAAATAGAGAGTTTCATGAAGATCACATGGTTTATGTAGGAGTTAATGTCATATAATTTTATTTATCGAAATGTTTTATTAAAGGCCCTGAAATTTTATATTCTGAATGAGGGAATAAAAAGTTTAACATGCATTATAAATTCCTTAGATATCATATATTTCATAATGTTTTATTGAGAGTTTGGTGTGGAATATTTCATTTATATATATTCGATATATTGGAAAAAAATTGGCTAACCCTATCCACACAAGATGAATATCTCTAACACATGTTGGAGAAATAGATCAACCACATGGGAGTCGTCCCATGGAAGGGATTCAAAGGTAATATAGGAGAGTGGGTCACATAATGGCTTGATAGAGTGTATAGAATGGTCTTAGTTCCCACATAACATGCTATTTCTTGGGCCATTATCCCACATAAGTTCATATAATGTCTTATATGGGCATGAGGTGCAAGGTATTCTGGGTTCCAACATTGGTGTCTGCTTTAACGAATGATAGAAATGAGATCATTGATATATTTCTTCCCTTCCATTTATAGTATCTATATGGGATGTGTTATCACTGGTTACTGTTCCCATGATTAAAATATCATAGATATAAAAAAAATCCATTTTATTAGTTGAATCATATATATTCAATTAATCCCACATATCGCCCTCTACCAAGATCTATCTAGTTTGGGATTTTTCATGCTCTAGGATTTTAGTTTGTTTGAGTTCTCAACCACACCTATGACGATCTAATCAAGATTCTATTATCATCCCATTTTATCATCTTAGAGAATTAAATAGAGTGAAGGAATCATTTATCTTGGTTTTCATGAATAAATTAATGTTTTAACTGATTCCACTGTATAATAAGACCTCAATGTGAAGATTTAATGGGGTAGTTTTAAGGTATGCGATCGTCATTGCATGCACGTGAGGAATTCACCTTGTGGAGACACTTGACTGCATGTAACAAAAGATGCCATGATTATTGGTGTGATGAAGTTTAAAAATAAATAAAAATGTGATATATTTTATTATTAAATACATTGATAGATGTGTCTTAAAGCTCAAGACACTATTTCGATGAATGGATGAAAGAATTAAGAGGAGAATTTCCTATAAATATTGTTTCCCCTAAGATAAGATGCTATTACCACACATGTCTTTATATGAGAGCCCTCAAAAGAGGGAATCTCCAAATACCTGTTATTATGGGAAAGATAGAATATCCATGATCCTATTAACCACATGAATAAGGGGTGTTCCATGATCATCTGTAACATAAAGAAGAACTATAAACTGGTTTTTGTGAGAAGAGTAAACGTAGGCCTTCGACTTGTGTGAAACACATTCGAACAACTTCTACAAAGAACTAGTTTCAAGTTTCTTTATTTGTTATCATAAATAATGGTATAACAATATTTCTTATCTTATGAAGGATAGATTTTTGAAACTCAGTTTATTTTAAGAGGGATGAATCATATACTTATGTTTGAATAAATGATGATGTATACGAAGAGGGTTTGTGGTTTTTTTAGACAAGAATGAATATCTTGAGAATATACAGAGCATGATATATATATATATATATATATTAAGAACATGTGATCATTTGTATGAATGAAATTTAAAGAATAGGGGAGAAGGTTATGCATGTCTTCCATGCTTATATGAATGTATATGCACATGTGAAGACAACTGAATAAAAAAATAGAATATTACTTAAAAGAGAAAAAATTTCATGCACATGCATTGATAAATTTTGTATATAAATTCCATCCATATGTAAATAATACCCACTTTATAAGTGAATGTATATTTATTTGAGATAACTGAAATATATTGATAAATAACACCTATAATAATTAATCAATTTATATATCTTCTATAGTTTGTAACCAGGGAAACATGCATGAACGTTTTACCACACATGCATGAAGGATAAGAAACTCACATGGGGTATGGTTTTCATAAATAAAATGCATCTAAATTGTGACTAAATAAAGGAATAATATAATAATATTTCATATCTAAGTTGGAAGTGTATTGTGTTTGTGAAAGAATATTCTTTCATGAAATAATATTTCATGTGTGGTGTGATTTAGTTTCATAACTATTACATGCACTGATAAGAACAATTATGAATGGATACTAAATTCACTATTTACATTGTATTGAATAAGAATAAATTAATTATGATGATACTAAGATAATATCTCATTTATTCAGTAATCACAAATGTGGTTTCAGATTATACTTTGTACATAAATTTAGTGTACTAGTATTAGGAAGTGAGGTTCGACCAGATTCCCAAAAGAGATGTGATTATCATTTTTGTTGAAGAAGAATTGTGATATTCTAAATCCAAAAAGTATTCATATTATTATGGTATAGGCCAAAATAATAATTATAAAATACAATTTTCTGATTTAAAGAAGAAGGGTTTCTTTCCTAATGATGTAAAAGTTACAAATTGAAGAATAAGTTAGTGGAAGAATAAAGCAACATTGTGACATTAAAAAAATGAATAATCTTCTCGAATAATTGATTGGTGTTAAAAATTACATTATTAAAGAAGGAAAAAAATGTCTTTATAGTGAGTATAAAGTACCTTAAAGGAGCTAAAATTTGTACTTGGCCATCACCTAACAATAGAACAATAATGGTTTCCTAACCCCCTCTTAATTTGTTTGTACTGACAATATATAAGGACTTTATCCTAGCCAAACCACTACAACTTAAAACCTCATTATAGTGGAAAATCTATGTACTGGTCAATGCCATACATGGAAATTATTTCCTATTATTATTGTTAATTGAACGTTTTAGAAACATCATGTTTTATCCTTTACTAATATCATATATTTTCATGTGATAACAAAAATAGAATAAAATAATCAAGATCATAACATTTCTAAAATGTAAATGGATAAAAATTAAAAATCAATAAAAAAGTTTCAAACACTAACACACCCCCTCTCAGTTTTGAGTTTATCCCAAAGTGGTCCTTTTAATTAGAATTAGTGATAAGGTTCACCTCTATTGGATTATCTACTTTATAGTTATTCACTTTTAAATATTTGAGTTTATTTCCAATATTAACAATGAGGTGTATTTTTGGTGAAGATTTATTTATCTATGAGATTGATTCGATTACTACCAATACCATGAGGAATAAGATAAATAATGATAAAATAATGCTTATGTATAATTCCCTCAAACATAAACAATATTATATATATACATATCTATGTCATTCCACTAATGAAGACATATCAGGTTTGGAATGTGAAGATTATATGGCCCAATATTCCACCGAGAAGATTAAAAAATCTCTCCACTTCATGTTAGAAGAGGTATTTTTAAGTTGCATTCCAAATTGTTCTGAGGAATATCGAAAAAAATGGTAGTGACAACATGTCAATGTATTTATCAACTAATGAATTAATGAATATGATACATGTCTATCCAAAATAATTAATCTATACTATCTATGGGATATTTGAAATCACTAATGAACAAATTACATTGATATATAAGAAGTTATAATTAAGGGAGAAGGATTTGTAATAAAATTTCAAGAATGTTCAGAGATCTCTAGAATCATTAGATCCTCTTGAGAAACAAATATGGATCCTGAAACACATTCCAAAAAATGAATCAAAGATTTGTTTGAGAATGAGAGAGTGAATAAGGCTCTAAAAAAGTTCCATGCACTTGAAGACATTTTAGAATACCACGTTAGTGACTGAGATTTAAAATTATAGTAAAAATTCAAAAAGATAAAATAACATGAATATTTGTTTAAAAAACAAAGTTAATCTACATAAAGAATAAGTTTAAGAATTAATAATTCTTGTGAAGAGAATATAATTATTATTTAATATAATAAAATCATACTTATTGTGAAATGTGTATAATTGTATGTTTAATTGTTCAATATTGAGAATAAAAATATTTAGACTTCACAAAACAAGGATACATTTGATTGTTGTACTCAATGATCAAAAAAGTAATCTATGGCTGTAATACCTCCAAAATGTAATAATTTGATAATTAATAAATTCAATGATCTATCTCATGAATTTGTAAAGAAATAGAAACCATCAATACCATATTGCAATAATGTTTCCAAATCAATTTTCATGAACATTTTTGGTCAAAAAAAGAACATGTATTGATGACTAAAGGTGATAATGAGCATACAACCAGGACAATGGTGGATAGTAAAAAGTTCTTGGAATATGGTTCCCCATATAGAAACCTACAATCTAGGAAGAACACACAAAAATATCATACCGAAGAAATTATATAATCAAAGTTTTTGGTTAAATGGCGGTGCTATAAAAGATTTGGGTATTATTAATTATATTATTGGTAAAAATGAAAAATGAAAAATGAAAAATTAAGCCAATGTTAAGAGTGATATTGTTAGATATGAAGAATAAAAAACTACAGGATAATAAAAATATTTATACATAAAATAGATTTGTAATGCTTAAAAACATCAGTGATGTATGAAATGAAGATGGTCACAAGAATGGTATCTGATCATATCAACATGTATCTAGATATGATAGTAAAATAAGAAAACAAAAAATGATTAATACTGTAGAATAACCCTTCTAAGTGAGAAAAAGAATATTGAAAAAAAATTCCCAATAATATTCTAAGAAAGAAAATTTAGAAGGTCAATGATTCCAAATAGAAAACACTAAAAAAAGTCCTCTATTCAAAAGAACTACTAATATGGATGTCCTTAGAATAATCCATTTTTAAAATCCAAACATACTTACAATTTTCCAAAAAAATATGTTTGTTATCTAGAGAAAATATTTTAGAAGAATTTAAAAAATTCGAGATACACAAGCTAAGTCTAGTGAAAAAGGAAAAAATGATTCCACATAAATATAATAATGGTCTCTTTGTGAGGTGAAACTATCTGGTCATACTATAGGAAATTTTTAAAAAATTACTCTTTTATAAGAAGAATTATATAGAAGATAAAAGTTTCATCATGTGAAACAATATATTTAATATATATTGACGAAAGGATTTCCAAAAAAGAAAAATTTAAGAAGTGATAAGATCCACACTTCCTCGATAAAATTTTAAGATCAAATGTGAAAATGTAACCAGTAAAGTAAATGGAGAAATGTGGTAGAAAAAACTATCTTACCATTTTTATTCACATAGATGAATAAATGAATATCCACCAATTACCTTATTCTTTTGGTATTAATAAATGTAATTGGAGGTGAAGTTTCTTCTTAGGGTAGAACCTAATGGACAATGAATGTTGTCAACTCTTGATAAAAAAGCTGAAGAAGTCACTATTTGTGAATGATACCTAAATTGGTATTCCAGAAAAAATATGATATAAAATCACATTTTATGAAAATAAGGTCTTTCAATTGTATCCTCAAAAAATTATAAATGATATATCTTTTTTGGTTTGATCATATTTTGGTACCTTGAATAAAAATTATTGATGAAAATTATCCCTAGTGAAGTTTTAAATGTTTTAAAATTTGGATAATCATGTATTAAATATCCATTTTGGTGTATTCTAAAAATTTAAACATCATTAAAATTCACCCTTGAATAGATCCACCAGTATGAAGATATTGAGGTGTGTTTTCCTTGAAGGGGAGAAAAAATAATAAATATGATGTTTTTTCTAGAATAATTTAAATTGACATAAAATCTGATTATTATGGAAAATACATGAAGATACTTTCTTTGGAAAAAGGTATTTTTTTCTTAATCTCTCATCCTTGTATATAAAAATTAAAAAAATCATGCAATGGGGGGATTAATTGAATTAATCAATGATATCATAAAAGTGTAAGAATAGAAGTTCCCCAAAGAAACTTATCTATTTTACTTCACATGAATGTTTTTGATCTATTTTTTAAATTGAGTTCATGAGTTTTTGGTATTTTTCTCTTATAATGGTTTAATATATCAATTAACTATCTTTATGTGGGAATAAAACTGGATAACCATTGAAGATAAGTAAATTAGTTCTCAATTCAAGTGGTATAATGATCAACTAGTAGACAAAAATTTTTTTGTCCAAATAAAATCCTCTTATTTTCTAAACCGAGAATGAATCATGTATGTATAGAGTGAAATGATGGATTTCAGTTTTTTTATGTATGAACTGATACAATTTTCCAATGAAATTTTTATTTCTTTTATGTTCAAGAGTGATAAAGTGAAATGAAAATTTTGAAAAGTAGAGGAGAGATTCACATATTGACTTTTTCATTTGGGAAGATCTATGAAGGTAATTACTAAAAATATAAAGGGGGCGATTAAGGATCCAACTTTGTTTATGTGTTTTATTTATTGTAAATGGTGTTCAATAAAATATCTTCATTGAGGTAAATATGTTGAATAATATAAAATTAAAGAATCTTTTAAAGTGTCCAAAATATTTAATATTGATATCAAAGTGATTCTTGCTTAGATGAATGGATATGGAAGATAACACTAATATATTATTATCTTAAGGAAGTTATTTTATTGACAATTAATTTATAGAAATGATTAATATTTCACTGTTATTTACAACTATAACATCTTCCACTAAGTTCTTTGATGTGACACATTATTTATAATAATAAAGAAGGAAGATGATATGTCCAATATAGTATAGTGATTTTATGATTCTTAAGGATGTTGGGTGAGGTGAATTGAATAAGGTCATGACATATTTAATTATTTTATGATAAGTATTCATGATATTAAAGACTATCAAAATAGAGAGTTTCATGAAGAGAACATGGTTTGAGAAGAAGTAAAAGTTATCTAAAATTATTTTCTAAAAAGTTTTATTGAAGGCCCTGAAAATATTATTTTTCAAGTATGAATAAAAAGGTGACCATGGATTGTAATTTCTTGATATATCATATGTTTCATTATGTGTTTTTGAGATTTTGGTGTGTCGTGATTCACTTATATTTAGTCAAAGTGTTTGAAAAAAAAATTCCATCCTAAGCCACCCAAGACGGCCATCTCAACCAGATATTGGATATAGAGCTCAACCATGGGGGAGTCAGCCTATGCATGGGATTCTTTGGTGATATAGGAGAGTAGGTGGCATAATTTTCTAATGGAGACCATATATATTTCATAGTACAAGCATATTATACTTGGTCATGGGCCCTTATACTGTGAAATGTAATAGTGTGGCCCATGTGCGCATTACGTACAAGGTGTTTCAAGTGTCAAAACTAGAGATTTCTCAAATTAATATTAATAACATTATTATTGATATATTACTTCCTATTTTTTGGGAGAATTGATGTGATATGGTTTATCAAGGGTTAATTTTCCCATGATTAAGAACACAAGGATATAACATATTCAATAAGATCGATCCCACATATCATCTTTTACCTCTATCCTTTGATTGAATAATTCTATATACACTAGAATTTATGTTTTTTTGGAGTTCTTAGATGCAACTATGATAATGTAACTAAGTTTTTGTGATCATTCTGTTTGTTCCTCTTGGATAATTTAATAGGATCAGAACATCATGGAACTTCTTTTTCTGGATTAAAAATAATTTCAATCTAATGCTGTTGCAGAACGAAGATATAGACATTAAGATTTTATGAGTAGATGTTGATGAATTTGATATTTATCTCATGATTGTGAGGAATTCAACAGGTGGAGAAACTTTACCTCAGATTAAAAAAGATTCCATGATTATTAGAAACAAGATATTTGAAAAAAAACAAACCTATAGACTATTATTAAACAAAAAAAATTTCATGTAGTAAAGATATTTCTAGGTGTGAAATAAAACATGGGATTCTATGTAGGGGAATGGATAGAGGAATGTGATTGTTCCTTACCTATAGATAACATTTTCCTGAGGATAATTTGATGATTCTACTCATTTTTTCATATGAGAAATCTCAAAATAGAGCATCTTTTAAGCACTATTATTATGAGAAAGGTAGAAGATTTATGAGCCTTTTAGTTACATGAATATGGGGTTTTCTATGATCATCTATAGTGAAAAAAATAATTACACACTAGATTTCATGAGATGAAGAACCAAATGGCTTTTACTTGTGTTAATCACAGTCAATAAGATTCTAAGAAGAACTAATTCTGTGATGCATTTTGTGCATACGTGAAGGACTTGATCGTGATGTTTCTTATCTCACTATAGATCTAAAATATGATTTTTTTCATGAATATTGATTCATGTGTATACTGTTGATTACATAAATAAGAATACAAAGAGGTTCTTTGTGAGTGACTCGAAATAAAGAAGATATTGAGCATATAGAGTGCATTATATATATATCAAGCACCTATACTTATTTTTGTGAATGAGATTATAAAAAGATTGGGGGAGAAGTATATGTGCTAAAATCATATATGAATGTATATTTTTGTGGGAAGATAAATAAATATAATAAACATAAATATACATTAAATAAAATAAATTTCATTCTCAATCATTGAGAAAACAAATTGAATACTTTAAATGTATATGTAAATCACAAGCACTCTAGAAGTGAATGAATATTTAGTTGCAATACCTAAAAAATATTTATTAGTAGAATATAAAATAATAAATAAATTTTTATATGTTTTAGGGTATATAAATTGAATAATATTCATTTAAGTTATACCACAAATTCAAGAAGGTTAAGAAATGCACATGCAATATAGTTTTCATGAATATAATATATTGAACTTGAGACTGAATCCAGGTAGAATATCAAAAGAATTAATATATAAGTTTTCAATGTATGAAATTTGTGAATGATTATTCTTTAATGAAAAAATATTTAATGTGTTATGTGATTTAGTTTCATAAGTATATTAGGCACAAGGATAACAATTGTGAGCTGATACCTCATTCATGGTTGAAATTGTATCAAATAAGAAGAAATAAATTGTGATGATGATGACCTGAATTTAATTGATTAAATAATAAAAAATGAGGTTTGTGATTCTAGGAATTATAAATATTTATTATAACGGAAGGTAAAAAGATAGGTTCATCCTGATACTGAAAAGATCCGTGATTATCATTTGGGTCAAAGAAAGATCCTAATTTTATCATTCTACAATATATTAATACCATTGAGAAAAAATTTAGAAGAAGAATAAATTAAAGTCTCAATTAGTTGTTGTAAAGAAGAAGAGTTAATTTTCTACTTTTGTTAAAGTAACATGGTGAATAATATGTTACTGTAAGAACAAATCCGCAATGTGAGCAACAACATAAGTCTCATCTTTTGGAATAAAATATTGGTGTTATAATTTACCTTAACAGAAAATGTGAATACTATATTTTTATATTGTACAAATAACTAGTTTGGAGTTTGAAGTTTGAACTAGTCATGACCAACCCAAGGAAGAAATGTTTTTTCATTCCCCCCTCCCAATGTGTAGGGACACACACCATTGAATGATTGTCTCCTAAGAAAACCACTATAACTTATTATATTATTATAGTAGAAAATCCATTTTATGGTCATCACCATACATAGAAAATACTGTCCACTCTTATTGAGAAGAGAACCTTATAAAAACATCATGATCTATCATTTACATATTTAAAATACTTAAATGTGATAAAAAAATAGAATAGTATTATAAAGATCCTAACAAGACTAATATTTAAAGTTATAAAAAATTATAATTGGTGAAAAGTTTTCTAACAATGATTGACCCCTATATGTATTGAGTGTATCCCAAAGTGACCCTTTCACTGACATGTTTCGTACGTTTTTATACCCTCTGGAGTAATAAATTTTTGTTAAATTTTTACATGATTCAAAAAAATTTTCACGTTCATTACTTTATTATTATTCATTTTATATTATTTTTTACCATGCTTTATTTAGTTAGTAAATTTGTTAATTTTACATCATTTGTTTTGAGGTTGTTTGGTTCTTAACCTCAAATAACATTGGTGTGTTCATCATGGTTAAAGGTTTCCTGGTTCCATTATTTAATGAATCCTATAAAATGAATAAATTATCATTTTTATACATAAAATATTGTTTTAGAACCATCCATAAAAAGTATAGATGAAAATCAAATCACTTCACTTCATGGATGTTGTAGTACACACATATGCAAGAGTGATTTTATCATCTTATAATGGATGGAAGGGTAATAAGGAAAGAAATATAATATCTTTAAAAAATAACAATTATTATATAATCATATTATATATAAATAAATTTATCTTTGTAACCAGCTATGTGAAGTGGTGCTACAAAAAAATACATTTCATTGTGGATTTGGTAGTCCACATGTACTCATGGACTAAGTGTTTATTTTCCATTGGATATAAGGGGTTATAAAAAAGTATTTTACCAAAAAAATAATTAAATTTTATTATATTATATGTGATGATGATATTATATAATCGTGGTTATAATTGTTTTGAAAAAATAGTATAATAAATTAGCTTAAAAACATTTAGGATTTATACCTCTTATTTTAATATACCACTTTTGATTGAGATTAAGGCCTTTGGAGGTGGGATTTATGGTCACTATGATGGCTTAGAGACAAGGGGTTTTTTTTCTAGATGTATTTGATAACATTTTTGTAAATAAAATAGAACTATATTTGTTTTTTGAAAAGGTTTAAGTGAGTCCCTTTCTACAGGAAAAAATTAATTACATTTTCACGTGTTTTCAATCTTTAATATCCATGAATGTAGTTTTAAAAATTTTATAGGGGTTGTAAATATACCATTAATGATAGGATAAAATAATTTACATATGATTGCGTAGTTATAGGTTTTTATGAATTTATAATGATTTTAATATATTTTTTAAACATTACATATCATTTTAGGTCATTTTTTAAAGTATTCATGATATTTTAATTTTAACGAATCAATAAAAAAATTGAATTAGAATATAAATACTTTTAACATATAAAATTTGTTATAATTATATAATAAATCAATGTAAAACTATAGTTAATCCTAAACATATTACATTTATTCTTTTCATAATAATTTACTTGAATTTTTTTCTGCTTGCACAAACCCAACATCCACATTATGTAGAGGTTTTAGGTAATTATACCATCACTAAATAATTAAAATAAATAACTATCTGTAATATAGTTTATTATTAATTATATATATTGTCTAGATTCATTTATATATCTTTTTTTTCTATATCTATGTCATGACAACATAATACATGAGAGAGAGTGACATTTTTCAATTACTCTTTTCCTAAAATAATATAAATGTTGTAATCAAAGAAAATTTGAATAATTAAATATTTTAATATATAGGTTGGTTATGGTATAATTAGAATCGTAAAATAAAATTAATAAATGTTTTAGATTTATTTTCAGAGCTTATACCATGGTTTTAACCTCAGTTAAAACATTTTATCCTTTACCAAGATGATTAAATTTTAACATGGTTAGTATTCATTAGAATAACAATGTAGTGGAACATATTAACTAATTTATACCTCATTATTAAAAATAAAAAATATACATTTTTCACGATCTAATTACTAGATGTTTCAGAAATTATTTTTAATATACGTTTTTAAAATTCAACTGAAAATTGATTTTAGAAAAATAAATGTTTAAGAGGTAAATTAATTTTATACCAAAACAAAATATAAATTTTATTCCTATTGAATTAATTTTATTATTTTAAATAAAATAAAACATACCTGAATATGTTTTTTACAAAATAAATATTTATCTCTATTCAAAAAAAAATTAAAAAAAAATCCAAAACATTATCGTAGGATTATTTTGACATGTTTATTTTTAAAATTATTTCCATTTTATAAAATAAAATTTATAGAATTGGAAAAAAATTAATCTTCATGTCCATGCAATAAATGTATTGAAAATGTTTTTGAGGAAAATATATTTTTCAAGTATAAAGTGAATTTATACTCATTTCATATTGAATAACCACCATTATATTATTGTTAATTTATTTTATTTGATATATGATCTTTAAATTTCATTGAAATCATTCTTCTATAGTGAGTGACTTAATCTTTTAGGAAAAATATTCATTGCACATTTAAAATTTTTTTAAGAAAAATATATCTTTTACCTAAAAAATATTTTATCTTAGATATAACCAAATTATAATCAATATAAGATTGGTTATTCATTTTATTATGGAATTTTTTTTACCTATATTTCAATATAAAATTATTCCCATTAATTCCCAGTACAACAATTTCTAAGTTATAATGTTTATATTAAGAAAGTAATATTTATATAGTATATCGTAGTTTGTTTAATCTTGGTTTTATGTATACCACATGATACCTAGTATATTATTATTTAGAGAAAATATCTTATTAAATACTAGGGTGTTATATAAATTTATGTTCAGTATATCATTGTTATCAAGAAAAAATATTGAGGCTAATGATGACATGATTCAAGTTCTATTTATGTACTTGGATTTGGGATTTTACAAGTGTTATCAGAGTAATGTTTTGGGTTTTATATTATCCCATTTTTATATATTTGATTTATATTGTCAATTATTATGGTGTATACTATGGGAATTAATATGAAACATGGCTATGGTAGAAGCCAAACTTACAAGGTATTTTTAGATGATTATACTAAACACCAAAGGTATGGGTGAGCTAATGTTTTGAGTTTATCAAGTTGGAGTTATAGAACTCAAGAATAGAATTATGTCTGACCACATAATAATCTTATATATTTTTTGATGCATTATATAATCTATTTTTACATTAGTATGTGAAAATTTAATATGTGATATAAATAAATATATATATAATACTTAAGTTAATTATAAGCACCTAATAATGTAACCAAATTTTTACCAAATGCATTATTTGAGGTGATGTAATTAATTAAATTCATTCACATGTATAATTTTCTTCTTGTTATATTTCACTACATATATATTAATAAATTACTAGGGAATGTTTATTTTCTTATATAGTGGTATATTATCATTTATTATTTTTTATCTTCCAATTTAATAAGATTTTATAGATTATCTATTTCATGTTTAATAAAGTATAATTAGAGTAGTTTTATAATTTTAGATCCTCGAGAATGATAATTTTTCTATATTTAGAGTTCCTCCACTAAGCATGATATTCATTTTTCCAATTCCATGTTTATATGAAATGTGGGACATCATACAAGAGTATTGATGTTAAATTATATTGTATCTTCAATGATAAGATTATTGTTTTATAATATTATGTTTGAAAAAAATATTTTGATAATTAATTGTAGTTTTTGAAATATTTTATTTTGTAAATTAAACTAGGTAGTATTATTTGTTATTGAAAATTTATAGTAAGTTGAATTTTTTAAATATAAAATTTTTAGTATTGAATTTAATGTGTAAATTTCTAAATGGAATTTTACATTTTGAATAAAAAAATTTGACAGTTGAATGTTACAAATAAAAAAATTCAATAGAAGGATTGGAATAGATATAAATTCAATAATGATTATATTTTGGAGTACTATAAACATTGTATTCATGAATTATTTGAATTTTGAAAATTTTAGATATATTAAAATATATTTTGGTATTGTGATATTATGGTGGTTAGTTACTTGTATTGGTTTTAGAAGTTAAAATGATAATAGTGATGAGTGTTTTGGAATATATATATATATATATATATATTAATTTTATAGTTTTTATAAATTTTAATGAGTAATAAGATGTAACACCCCTGGTAAATAAAGAATATGAAATTTTTATATTTATCCATATTTGTGAATAAAATATTAATATTACTTTAAAGGGGATGATATGCTCGATGGCGTACCCAATACGCAACAACGAGTTTCTTGGGAATCTTACGTTGCACTCTAATAAAAAAATAATATTATATTAAATGGTAGTTAATGCCTAGCCGTTGTAATGGCGGGAATGAACATAACTAACTACAAAATTATTATATATGTTCTTCAAATATTTTTACTCTTTACAATAAATGTTAGAGGATTAAAAATGCAAATGAATCCAGTTTTTAAGCGTAAACATTCTAATATACTTTAAAAGGTCGATTAACCTCCTTTTGATGGCGACCCCATTTTAAATCCACTTTTTGAAAATTTTATAAGCTCTATTTTTCAAAATAAGCATATTATTTATGCTTGGGACATTGAAATTTACCTTGGGTTAATTTTTGGTATTTTTATGAAAATGTTCATTTTTCAATGAATAGTGAAAAATACTGCATTTTACATCAAAACTTCTTTTTCATATAATTTAATTATATGGTTATATTATCTTTTTAATTTGTTTTAAAGTGTAATTAGAATATATTTTTACCATTTCATTCAATGATGGTAATTGGGATTAATTTCACTTTGGAATTAGGCATAAACAAGTGCCAAACTTTTCATAAATATTGTTTCTAAAAAACCCGCTATTTGTTTTTACAACGGGAAGTGGCTTTTTATCTTTTTATTTTTAAGGAATGTTAAATGTAACAAAGAATGTATCACCTAAGTAAAATATTTTTAATTTTTTCTACATAAATAATCTTTTGGACTATAAATATTAATTGGAAAGCTAAAAATATTTCCTACATCATAGTATTTTTGTTTAAAATTTTTAGACACTAAATAAATTAAATTATTTATGACATCATGATGATGCAGCGATGACCTCATTATTTAACGATTTAAATAAAATGGAAAGATAATGTAAAATTTAAGACCTACACATGTCCAAAACCTATTGTATGGGTGGATTTAGAACCCTTATCACCTTATCCTTGAAACACATCAATGTGGAATCAATAAAATCCGAAACTCATTTGAAAATAAAGTTACATTTTATACCTTTCCAAGAGTGCCCCTCCTCTCCTCTTATAAAAGGCCACCACCTATACCTCTTTACCCACACTTCCAAAGCCTTTGGCTCGACCAAACCCTGACCATTTCATCTCTACACATCCTTCTCTAACTCCTTGAAGCCTCACTTTGGGCATAAGCCTTTCCAAGGAAGCCTTTGAGCTCAAATCAAAGGAAGTTACCCGATTTAAAAGTAATGTCTTCACTTGTGTCCTTTTGTTTTATTTTGTTTCTCCAACACCCTAAACTCTTTTTATTAATTTATTTTGTAAAAAATACAGTATCTTCAATATACTAGGACGTTTTTATAAGAAATATTCGAGCTAAACTTACGCACACCTACATCTAATGGTTAAAGAACATACAGTTTCCGTGGATGGCGAATTTCTGCCTCCCGAAACGATGATTGTTCAACATTCTTTTAACACCTTCAAAGGTTTCCATTAAGATATCACTATATTTATATATATGATATATAACATGTTTATCATTTTATTAAGCTTCTTTATTTTTCATTTATGGCATACCTTTATGGTTTCCATTATGGGTAAACGCGATATCTTCATTTTAGGAAGTGCAGACTACCGCCCCCTCAAAGTGAATTGATTCGTTAATTCCATATGTGGGACATTTAAAGGATGGAATTAATGGTATTACATATGTTATCCTACTGGAATTATATTATACCTTTATATATTTATTATTTCATTCAATAGAAAAAAAAAAGAAATGAAAGTAGCGTTCATGCGTACGTACGACTTACCGTCTCCATGAACAATACATTTCATTTCTTATCTACAAATGTTATGTACTATTATGAGTACATATATATAAAGGATATATATGTAATATATTACATCTAAATGATTGGTATCATTCTGGAATTATAATATATATATCTCTCATTTTGTTTTAATTCCATTAATATGGCAAAAAAATGAAAGTAGCGTTCATGCGTACGTACGACCTACCGTCTCCATGAACGGGGCTTTTAATTTTTTATCTCCAAATGCTATGGAATAGTATAAAATGGATATATACTGGATATATATGATATTTAAAACATAAATACTATTCTGTAGATGATGTACCTATAACTACATGGAAAATTCTTTTCCAACAAGTTTAATTTTTACTCATGTACTGAACATCGACAAAAACGTCTGATACAAACTCACTTTATTAACCAATTATTATAACATTATAATATGTGATATGAACTGAATAATAATATTTAAAGGAGTTCCTTAAGAAATTATAAATTGACCAAATTTTATTATTCAGGAGATTAAAGAACGATCGAGTCATTTCAGACACGAGGTATGGGATCCTACTCCTCTCTTTCTTTTTAAGTACACTCTTTTATGTCATTCCTTTTAAGCTCATCTTTCTTGTGATTGGGATATTATTTTATATTAATCTTACTGTAATTTTCATGTTCATATGATGAGAGACCCTATTCTCTCTCATCAATCAATTTTGGAGGTTTTGAGTGGCGCCGTTAGGCTGCCGAATTTTCGTAAGAGATCCAACCTCTCTCTTTCTTTTTAAGTACTCTCCTTTATGTCACTTATTTTAAGATCCTCTTTGTTATGATGGGGGATGTTATTTTATATTCCTCTTGCTGTAAATTTTATTGTAATGTGATGAGATACCCTATTTGATCTCATCAATCCATTTTTGGAAGTTTTAAGTGGCGCCGTTAGGCTGCCGAGTTTTTGTAAGGGATTTTTCATCTCACTTTTATTCCTGTGAGATTTATGCTACCTTTTCCACAATTTCCTTTGAGTGGTGTATGTACTGCCCATTATTATACTCTTTGTGTAATATAATTTCATTTATGGGTACTTACATATTCATTGTATGACCCTTCTTCAATGGGGTGTACGTTTCGAAAGTTACCCAAGTCGGTAAGGGAACCTTTCACCCTCCTTTTTTAAAAAGACTTATTTTGTTATGTCTTTTAATTCACATACTATTATGTTGGGATATGTTCTTCTATATCATTCTTAATTTAAAGTTTATGTCCAAGTGATGAGATACCCTTTTTATCTCTCATCAACTCATTTTATAAGTTTTGAAGTGACGCCGTTAGGCTGTCAAATTTCTGTAGGGGAACTTCTTAACCCACTTTCAATTCTTTGGGTTAAACCTCTAATTCATGATTTTATTATGCCAAGATTATGTGTGGAATCTCTAAATTTTAGTTTCCACAAACTTTTGTGTGAATATATTATTTCTACACATAATCATCTCATTAATAATTCTTATGTCATTTAGACGGACTTGTATCAGAAATCATAACTCAATCTCATTTCATTGAGTTAAATATCTATTTCATTGGTTATGTTTTTCAATGATTCTGTGTGAATGACCTCTGATTGTTTTACACTTATTATCCACTTATATTTTGTGTATTCGTATTTGTCACACATAATGATATAATTGATTTATCCTTAATCTAAGGATACCGACTTTGTAAGGGACTTCGTCTTAATCTCCTTTCATTGAGGAATATTTCGTTTTATACACAACATTCTTTTATAAGGTCTATAAACCCCTTTGACTTTTACTTTTATACAAAAGGAATCTTTTTCTATGAAGCATTTTACAAAACGAAAAAAAGGAATGTTTCTCTTAACGTACGCGGTGACAACGACCTTTTCCGCCGTTGCGAGTATTATTTGGTCTTTGGCTTCCTGAACAAGCCGTAATGTTTTTTAAAATGAAATAAATACCATATACTCTTTTATGTATTTTGGTATTAAAAATGGTTTTTATAATGGATTTTTTATGTGAATATATTTAAGTGATATATTGTGATAAAAGTGTGGAAATGTTTTCTTTCCATTATATTTGTTTTATGTCTTATGATTTTTATAATGGTACTTGGACATTTGACAGGTGGTTACATGATAAACCATATGACGGGTGGTGCCGTGAATACCAGGATGGGTGGTTACGTTATAACCTCCAATGAATTGGGTATAGAAGTTAGCCGTATGGCTATTCCATTAAGAATGTGTGGGAGTCAGCCGTATGGCTATTCTATTAAGTATGTGTGGAAGTCGACCATATGGTTATTCCACTTAAGTATGTTTATGTACCAAGTTACCTTTATATGTTACATGATCTTTATATTGGTTTTATGGTAATATTTTGGTTACTGAAGGGTAAGTAATGAACTTTTATTCAGGGAAGAGTTTTTAATACTTCGAAAAGGTGAAAAGTATTAATTTGATAAAGTATACATGGTTTACTTGTTGTTTTGAAAAACTAACAGTTTTAATTCTTTGTGTATCCCTTACTGAGCTTTTTATGCTCATCCCATGTTTTTGAAATGTTTTTCACAGGACTTAACGTGGAATAGGGTCAAGGATGGGATCAAGGGAAAGTCATGCTACCTAAAACATGGAACTAGATAGGTTTCTTTTTAAGAGTTTTTATTTTATGGAATCTTAGTAGAAGTTTCTACTTTATAATCTTTTGAGATGTAATAGTTATGTCCTAATTGTCTAAAACTCTAAACCTAAAAAGATCCTCAATGTGAATTATTCATTTAATTCAATATTAAGTAAGGTTTAAGGATGGGGCCTTATAGTTGGTATCAAAGGTCGGTTTAGATAACTTTAGAGGTTAGGGTATCCTCTAAGCATAAATGACATTACCATAATGGTTAGGATTTCAGAAAGAGTCCTATTTTTAGATAAACTAAATGAGTATATATTAGTGTTTATCTTCCTCATTAGTACATGATGGTTTTGTTGATATACTCACACTGACAGTTCTGTTTTTAGTGAACGGATGGATCTAGTAGGCACCAAAGAGACAACAGGTTTGAAGGAAACTGTGGTGGCTATCTGATTAAGATACTAGATAAAATGGGGGATTCAATGAGGAAACTCGTGGTTGTTCTAAACCAACTATCAAGGAGTCGTGATCAACCACTTGAACCTTGGTATGTTTTGTAATGCATCATGTACGAGATGACCAATCGATGTGGAAGTTCAGGTAATAATTATTAAGGTAACCATTAGAGTTTATATGATCCTTACTTTTGAGGTAATTATGGGTTATTATATGATATGCTGGAAAATGAAAGGCATGAGATAAACTTGAGGTTAAAATATGTTATGATTATTTTTGAAGATTTTATCTCGTTTTGGGGAATGTTTTAAGAATTATATAGTTTTGGAAAAAGGACAACACGCAGACCATGTGACAACCCGTCGCGTCAGACAAAGCCGCGGGAATCGAACCCACAACCAAAGTGCGACTGGTATTTATCACCTACCACTAGACTACATGAAGTACCTAGTTAGTTTGACTGATTATTTTTAGTTAGATTATTTTATGAATTAAGAGTAAGTTGATTTTGGGTTATCTATGGAAATTTATTAACCTATCATGGAGGATATGTGATTAGGTTAATTACTTTTCAATACGAGACTTTAGGAGCAACTGATGTTGTTTGGAGATAAATGTTATGATTTAACTTGGAATAATATGTGACTAAATCCTTCAAATATTTGGGTTTCAATATTAGTTTGGTTTACTTTGAATAATTTTATGGAAAAATTGTTTATCGAATGGTCCTCGTTGAACTTTGGGTTTTGTTGGAAAATTTTTGGAGATTAAGAATAGATTTTCTTTTTATAAAGGGTTATCCTTTTCTGGATTATCTGATCTTGTACTAACCTTTTTGGTTTTGGTTTTGGTTAAAGTCTAAAGACATGGGAAGTATATAGTTATCTTTTGTGGATTAGGTGATTCTCTAGAAGTTGATTATATTGAACAAGTCTTCCTAAATACTCATCTTTTGGAGAAAATATGAGTTTGTGTAAGAAATATAATAAAAGTTGAATGTCAACATGATAAGTAATTATGTTTCCTTATGAATAAATTCCTCAATAAAAAAACAAAAACGTTTCTATTAACTTTTCCTACTGAGGAATCGAAAACCGTTTAACCCATCACAAGTTTGTGATTTTCCTGTGGTTAACTTTCTCCTAAACATGTTTTCTATCACTCTCCATCAGAACATGACCCTATGTTTTATCCGCCATGTCCATGTTTTCCTACATTGAATCCCAGTATGGGTTAACTTGGGTGACCTCTGTAATTCTAATTCTTTATTTTAAAGTTATTGTTTTACCGACTCTTGTTCCAATGTGGGACTTTCAAGGATGTTTCCGAGCCCAATTTTAAAATTGCGAGGACGCAATTCCCAAAAGGGGGGAAGGATGTAACACCCCTGGTAAATAAAGAATATGAAATTTTTATATTTATCCATATTTGTGAATAAAATATTAATATTACTTTAAAGGGGATGCTATGCTCTATGGCGTACCCAATACGCAACAACGAGTTTCTTGGGAATCTTACGTTACACTCTAATAATAAAATAATATTATTTTAAATTCTAGTAAACGCCTAGCCGTTGTAATGGCAGGAATGAACATAACTAACTAAAAAATGATTATATATGTTTGTCAAATATTTTTACTCTTTACAATAAATGTTAGAGGATTAAAAATGAAAATGAATGCAGTTTTTAAGCGTAAACATTCTAATATTCTTTAAAAGGATGATTAACCGCCTTTTGTTGGCGAACCCCTTTTAAATCCACTTTTTGAAAATTTTATAAGATCTATTTTTCGAAATAAAAATAATATTTATGATTGGGACATTGAAATTTACCTTGGGTTAATTTTTGGTATTTTTCTGACAATGTCCATTTTTCAATGAATAGTGAAAAATACTGCATTTTACATCAAAACTATTTTTTCATATAATTTAATTATATGGTTATATTATCTTTTTAATTTATTTTGAAGTTTAATGAGAATATATTTTTACCATGTAATTCAATAATGGTCATTGGGATTAATTTCACTTTGGAATTAGGCATAAACAAGTTCCAAACTTTTCATAAATATTGTTTCTAAAAAACCCGCTATTTGTTTTGACAATGGGAAGTTTTTTTTAAATTAATTATTGCAATTTATGTGTTTGGAATTTGGTAAAATGAATTACATATTTGGAATCAGAAGGTTCAAATTATGTAATTAAGACTCTTGTTTTTGGACATTATGAATAGTAACAACGGTAATTATCTTTAATTATCTTGATTAATGAGTAATCGGGTAGTTAAAGATAATAAGAAAATATCATAATAATAAAAAATGAACACAAAATGTGTCCTAAGGCTACTTTTTGTCTCATGGTCGACCATGGGATGCCTTGTGCCAAACTTGGGGGCCCCATGGAATCACTTTTGTGAGAAAGTGACTTTTTATCTTTTTATTTTTAAAGAATGTTAAATGTAACAAAGAATGTTTCACCTAAGTAAAATATTTTTAATTTTGTATAAATAAATGATCTTTTGGAATATAAATATTAATTGAAATTATAAAAATATTTCCTACATCATAGTATTTTTTTAATAATTTTTAGACATTAAATAAATTAAATTATTTATGACATCATGATGATGCAGCAATGACCTCATTATTTAACGATTTAAATAAAATGGAAAGATAATGTAAAATCTAAGACCTACACATGTCCAAAACCTATTATATGGGTGGATTTCTAACCCTTATCACCTTATCCTAGAAACACATCAATGTGGGACCAATAAAATCCGAAACTCATTTGAAAATAAAGTTACATTTTATACCTTTCCAAGAGTGCCCCTCCTCTCCTCTTATAAAAGGCCCCCAACTCTACCTCTTTACCCACACTTCCAAAGCCTTTGGCTCCACAAAATCCTACCCATTTAGTCTCTCCACATCCCTCTATAACTCCTTGAAGCCTCACTTTGGGCAGAATCGTTTCCAAGGAAGCCTTTGAGCTCAAATCAAAGGAAGTTACCCAATTTAAAGGTAACGTCTTCACTTGTGTCCTTTTGTTTTATTTTTATTCTCCAACCCCCTAAACTCTTTTTATTAATTTATTTTGTAAAAAATACAATATCGTCAATATACTAGGATTTTGTTATAAGAAGGATTCGAGCTACACTTACACACACCTACATCTAATGGTTAAAGAACATACTATTTCCGAGGATGGCGAATTTCTGCCTCACGAAACGATGATTGTTCAACATTCTTTTAACACCTTCAAAGGTGGCCATTAAGATGTCACTATATTTATATATGATATATAATATGTTTATGTTTTTCTTAATCTTCTGTATTTTTCATTTTTGGCATACCTTTATGCTTTCCATTATGGGTAAATGCGATATCTTCATTTTAGGAAGTGCGGACTACCACCCCCTCAAAGTGATTTGATTCGTTAATGCCATATGTGGGACGTATAAAGGATGGAATTAATGGTATTACATATTTTATCCTACTGGAATTATATTATACCTTTATATATTTATTATTTCATTCAATTGAATACAAAAAAAAAGAAATGAAAGTAGCGTTCATGCGTACGTACGACTTACCCTCTCTATGAACGATACATTTCATTTCTTATCTCCAAATGTTATGTACTATTATAAGTACATATATATAATCGATATATATTTAATATATTACATATAAATGATGGGTATCATTCTGTAATTATAATATATATATCTCTCATTTTGTTTTAATTTCATTAATATGGAAAAAAATGAAAGTAGCGTTCATGCGTACGTACGGCCTACCGTCTCCATGAACGGTGCTTTTAATTTTTTATCTCCAAATGATATAGAATATTATAAAATGAATATATACTGGATATATCTGATATTTAAAACATAAATACTGTTCTGGAGATGATGTACCTATATCTACATGGAAAATTCTTTTCCAACAAGTTCAATTTTTACTCATGTACTGAACATCGACAAAAACGTCTGATACAAACTCACTTTATTAACCAATTATTATAACATTATAATATGTGATATGAACTGAATAATAATATTTAAAGGATATCGTTAAGAAATTATAAATTGACCAAATTTTATTATTCAGGAGATTAAAGAACGATCGAGTCATGTCGGACACGAGGTAAGAGATCCTACTCCTCTCTTTCTTTTTAAGTACACTCTTTTATGTCATTCCTTCTAAGATCATATTTCTTGTGATTGGGATATTATTTTATATTACTCATACTGTAATTTTTACGTTCATATGATGAGAGACCATATTCTCTCTCATCAATCCATTTTGGATGTTTTGAATGGCGTTGTTAGGCTGCCGATTTTTTGTAAGAGATCCAACCTCTATCTTTCTTTTTAAGTACTCTCCTTTATGTAACTTCTTTTAAGATCCTATTTGTTATGATGGGGGATGTTCTTTTACATTCCTATTTCTGTACATTTTATTTTAATTTGATGAGATACCCTATTTGATCTCATCAATCCATTTTTGGAAGTTTTAAGTGGCGTTGTTAGGCTGCCGAGTTTTCGTAAGGGATTTTTCATCTCACTTTTATTCCCGTGAGATTTATGCTACATTTTCCGCAATTTACTTTGAGTGGTGTATGTACTTCCCATTATTATACTCTTTGTGTAATATAATTTCTTTTATTGGTACTTACATATTCATTGTATGACCCTTCTTCAATGGGGTGTTCGTTTTGAAAGTTACCCAAGTTGGTAAGGGAACCTTTATTTTGTTATGTCTTTTAATTCAAATACTATTATGTTGGGATATGTTCTTATATATCCTTATTAATGTAATGTTTATGTCCATGTGATGAGATACCCTTTTTATCTCTCATCAACTCATTTTATAAGTTTTGAAGTGACGTTGTTAGGCTGTCGAATTTCTATAAGGGAACTTCTTAACCCACTTTCAATTCTTTGGGTTAAACCTATAATTCTTGATTTTATTATGCCAAGATTATGTGTGGAATCTCTATGTTGTAGTTTCCACAAACGTTTGTGTGAATATACTATTTCTACACATAATCATCTCATTGATAAATTCTTATGTCATTTAGACGGACTTGTATTGGAAATCATAACTCAATCTCCTTTCATTGAGTTAAATATCTATGTCATTGGTTTTGTTTTCCCATGATTATGTGTGAATGACCTCTGATTGTTTTACACTTAATATCCACTTATATTTTGTGTATTCGTATTTGTCACACATAATCATATAATTGATTTATCCTTAATCTAAGGATACCGACTTTGTAAGGGACTTCGTCTAAATCTCCTTTCATTGAGGAATATTTCGTTTTATACACAACTTTCTTTTATACGGTCTATAAACCCCTTTGACTTTTACTTTTATACAAAAGGAATATTTTTCTACAAATCATTTTACAAAATGACAAAAAGGAATGTTTCTTTTAACATATGCGATGACAACGACCTTTTTCGCCGCTGCGAGTATTATTTGGTCTTTGGCTTCCGGAACAAGCCGTAATGTTTTTTAAAATGAAATAAATACCATATACTCTTTTATGTATTTTGGTATTGAAAATGGTTTTTATAATGGATTTGTTATGTCAATATATTTAAGTGATATATTGTGATCAAAGTGTGGAAATGTTTTCTTTCCATTATATTTTTTTTATGTCTTATGATTTTTATAATGGTACTTTAACATTTGACGGGTGGTTACGTGATAAACCATATGATGGGTGGTGTCGTGAATACCAGGATGGGTGGTTACGTTATAACATCCAATGCATTGGGTATGGAAGTCGGCCGTATGGCTATTCCATTAAGTATGTGTAGAAGTCGGCTGTATGGCTATTCCATTAAGTATGTGTGGAAGTCGACCGTATGGTTATTCCACTTAAGTATGTTTATGTCCCAAGTTACCTTTATATGTTATGTGATCTTTATATGGGTTTTATGGTAATATTTTGTTTACTGAAGGGTAAGTAATGAACTTTTATTCAGTGAAGAGTTTTTACTACTTCGAAAAGGTGAAAGGTATTACTTTGTTAAAGTATACATGGTTTACTTGTTGTTTTAAAAAACTAATAGTTTTCATTCTTTTTGTATCCCTTACTAATCTTCTTTTGCTCATCCCAAGTTTTTGAAATGTTTCTCACAGGACTTAACATGGAATTGGTTCAAGGATGGGATCAAGGGAAAGTCGTGCTACCTAAAACATGGAACTAGACATGTTTCTTTTTAAGAGTTTTTATTTTATGGAAACATAGTAGAAGTTTCTACTTT